>CAJQZJ010032380.1:2034175-2060824 GCA_907164525.1 Lophiomys imhausi | reverse complement strand
GTTGTTCTCAGGCCCTTTGTCACCTCTCTACAATTGTATGATGTAGTTTTGTCAACTACAACCTAAGGAATACTGTCACATCTGAGGACAACCTCTGAGACGCTGTGATCCCTAAGATGTAATTTTTTGTTGTTGTTGTTTTTTGAGACAGGGTTTCTCTGTGTACTAAGACTTGGCTGTCTTGGACTCACTTTGTAGACCAGGCTGGCCTCAAACTCACAGAGATCCGCCTGCCTCTGCCTCCCAAGTGCTGGGATTAAAGGCATGTGCCCCCACACCAGTCTCCTAAGATGTAATTTTAAAGACTCATCTTAAGAGTTCTTTTGCTCCCTGGGACCACTGAATGTCTCCCCCCAAAACCCTTGATGTGAACCCAGAGCTGCTCTCAGGGTTCCTGTACAAGTGGCATTCTTCAAATGGCACCTCAACAAGTGGCCAATTCTGCCCAGTTCTCCAGCAGGGAAACAATCATTGCCAACTTTCACTCTGAGTCTTTTCAAACATATACTTTCAAATAAATATTTCCCTCATCAAGAAAGAATGTCAGTGTTTCCCAAGGAAGCTTTTTTCCTGCATATGACATTTTTCAAGAAGCAGAGGATCCAAACTTACCACAAGTGTATCTTTTGAAAGCTGGACAGTCTATAATTATGCATGACTTATGGAGTGCATTAGGCAACAATGTGCGTAAGCAAACAGAGGGACCCTTGGCTGTGTGACTCAGGGTCGTGTGGGGAAGATTACAAGTTCCAAATAGGTAGTAAGCACTTTGAAGAAGACAATGTACTTTGTCATCATTAGAAATTGCTTAATATATGCCAGGACCTCACAATTTTTGTGTAAGACATTGAAATATATTATGTATTTATAGCTCTTCTTAATGATATGCATTTTATTTTAAATATACATGCGTATCCAAACAGGGAGTGCACACATACTTGTATGTATATATAAGAATCCGTGGATGAGCACCATGTAACACTGTGTATGCATATGTGTGTGTATAAATACATATGTATGTATGTATGTATGTATGCATGTATGTATATATGTATGTATGCATGCATGCATGTGTGTATGTATGTATGCATGTATACTGAAAGACTGAGAAGGGGTGGAGATCTCTCCTCGGTCACAGGAAGATTTATTTGGCATGTCAGAGTCTTAATCATGAAAACAATGGGCCTTTTCCCATATAGATCCACTTTATTTAAGGCTCAAGTACAATCATTTACTGTTAGGAAAATGGCTTTCTGAGGAAAATTATCCATTGGTTTAGATTTACTCATTTTCATAGGCATTTTTGTCACTCTCTTCATAGAGCCTATAGTTTTTCTTTGTTAAACTAATGTTTCTCAACAGAGGGCAATCCTGCCTCCACTTCCAGGAGAGCATTTGGAGAGATATTTGGTGAGATGCCACCACGTAGAGGTGCAGAGGCATTGCTGGCATCTATGAGCAATGGGTCAGGGAATTTCTGAACATCACATGGCACAGATGTGCTCGACATCACCACCACCATTACTATTATCATGGGGCTGGGGAGATGGCTCAGTGAGTACAGTCCTTACCACACAAGCATGAGGACCTGAGTTCAGATCCCTGGAATACATATGAAGTCAGTGTGATGAAATGGGAAACAGACAGGGAAGTCCCCAGAGGCTTACAAATGCCTGCATGCATGCACACCTAAAGAATTTTTGAGGTTGAGCTAATGTTGTTGAAGCAGAAGACTCTTTTCAAGGACTGTACTCATTCTTGTTTTTGTTAGCCCAGCCCAAACTGGAGTCCTCTGCGGAGAAGAAACATCAGCTGAGGAGTTGCCTCCATTGGACTGGCCTGCAGCCAAGTTAGTTTGGCACTTTCTCGATCACTTATTAGTGTGGGAGGGCCGAGCTCCCTGTGGGAGGCCCCACCCTTGGGTAGGGGTCCTGAGTTGTGTAAGAGAGCAAAAACTTATTGGCATACTGATAATGGTTTCCTCTGCAATATCAGAAGTGTCCACAGTTTGCTTGTTTAATTCTAGAACCATGCCTGCCTTTCCTAAAGTTCGTTAATGTTTCTCATGGGGAGTGAGGTAGGAAAGAAAAGAGGGGGAAAAAGGAGCCAGTATGTCCATTTCCTGGGGACACCACTTCAAGTGCCCAAGAACCAGGCAGCATGAAACAATAGAAGTGTTTGCTCTGTGGTCCTGAAGGCCAGAAATCCACAAAACCGAGCTATTTGCAAGGCTCCTTCTAATGTCATGGGAGGAGAGCTCTACCTTGCTGCTTTCAGTGGATTAGTGCCTCCCACCATGTTTTGGCTTCTATGTTTGCTTGGTTGCTTCTATGGCTCCAGTGTTTGCTTGATTTAGTGGAGGCTTCTGACCTTGTGGGTCTCCTTTTCCTAACATGTATAAACCAGGAATCACTGGTTTATGGCCAGCAGGACTATGTTATCTCTTAACTACATCTCCAGGGACTATTTTCCAGGTAAAGTCATACTCCCAAGTACAAGTATTTAGCATATATTGACTTTCAAAGTCAATGCTCTTCCTGTACTGCATTAGTCAAATTTTCTTTCTTCTACTTCAAATAAACCAATCCTTACCATCTTCATTCCATTGGCATAGAGAGGATGCCATTCTGCACACACTGGTTTTTTTTTTTTTTTTTCCTATTCTTTAAGTGGGCCATAGCTAAATCCCTTCAGCTGTGACTTAAATAGCAGATTTTTTTTCTCATTGTAGCAGAGGCTGGGTGTCCAAAATCAGAGAGTCAGTGAGTCTAGGTCTAAGTAAGAGTCTTCATTCTGGCTCAATGCTGTTCTCACATGGCCTTCTCTCTGTGCATGTAGAGAAGGATGGAGGGAGAGATAAGGGAAGGTTATCCTTCCTCAGCATCCATGATGACTTTTGTATTGCTCACCTTCCAGTACTGTCTTCATAAAGCATCCGCAGACAGTACCAAAACTCATGGCTCCTAATAAGGTCTATGTAATATTGCGATTCACATGCTCAACTCTCTTCACATTAGTTATTTGAACCCTGTGGAATGGAATCAGCTTGACGTGGCATCTGTTCTCACATGCACTGGCTTGAGCAGGGGAGAATCAGCTGTTCTCATAGTAAGCTGTCTAGTTCTAAAACTAGAGTCATTAAGGAATAAACGATTATTCATGGTGCCAATGGCATGTGCATTTTTGAACAAGAAAACATGACGAGTAATATAGGTGGAGACAGGTGTGGATTCATGCAATGAGTTTCTCGCTGAAATTCCCGGTGTCAAATATAAAAACTACCATTTGAGATATCAAGATTTCAGAAAATATAAAAAGTACAGTGAGGGACTGGGGTGGTGGCTCAGTCTGCAAAGTGCTTGCTGTGAAAACACAGAGAGCTGAGTCTCAAAAGCCAGGCACAGCAGTGAACAAATGAAATCCAAGTGTTGGCGGGAGATGAAGACAGGTAGGTCGATCCTGTCAAACCTATCAACCAACCCAGCAGCCAAACTAGTGAGCTCTAGGTTCAATGAGAAATTCAGTCACAAAGAATATAAGGTGAGAGATGGTAAAGAAAGAAATCATGTCAACCTCTGGCTTATACATACACACACACACACATAATCAAAATGATTACCAATAATGATAAACATTTCTAGGTGATTCTAAATATAAACTTAAAAGCAAAAGATCTTCATAAACTTTTTAGAACTTTGTATTTCCTCAGAAGCACCAGGAATTTTGTAGGTGTGAGAATACTGATATTATTATGGGAGAGTTATATCATAGATATAGTGGTAAACACCTAGAGGTAAGACATTATAAGTCTGTCGTTGCCTTTCAAGTACTTCAAAAAATGAAATGGCCATGCTTTCCTCTGTCATAATGAAACCTATTATTTTGTATGCTAACTAAATCTTTAATAAAAAAATATTAAACTTGTGGTTTCTCCTCCCAATCTACCAACAAACTTAGTCATTTACATACCATCAATCTATAAGAGATCCTTTGGGGCTCCTTCCATACTATATTTCTCTTTCTAAAGCGATGTCTGAAAATTCATAACTCACACACCTTGGAAGCAAATATAATGACTGCATTGTTTAACAGTGTGACTACCTGGTGGTGCATGAATGATGAATGTAAATAGACTCAGGGAAAAATGTAATTGCAAGTCTGTTTAGAAAAAAATCTTCATTCTGTCCATCTGCTCTCTGAGCACACATTAACCAGTATAACAATCATAACAACATGAATTCAACCTAGCTTCAGAATTGAGAAATAAATTATTTGGAATAGGATTGACCAGTTAGATTTCAATAGCTAGCATTATTCATCTTGTGGCCAAGATAAAGACTAGAGTATACCTTTACAAGAACTTGGTCTAGTGGTCACCAACATTAAAAGCAGAATTTGGGTGGAGCAGAGAACACCAGCAAACACACATAAACTTTCTAAATAGACTTCAACATAAAAAAAACTTGCCAAAAGATTATAAAATTCTCCCCATCCCTGGGTCAATGTTTTTAAAGTCAGAATAGTTGTTGTGTGGTTTCATTTCTTTCTTTCTTTCTTTTCTCTTTTTTCCTTTTTGTCAACTTTCCCCTACCTTTTTTTCCCAAGATAAAATATAGGAAGCCAATTCAGAGCAGCTAGTAAATTTGGTCATTTTAAGAGGCTCGAGCTTCCCCTCCTCTGTCCCCTCTGTACAATTCTTTTTTCCCCACCCCCATACAGGAGTATGGCAGCCAGCTAGAGGACAAAAGTGACCTTGGGTTTAAATGGAAGGTTTAGTCTTCCTGGGGGGGGCTCTTATTCAAATGAAGTTTCCTGTTTTACTACTCCTGTGAATGGGGTAAGTGTGTGAAGAGCCAAAACACCAGGAAAGCAAATCCATCGCACACTGGTGCCCCTCCCCAGACTCCTGGGACACCATCTTGCCTCTGGAAGCCATTAGTCATCATCTTCCAGTTTGCAGTTATCACAATAAATTTATTATTTTATTTGACAAATAAGTCTGCAATTGACCTTTCAAGATTAGAGAATTTAGAAACATGTGGGGTTAGAAAAGATGCTAACCCTTATGACAGAAAAGATGACTGAGCCTCACCTTACAGGACGGAGACAAATGAGGTGTGTGTAAGAGGCAGAGCACATCTGCAGGTGCTCACACTCAAACAATTATCCTGGGAGCCCGCAGGAGAAAATGTGTGGTTTCTACCCAGAATGTGGAGGGCTCAGAGACAAAAGGGCAGTGTAGTCAGGGGACGGCACCACAATTTTAGGAAACAGTGAAATTGCACATATAATATTTTCCTGTTAATAAAGAAATAAGTGTTTCTTTTTAAAAAAGTGTATTAGAAAAAAAAAAAAAAAGTTGTCCTGCCCTGGAAATAGCTCACTATTAGCACCTGGCTCCATGGCTTTCTGGATACTCAGATATATTCTCCCCAGTAAATCTCATTCTAAACTGACCAAATGGGTTGTTACTGCCAACTCCACTGTAGAAATTTAGGGTAGAAAAGGTCAGAAAGCCCAAATTTTAATAGGCTTAAGTAAGAAAGAATACTTGTCCGGAGGCTTAATGATGTCTCTGCAGTGTCTGGAATGTTTGTGGGTCTGCTTTTCCCACCACCAGACTGATGTGCTGAAATCCCACTTCTGAGGGATTAGGAGGGAATGTCTTTGGATCGTGATTAGATATGGTGTTGGGGGCCTAGGGAATGAGATTAGTACCACAGTAAAGGACCCGATAAGATCACTGGTCCTTTCCAACAAGTCAAGGAATAGTGGAAGCATGGCCATAGAGTTGGGGGAAGTATTGAGGGAACTGGAGGGGTCAAGGACATCACAAGAAGACCTACAGAGCCAACTAACCTGGGCCTATGGGGGTTCCCAGAGACTGAACCACCAAAGAGCATATATGGACTGGACCTAGGCCCCCTACACCTATGTAGCTGATGGGCAGCTTGGTCTTCATGTGGGTCCCCTAGTAAATGGAGTGGAGATTGCTTCACTTGGACTCTGTGGTCTGCCTTTGGATCCCTTTCCTCTATCTGGGCTGCCTTGTCTGATCTCAATGGTAGAGGATGTGCTTAGTCCTGTTGAACTTAGTCCTTGAAGGGTTGGTACTTTGAGGAAGGTGTGGGAGAGGGGTCCTGCCCTTCTCTGAGGAGGAGAAGGATGAATGGGAGAAGAGGGTAGGAGGATGGGACTGGGGGGAGAGGAGGGAGGGGACTGCTCTCAGGATGCAAAGCGAACAAACAAAATATTAACAGAAAAGAAAGAAAGAAGCAAAGAAAGAAACAAAGAAAAGAAAAGATGGCCACATGGGAACCAGACCCACTGATCTTGGACTTCCCAACATCCATATCTAAAAAGCAAATTTATGTTGTTCTCATGACATCTGTCATAGTCATCTAAGACACTGTCCCACATATTCTCTCTTTATAATGGCTCCCCTGGCAGTCAGGTGGATAGACACAGAGATATGATGAGCATCAACAGCAAGAACTATTATATCCTCTTAGATTTAAGTCTCCAAGGAAAGAACTTCCACCAGTGGCATTTGCACAAGAGAAGAGACTGGTTCCAGGTGGCTTGTGTCATCTTCAAACTCAGGAAGATGTGTTGGACAGGAAGGAGAAGGAACTCTGGAATGCAAGATGCCTGGGAAATGAAAATGGTCCTTTCATCTCTATAAGCAAATGTGGTGGCTTGAATAAGATGTCTGCCATAAGTCTCAGGCATTTGGATACTTCATTTCCAGTTGGTGGCTGTTTGGAGAGAGTTAGGAGGTGTAGCATTGCTTAAGGAAGAATGTCACTGGGATGGGCTGTGAGGTTACAAGATGCTGGGACTATTCCCAGCGTCTCTCACTTGAGCCACAAAGAATGATTATTGGCCTAACTAGGGCCACTGATACTAAATCCATATAGACTTGAGCCCCAACTACAGAAATGTAAACACAATTCTACCCCTTGCAAGTCATGCATCTTGTTCTTTCTAGTAAAGAAATCAAAGGATTTATTCTAAATTAATGATACGCGAGATGACTAATTTTGTTGGTAGATCTGGAGAACAAACTACCATAAAATTTATATGGTAAAATATTTCATATTTTTAATACATTCTCTATTAGTATACAGGTTTTATTATGACAATTCCATACACATATATCCTTATTCTTAGCTCTTATTCCCTTCCTGCCGCCAATGTGCTCTTAACCAAGTTACTTATACTTACCAAGCATTGGTTTATCTACAAAATAGGTGCAAGGACAAGAGTAAAGATTGAATAAGTATCTCTCTTGGCTGCCAGATGTTGCTTATTATTTTACCTATATAGTAAGATATTTGAACAGTTCTAATAGGAAGAACTCTCTCAGTTCCTTCTCACAAAGAAAGAAATATTCCCCAGTTGCACTTTCCACTCCAGACAACTAGAATTCAGTAGTTGGATGACAAGGCTTGCAGCTTATTCATTGTTGAGCTCTCACTTGAAGCCATAAATGAAGGTGAGGGCACTAAAGACCGGAGCGCTCAACAGATGTCTCAAGGCTCAGTGACATCACTTCCTTGGACATGGAGTGGTCTGATTACTCCCTGGACCTGATGCTGATTCTTTCAGATTAGTCAAGAGCTTCCACAGACTCCACCATTAAGCTTAGCGTCCACTGTAGGTTGTGAAACGTAGATTGTTCCCCAGATTCTGGACATAATACATCCACAACAGTGCTGGCCAACTTCAATATCCACGAATATTTTCTTTTAATTTTGGAAAAAAAAATCCTAGCATTTTCTTCAGTAGTGTTCAGATCACATATGACCAGTCACAGAGGAGATGGTTTAAGATTCTCCTTATGGCCCTAGCAATCCAGACTTTTATAAACAGCATTTTATAATCTTGATACAATTCCCCTCTTCAGATGTACAGGAACTAGAAAACTAAATAATTTCCTAAGACCACAAAGCGCAGAGATAACCAAGACTGCACCAAAATAATGGGTAAGTCTAACGCAAAGAAACCTCCAACTTATTAGCAGAACTGGGTTCCCAAGGTTTTGTCAGTGGAGAGAACTCCCTGCAAAAATTGAGACATGTCCTCCCTGAACCATGCTCTAAAAGTCAAGCAGACCAAACAATGGTGACATAAGACCAACTCTCCCCTTGCCAGGTAAAAGAGTTGAAGGCTGAACTATTATTCCCAGGTCTAATTTCTGTGCTAAGTGATCCTGTTGCCAGGGATACCACACTGTTTGTTAATGGGAGAGAAGGTGGGTGCTTCATACTGATTTTCTGTTTTAACATGAGTTTAATCAATTCCTGGGCACAGCCCTCCTTTCAAGCCACTGGAAACATCTCAGGGGAAACAATAAGACTAAGAAACCCAGAAGCCTTTCTGTCTCTCCCCTTCTCTGCAGACATTCTGACCCAGCGCCAGTTGCTAAGTGCACAAACTTTGGACAGAGCAAATCACTTTGATATATTTTTCCCAGAGCTCAAAAGGGGAAAGATAAAACAGAGAACTGTGGCTTCAGGGGGAGCAAAGGCCTCCAGAATTTTATGAGGTAGGCAGCTCATCTTTGCATCTCCCACCAAAGGGAAGGCTGCCACTATAGAATGACTTCGCCTTGTCAGCAGCTTCTGAGACAGCAAGTTTGAGGCCCCAGGCATTTGCTGGGCAGGCTCTCAAGTCTTCACGGCTTCTCATTGCAGGTAAAGCAGAGGGCAGCTCTTACAAGCAAAGGCTGACACGCCAGACTTTTGTTTAGTTTGGCATATTTATCCCATTTTGGAAAAGCATTAGTCGGCTCAAACTGGTTCTTCAAAGGCATTTGGGTTTTCTCTTAGAATATTTCTCAATGAATGTAGTTAGGCAGAAAAACAAAATAATGATGGTTTTCTTTAGATTTTATTGGAACAAATGGGATGCATCTAAATAAAATCTTTCTCTCACTAGATTCTAACCACCTTGGTAATGTGGTCATTCCTTCAAGGATTACACTTCTTGTAATCTAGATTCAAATGTTGAGGAACAGATGGTATGTGATGAGGATGTGTTTAAACATTAGCTGTGTCCCTAGTATCTTTCGTCACTTTTCTGAAGCAAGGTGATGTTTCCAGGTAGCCAGCCTTGTCTCCCCATCTGAACAGAACAGACTTCAAGTAGAGTGACTACTTTTGGATGGCGGATATCTCTGGATATTGTCCAAGAATTCGAGATGTAAGAGATAAAACTCTTCTTCTGTTCTTGATGGAATAGGACTGAGGCCAAGAAAATAACAGCATAAGTCCCAGGTCACCCTGCTGGTGCACCAGTGATGTCATAATTGAAGCAAGTTGGGAAACCTCACAGGACCTTAGTGATCATTCTTGCTAATTTCTCAGTCAACCTAATTGTTTTCTTCCCACTCTCTGCCAATTTGGGAAGAAGTAGGGCATTGCCTAGCTGCAAGGGAATGTGTAACATCTGTTCTCCAAAGACAGAAGGTAGGAGACAAGGAAAATACTATTCGTGATCTCTGTTCCCATGCTTCAGGTGCACAAGGTCAAACAGAGGTAGCAACTGGCACAGGCTAACCTTCCTTGGATGCACCCCTCGAAGTGGTGCGCCATAACTCAAGCCTGGCCAATCTCTGCACATTCCACATAATGCTCACTTTCTTATTGGCCTAGAGTCTTCAGCTTCTGGAGACTGGATTGACTCAAATACCCCCACGAGACTCATTTAAAATGCAATTTATTAGAATTTATTAATAATTTACTAGTATTTCTTATATTATAATAGCTCTCATAACTCTTGAGCCTAGCAGATTCCCCCCACCCCGGAGGAAAGGGGTGCATGGGAGTCATGCCTTAAGGGCAGTGCACTGAGTACAATGTCACATGATGCTGATATAAAACATAATCAGAAGGTGATAAAGGTGCATCTCTAGGATTGGTTCTCAAAGGGAACAAGAGGGAAAAAAATCACAGGCCTGTGGGGAAAACCTTCCCAAATTAAGCTGATAGTTGCTTTTCTTTTTTAATCTGTGCTATTGTGGGGTGTGTGTGTGTGTGTGTGTGTGTGTGTGTGTGTGTGTGTGTGTGTATGTGTGTACACATCTCTGCAGGTTCTCACATACAATCTCAATAAAATGGAAGACATCAGATGCCTTTCTCTATCACTCTCTACCCATATTATGAGACAAGGTCTCTCACTGACCCAGAAGCTCAACTTCTCAGCATGGATTGTTGGCCAGTGTGCTCCCACCAAGCTCCACCCACCAATGCTGGACTGCAGGACACACGTGGTTATGCCTAGCTTTTAAGTAGGTTCTGGGATCTGACCTCAAGTCCTCCCAGTGAGCTCTCTTACCCACTGGATCAGTGCTCAATCTTCCTGATCCTGTAACCCTTTAATATAGTTTACTTCATGCTGTGGTGGCCCCCAATCATAAAATTATTGCACTGCTACTTCCTAATTACAATTCTGCTGCTGTTATGAATCATAATGTAAATATCTGATATGCAATAAATCTGATATGTGGTGCCAAAGGGGTCAACGAACCACAGGTTGAGAACCACTGCACCACACCAACTTCCCCCTAATATATTTTTTTTTAGAATTTGGGTAAATCATCACTACCCTTTAATGATAACAAAATAATCTCCCCAGCCATAGAAAGCATTCATTGAATAGAATCCTGCATGCCTTTTCTGCAAAGAAAAATGTCACAAAACCATCTGATGGCACTGACAAAGCTAGGGGAATATAGGAGGCATCCTGCATTTCCTCTGAGCCACAGGGGACTAAGTGCTTCATGGGGAACATACAAATTAGATTCCACACAGAGGACTTGGTTCTGTTGATGAATAGATGTCTAGCCTGTCCCAGTGTGTGTTGTCCATGACCATCTTCATTCTATTAACTTTTAAATTAATATACAAAGTAGTGGCATTGCTATGATATTTTCATATATATGTATATGTTTTATATAGTTCTGTATTCTTATTTGCCCTCCAGGCCTCTGTCATTCTCTCTTATATTCACTTTTAGGAAGTGGTGTTTCCCAGACCAGTGGATCAATGTAATCGAGTTGAAGACCCAGAAATGAACCCACACACTTATGGTCACTTAATTTTTGACAAAGAAGCCAAAACCAAACAATGTAAAAAGGACAGCATCTTCAACAAATGGTGCTGGTATAACTGGATGTCCACTTGTAAAAGAATGAAATTAGACCCATACTTATCACCTTGTACAAAACTTAAGTCCAAGTGGATCAAAGACCTTAACACAAGGCCTGACATACTAAATCTACTAGAAGAGAAAGTGGAGAAAACCCTCAAACTCATCGGCACAGGTGACAACTTCCTGAACAGAACACCAACAGCTCAGTGTCTAAGACCAACAATCAATAAATGGGACCTCATGAAACTGAAAAACTTCTGTAAGGCAAAAGACACTGTCATTCGAACAAAATGGCAGCCTACAGATTGGGAAAAGATCTTCACCAACCGCACATCTGACAGAGGGCTAATATCCAAAATTTACAAAGAACTCAAGAAATTAAATGCAAAGAAACCAATAATCCAATCAAAAAATGGGGAACAGAGCTAAACAGAATTCACAAAGGAGGAATCCCTAATGGCTGAGAGACACTTGAAGAAATGCTCAGCATCCTTAATCATCAGAGAAATGCAACTCAAGATGACTCTGAGATTCCATCTCACATCTGTCAGAATGGCTAAGATCAAAAACTCAAATGACAAGCCGGGCGGTGGTGGCGCACGCCTTTAATCCCAGCACTTGGGAGGCAGAGGCAAGCAGATCGTTGTGAGTTCAAGGCCAGCCTGGTCTATAAAGTGAGACCAGGATAGCCAGGGCTACACAGAGAAACCCTGTCTTGAAAAACCAAAAAAAAACCTTCAAATGACAGCACATGCTGGGGAGATTGTGGAGAAAGGGGAACCCTCCTCTATTGCTGGTGGGAGTGCAAACTTGTACAACCACTATAGCAATCAGTCTGGTGATATCTTAGAAAACTTGGAATAGCTCTACCTCAAGACCCAGCCATACCACTTCCAGGTATGCATCCAAATGATTCCTCACCAAACTACAAGGATGTTTCCTCATCTATGTTCATAGCAGCCTTATTTGTAATAGCTAGAAACAACCCAGATGTCCCTCAACTGAAGAATGGATAAAAATAACTGTGGTACATCTACACAATAGAATACTACTCAGACATCAGAAACAAGAAAATTATGCAATTTGCAGCCAAATGGATGGAACTAGAGAAGCTCATTCTGAGTGAGCTAACGCAGACTCAGAAGGATGCACATGGCATCTATTCACGTATAGTTGGATTTTAGCTATATAGTACAGGATATCTATACTACAGCCAACGCACCAAAGGGAACATGAACATAGACTTTGTTACCTGTCAGTGAGACACTTTTCCCTAGTGGTGCTGCCTTGTAGGCCCCCAGTGTATGAGGAGGCTCTTGGCCCTCATATGACTGCTGAAATGGAGGGGGGGGGACTGAAATGTAGAGACACTCCATTCCAGAGGAGTGGGATGGAAGGGGTGGGACTGGGAGGGGTGGAAAGAGGACACTTTGATGGAGATGTAACCTGAAGTAATAAATAAACATAAAAAAAAGGAAAGTGGTGTTTCCCAGCCCAGCTCTAATATGCGCAACTGTGACTACCGCATGCATTGTAAGTCACAGGCTTGCTCCCAGTCAAGGGCGGAAGTGGTGCGTGCTTTAGCTACTAGTGGTCCTTGTGTCCATCAAGCTTCGGTTCAATAATAAAAGAAAGAGGATTCTAGAGCATCTTGCCCATCCAGAAAGGTACGAGAGGTGACCCAGGCCAGAATCTACTTCAAGACTGGTACAAAGGGGCCTGAGACCAGGACCAACACAGCCAGAGTAATAAGTGGGGTTTTCTTGGAAGGGATAATTCTTAAAAATCAAATGCATAATTTGGGTAATTCAATTTCTCCATCAACTTTTCTAGTAACTAAAAGACACTACGAAACAGTTATCAAATAAATGTCAAAAAAATAAATATTTTTTTCCATTTTTTCCTAAAATAAATAAACTTAATTATGGGAATTTTTGCTCAGAGAAAATGAAAACAGTTATGTATTAGCGTTTACTAAGCACTTGAGGTTGCACTGCCCACACCACATCCAGCGCTAATGGAGAGCGTCACAGCCATTTCACAAGTTAAGTGCTGTGACTAACTCTAGCAGACATTAGGGTGAGGAAACTGGGCAAGGTGTTTCACTTCTGTACGCCTCAAGTTTACACAGCTTGTAAGTAGAAGAGCTATTGCTTAAGCCCAGGAAATCTGGCCCCACAGCTGGTCTACTTAACTGCTCAGCACTAGGCCACCTCAAAATGTTACACTATAAATACTTGTGTAATTTGGCCTGACCCATTAGATCCATTAATATTGCCTCCATAAACTCGATTACTGTGCCAATGTTTCTTGTTCCCTTTTCTTTTGAGAAGAAGAAGGAAAATGTAAAATTAGAACGGCCTCCTGCTCAGTTTCTCAGTGAATGACTTTATTATCACGTCAGCCAAGATTGAAATCCCCCATTTCAAAAAAATGTCCCCACCACCCACATTACCTTCATTGTTAATATTTATAATGTGTGGTGAAAGGGTTTAGAACTCAGCTGCATTGTTCCAACACAAATTCAAATTCTTCCAAATTGGCTAAGAGGTCGTACTCATAAGATCCACTCCTTGGTTGTAAGCCTCTTGCCAGTGTGTCAGGCACTGTCTCAAAATCTGAACGTTATCAGAGCATCTCTTGGTTGACTAGGAAGAGCTCCAAGTGTCAAATGGACCCCTACAATTCATCTCCAAAGCAGATAACATTTGTATGTAAGAACTTAACCACATGGTCACTGTAAAGAGAAAGGGCCAACTGAGAGGGTCCCTTCATAGTCCTCTATGAAAGTTATCAGTTTCAACATAATTCAAAGGAACCTGAGTCTATGTCCTCAGAAATATTTAGCAACAATTCTCGAACACTAGTATTTAACTTTATGAATATGAAACCCAAAATGTTGGTTCCGGTGAAAATGGCAAACGTGAATTTTTCCAAGTTTTCTGCTTCTCAAGGATGTTCCATGAGAATAAAAACAAGCCAGTGTCCAGAAGGATTAATCAATGACCAACCACTGTGATACCATAAGAAATAATAATCCATTAGTAGGATGCCTTTCTGCTCTTATTTCTCTAAGTATCCTAAAGGACGACATCAAAGGGAGTTCTGTTTCAGGGGTAAAGAGTTCACTTTCTCATTAATCCTGCAGTGTCTAGATGTGCAGGAAATATGGATGAACTGCCTCTGTCCAGTCTTCCAAAACCATATACAGGAGAAGAAAGCTGCCCTGCCAATATCCTCAGTAGATAATTTCATTTGAAAGCTTCTTGTGTAATATACTTACTCCCATGTGTTCTTCCACTACCCATCTCACTGAATGTATATATACATGTGTACACACATACATATGTATGTATGTATGTATATATATATATATATATATATATATATATCCTCACATTTTCAATCACCTACCCTATGCATCAAATATTTCCCACTTCAATCTTGGAGAAAGAAATAATGTCATTTTAGAAAAACAAAAAGGAAGTAGACACAGGATGCTACTCTTCAGAAATAATCTCAAGACACTAAAATAATAAAGACAATACCAAGTCTGCTGCTTACCTGATCAACACATTACAGTTTAAAACCTGTTTTCTTCCATAGTCTCAATCTTATTAGACATTTCCTATTTGTCTTCTACTTGTACTTTATCTTGACAAATACGTCATAACCACATGCTAAGGAATATCTGTTTGGGCAGCACATCCAACCACACTCCATCGTATGATAAGCTACTCAAGCTCAGAGTGCACAAGTGTTTCACCACAAACAAATCTCATACAGGGTTTTTAATTTCTGTCTTTTGAATCTCCGTGCCAAAAAACAAAGAAAAATCTAAACAACATGGCTTAATCTGTAGCCCAACTGATATATAGGCATGCATGTCATTTATTATAATAATGAGTCACTTTCTACCACCTCCATGGGGACTGGCAGGGACAGTAACTTCTGCAGTAAGGTCAGGAGTCTCTTCAGCAGTGGAGGTGACACCAGATGCAAACTGGGTGGTATTTCTGCTCCATGTTGACTGCTCCCACCACAGTGCTGTGATCAAATCTAGTCTCTCTCCGTGCTAAGCAAGTGTTTTCCACTTACAGCTTCTTCCCTGATATCACCCCATATCTCCAGCTGACTTCTGCTCCACTTCTGAATGGGGCTTCCGTCATCAGAATGCCCAAGACAGTTTACCTCATGTCTAAGCACTTAGCTCTGCTGATCCGAACAAATAATGTCTGAACACAGCCTCCCTTAGCCCAACTAACCTTAACCCAAGAATGGTCACAGAACAACTTTCCCTCATTCTTTTGATCAAGGCAGCCACAGGTTCAGTCGAAGGTTGTGACAGAGTGGAACACAAAGCAGAAGGATGGAGAGATTGTGTTTGCTGTCATCGCTAACCGGCAGAACCTTTAGACTGTCTTCAGGAAGAAATTAAATAGCCAAAGAGGACTAAATCAGTACAAGTAACTGCATTAGGTTGGACAGGACAGAATGGGACAGTCTGCAGAGAGCTGGCCAGTAAGATACCTCTAGCTGTACTAGTACCTCAGGCTGCCTTGACCTAAAACTACACCTTTCAGACTCACTTCGAGCCTCTTTATAGCATTTATATGCAAAATAGTTTGTTTCTTTCATTAAACAATGGATAATTGTGTGTGTGTGCACACGTGTGTTTGTGTTCATGCATATGTGTTTGTGGGAGTAAATGTATGTATACAACCACATGTGTACACACGTGCATGCCTATGTGCATACATGTGTGCATGCACGTGCATACATGTGTGTGGGGGTGAGTGTGTATTGTCTGCATGTGTACATGCATGTGTGTGTGTGCCTGCATGAATGCATGCACATGAGTGTATGTGAGTGTATGAGACAGAGAGAGAGAGAGAACACATATGGAGGTCAGAGGGCAATTTATAAGGTAAGTTTTCTTTTTCTACCATGTGGGTCCCAGGAATCGAACTCAGGTCATCAGGCTTTACTGAAGTTCTCGTGCACTCAGAGCCATTGCACAACCTCCCTTTCCAGTGTCTTTACACTACAATGTTTAGTGGGAGACACAGACTTCTGTATAGGAAACCACATTCTCTTTACATGCTTCACTTTGCACTTGGTGTTTTATATTCCCAACTGACTTCGGCAGGAAATTCTGAAAACACTCTGACTGTCGTTGGCTTCACCTTGGGGGGGGGGTATGCAAAATCTACATTTCCATAGCATGTTCCAGACTCCTCTACAAAACTGTGAATCACTGTCTTTGTATCGTGTGTGTGTGTGTGTGTGTGTGTGTGTGTGTGTGTGTGTGCATGAGCCTATAAAGAAAGCACTCAAAGAGATTCATATCTTTACTGTTTTGATGGGAACCACACTTTAAAAAAATGGTTATTGTTGAGCAGGAATTATGAAGGACTTGCTTAGCCTGTCTTGGCAGAGCTAGGCTGTCGACTTACCTGCTTCCAAGTTTTGTCCTTTTTGACAGCATTCTGTCTACAGTTGAAGCAAAGGGTTTTTCTTTTTTTTTTTTTAATCTTTTTTTTAATAATTTATTTTTTATTTCTTCAAGTTACATCTCAATCACAATCCCCTCCCTACTCTCCCCTCCAGTCCCACCCTTCCACCCTCCTCCCTCTCAACCCCTCATCCTCTTCCCTTCTTTTTTTTTTTTTTTTTTTAGTTTAAGGTATATCTTTTTCCCCCCAACAGCTCTCCCTTTCAGTCCAAAAAATGGTTCTTTTTCTTATAACTATAAATACAATACAAAACAACAGAAATAAATAGGCCACAATTATAAGAGTTATATGGCTTAGCATACATTCCCAATGTCCAGTCCATATGTATTTGGCACCTGACTTTAACATTCTACTATCTAACCATCTCCATGAGTTTAAAGTTCTACATCTAACTCAGCTTTCATACTAACTTGCCTCACAATTTTAAAAATATCTTCTTAGATCCAGAACATCCTCTTGATTCCTAAACAACTCAAAATTTAACTATGAGACTCTAGCTATCTATTCTTCAACCACCTCAGAGACCTGAGAGGGATAAATATATCTGATTATATAGGAAGTGCAGGGCCTGCAGCTTCCAAAACTAAGAAATGACATACCAGTGGCTGCCTGGACAGTTCCCATTTTCTCTCCATACATTACAGCATCGATCTTCAGCCATTTGGCCCCGTTTCTCTGACAGACATTGATTGTAGAGCAGGAATTATGAAGGACTTACCTACCCTGTCTTGTCAGAGCTAGGCTGTCAACTTATCTGCTTCCAAGTTTTGTCCTTTTTGGACAGAAGTCTGTCTACAGTTGAAGCAAGGGGTTTTTCTTGCCAAGAGATAGGCTTGCCACCAATTCAACCATCTCCCACTGGAGATTCTTCGATGCTCATCTTCTACTTGGAGCAGAATAGGGGGTGCTGTCAGGAGCTGACATATCTCGATATCAAAAAATTGTAAGTTAAGAAAACATCTTTGAATGCCATATTCTGTAGATCTCTTGAGGTTTTTGAAGATGCCCTATCTGTCTCTTATATTTAGATAAGTAAATGTTGCTTGTCTCTTAGCAACTTGATTTCTGATTAGCTTAGAAAATAACTGTGATAGACTGCCCTTCATAATTCCTGCTGTACAATCAATGTCTGTCAGAGAAACAGGGTCAGACGGCTGAAGATTGACCCTGTAATGTATAGAGAGAAAATGGGAACTGTCCAGGCAGCCACTGGTATGTCATTTCTTAGTTTGGGAAGCTGCAGGCCCTGCACTTCCTATATAATCAGATATATTTATCCCTCTCAGGTCTCTGAGGTGGTTGAAGAATAGATAGCTAGAGTCTCATAGTTAAATTTTGAGTTGTTTAGGAATCAAGAGGGTATTCTGGATCTAAGAAGATGTTTTTAAAATTGTGATGCAAGTTAGTATGAAAGCTGAGTTAGATATAGAACTTTCAACTCATGGAGATGGTTAGAGAGTAGAATGTTAAAGTCAGGTGCCAAATACATATGAACTGGACATTGGGAATGTATGCTAAGCCATATAACTCTCATAATTGTGGCCTATTTATTTCTGTTGTTTTGTATTGTATTTATTGTTATAAGAAAAAGAACCATTTGTTGGACTGAAAGAGGGAGCTGTTGGGGGGAAAAAAGATATACCTTAAACAAAAAAAAGGGTAGAGGATGGGGGATTGAGGGGGAGGAGGGTGGAAGGGTGGGACTGTAGGGGGGAGTAGGGAGGGGATTGTGATTGAGATGTAACTTGAGGAAATAAAAAATAAATTATAACAAATAAAATAAAAAATGGTTATTGTTTTAAAGTTAACATCATGTTTTTATAATTTTCAAGTTCTCACATATAAGACTAATATATGTAAAAAGTAATTTTCCTCGTACCAGATTGGTTTACCCGGTTGCCCAGGTTACCTGCCTATGGCCTTGTGTCTAAAGGTAAATATAAGCCACTCTAAATGCTTTACTATTGCTTTAATCTCCCTTAAGTATTGTGGAGCTAATTGTGATGGAAAACCTGCACAACACCAGCTGTTGTTTAGAACAGTTGAGAAGGACCTAACTGCTCTGCTGTAAGAACCATAGGCAGGCATGAACTGTCCACTAACAGCATCTCTATGCTCAATATGCAGAATTCTGGCCTACAGTGCTGCTGAAACAGGCACCTGGAAGAATATAAAAGCACTGTGCCTTTCAGCATAGAAAGAGAGCTCGAGAGAAGCAAATCCCATCTTGTAGTGTCTGGCCTGCTGGAAGGAGAGCCAGGTTGAGTGGGAATACTGAATTATCAAGAGAAGCTTGTGTCCTGAACACTAAGGTGAATACTGTCTTTCAGTGCCTCAGTTTCCGTCGACACAAAATAATATTTGAGTCCTAAACTACTCCATATGATACTATGAGGATGAGTGAGACAACATCTGAAACGTTTTGAGGGTAATGTCTGAGAGCTATATAAAGATAGGGTGCATCCACAAATCCCTTCCCTAGAGTAATAGGTGAGCTTCAAAGTCTCACTCCCACTCATTTGAAGGATAGGACCCCAAAGGTACCCTGTTTAATGATACAGACATGCACCAACTCTAAACACTGGGCTACTTTGGATACTGGCATTTTAAAACAACACAATGCAGAACATCAACAATAACAATAAAAACAATAGCAACCCTTCCTGCCTCTCAGAAGCTGGCCTTGCTGAGCAAGCTGTTTCCCGTTGACTGTCAGACAGCAGGCAGCAAAGTTGCTTCCTCGGCTGACAGCCATTTCTACAAAGCCATGTGTTTTGTTTTTTTTTTTTTTTTCAGAGCAGCCTACGGTGACACAGCAACCCAGACATATGGTGTCATTATTCAGCCGACACAAATTTGACACTTAAGGGAATTTATTATATTTTGCTTTGCTCCTGGTGCCTGAGAGGCTCTGCCACTGTCTCTTCATAGAGCTTGTCACAGATGTTGATGTATTTTCCTCCTCCACGGCCAGGTTTTACTGCGGAAACTGATACAACTTCATGATAGAATTTCTAGATGAATTATTCACGCATTGCACGCTTTCTGCACACCAGGGCCGCAAGAAATCTGCACGATTTCATCAACAGTCTTCCTAATCCTCTTTTACCAAGCATTCACTCCTATTTTTAACTGTTTCTTTTATTGCCTTTGTAATCCTAATGTTTTGTGTGAAGTATTTCATAGTTGATAGCTTTGTTAAAATACGTTCACAGTATTCCACATCAACATACAGCAAAACGACAGAGGCAGTGAGATGAAATTGATCCATTCCAACAAGAATAAAACATATGGGCCAAATTCTCATCAGCTCACTTAAAAAAAAATGCAGAAACCCAAAGTCAATTCTACTTGCAATGATTTATAGAACAATTCCTGAGATATCTCAATGTTTGGTGTTTTAGACAGAACAGGTCTCTCTTAATGCTAAGACCATGTGTGGAGATGGGTTTTTAATTGAAAAGAGTTTTCAACATGATGGAAAAGAGTTGGATGAACTCATCACTAGCTTCGGGGTAAAGATTAATGTAACAAAAACACATCAAGCTGCTTTAATACCGGAGAAGCTGGAAGGAAACCCCGAATGACATTATGGACTATGGTATATGGCAGTGAATAACCTTAACAGGACACAGTAAGCGCACTGAAGAATTAAGAACCATAATTACAGTTTTTAAAGCACACTGCCCTGCTGACCTTTAAGATTTAAGACTTTGCCTTGGGGTCATTTCATGACCTAGTTTTTGTTTTGTTTTCTTTCATCATTTTTTTTAAACTCCCAACTGAAATGATTTTTTGACATCATTCAGTTAAGTCCAAGTATCTGGAAAGTTCAGCTCTTCAGTCTCGCTGTCTTCTTTGGAATTTAATGCAATGCTCCGAGACACAAGGAAGAAAGTTCCTTTAGAGCTCACTTTCCATTTACACAACCCTGACATCCTGCCTTGTTTCTAGAACAGATGGCAAAGGAATTGCAACGAAAGCACAAAGGAAGATGAAATTCTAGCTAATGATTATTATTATTTGAGCAAATACAGGCTAAGTGCAGTAGGCCTCCTCATTTATGAAGCTTTGAGGCATCCATGCATAACTTACTCAGTTATCAACGGTCCCAGTCGCTTCCCAGTCTCTAAAAACTTCCGTCTCAGAATCATGTCTGGCTACAAGTACTTGCATGCTCAAGTTTACCCTCTGACTTCTTTGAAATATGTCTCCTCTTCAAAGAATGTGGTACTTCTCTGTCTTAGTCCAAGATCTGCTCTGTTTATATAAATATTCGTGTAATCTTGTCTAATCTTCCACCCTCAAAAATGCCCATTCTGCTCTTGATCTTCCTCTGCTTAAAAATTTCTAGTAGTTTTTATTACTTTGTGAATAACGTTTTATTTAGAATTAGGTGAGAGGTATAAATAAACGAATGATAGATTGATAGATGGATGAGTGGGAAAGCTAGTCTTATTCTAACACTTAAAATATCGGTTTATTGAATCTCTATAATAGTTGTGTCGGGCAGTAGCACTCATTTCCCCTTTTCGTAGATAAAGCCAGAGAAGGTCAAACCTTTATTCAAGCTCATCCAGACAGAGAATAATGGAGCTATTATTTTAACCCAGCCTTTGCTCAATCAGTATAACATGTGGCCACATCCTAGAATAAGTAGCACCCATGTCATGTGGTATTTTATATCTGTAAATATTTTCAGTTTATTTCCGATTTGGCCCAACCCTTCAGTTGGATGCTGATTATCCCTAGATTAATTTCATTTTTGTCACATTTCAGCGTAAGAATCCCTCTTTCTGCAGACTAGTTTCCTATGCCTATGTATTGCCACCTCTTGCCCATTCCTTCTGATGTTCCTCTTGTCTGACCTGCTTCCCATTTCCTTATCTTTGACATGAATATATCAAGGCATATAAATCATAAAATTTAGCAATGTAACACATAAATATCTTGTGGACTGTGACATGCATCTTCAAGGAAAGCCTTTTTCTAGCTCATAGGAATCTCCTCCCTCTTTGCTCTCTCAATGCACATGGAGAAACAAGCCAACTGACTATGCTTTCCTCCCCAAACCTCCTCAGATTTCTTTCTTTCTTTCTTTCTTTCTTGAATCTGGTTCTCACAGGAAGAACTTGAGTCTGTTACAACAGTGCCCTCATGATGACTAAGGTGGCTTGCTACTGGATGATTATCACACTTGATCTGGCAAACTTGCCTCTCCCCATACCATCAGATTACAAGTTGCTCAAAGGCAGATTCTCCAAAACCTTTCCCCGTGTTACAGTGTGACAGAGAACCTGTGCAGGACAGTTTGTGTCCATTTGATTCAGACCAGAGTCATCTGGGAAGAAGGAATTTCAATAGAATAATTATCTCCACAAGATTGGCCTGTAGAACAGGCGTGGTGGTACATGCCTTTAATCCCAACACTCCAGAGGCAGAGGCAGGTGGTTCTCTGTGAGTTCTAGTCCAGCTTGGTCTATAGATTGAGTTCCAGGATAGCCAGGGCTACACAGAGAAGCTCTGTCTCGAAAAAGCAAAAAAGAAAAAAAAAAAGATTGGTCTATGGACATGTCTATAGGGTATTTTCTTGATTAATGAGTCATATGTAGAGGACCCACACTATGGATGGAGTCACCCCTGCTCAGCTAGTCCTGTGTTGTATAAGAAATCAAGCTGAGTAAGCCATGGGAATAAGCGGTAAGTGGTGTTCCTCCATTGTCTATAAGTGACCGTCTTAGCTACCCTTGATGATGAGTGTAACCTCTAAGCCACACAAACCCTTTCCCCTTCAAGGTGCATTTGATGAAAATTTTTATCATAGCAACAAAAAGCAAATGCTTATGGCACTACCCCTAGATACTATCATTCATTCAAGATAGTCTCTCTCGACACTGCTACGATGATCTTGAACTTCTAGGTTCAAAACGCCCTCCTGCCTCAGCCTTCTAAGTGATGTGAACTATGGGTTCATGTCAGCAACAGAAAATTTTAATACATTAATGTTCAGTTCCAGTCTGCTTCTTACTTGCTGGTTGACTCTGTCAGTTTTATTTTCAAACAATATTGTAATTCAGCAAAAAACAGAAGTTGCTTCTCCTTTCCTCACATTTTTCATCAAACCAAGTACAATACAATACTACACAATCAATCCTCCACTAAATATTTGCTGTGTGAATAAGTGAATTATTAAAATTACCACAGGAAATGAAGATCTGTGGCCTGAATTGCCAAGCGTTAAAAACGGCACCACTCAAAAATATATAGTCAACCACACATTAAAAAGTACTAAGAATAACTCAATATTTCTTGCATGGAATGGTTGCATTTTCTTCTGAGAATCCATATGTTAAAGTCTCTCTCTGCATTTCCCATGTGAGCACTTAAATCCAGGGCTCACAGTGTACCTGGCTTCAAACCAAGCACATTAGTTATTTTGGAACTGCAGAATTAATAGTCATTCTCCCACTTGCAGATCTACCTCAAATAAAATTATATTTCATTTGGATTAAGGGTTATAACTCATGAATTCAGCTTCAGAGAGCTCCACCGACAGAAGTCTGGAGCTTGCATCCCACGGCTGGGCTTCCAGAGTACTGGTGGTTATTATGACCTGCTCACCTTGCTACATAGAACGTGAATATAGACATAAGCATTTCCATTACACTATCACTAAGATTTGTGTGGTGATGATATGACTCTGAGGCCAAAGGCCAAAGCCACGAGCAACTTCTGAATGACATTTTGATAATCCAAAGATGAAAGTAAAACTTCAGAACAAAGGCACAATGCGTAGTTGTCAAATGTTTCCAAGCTGTTAAAATGAGCTGTGGACGGCTGGAAGTTAGTTTTATAGAAAACTAAGTCTATCTTGCTATTTCTACTAAGAAACAGACCTATTGTTAACAAATATACCTATTTCTATATTTTAATTTTAAAATGTATAATATAATATATATGTATACATATCTATATTTGATGGGTGTGTATGTGTGCTTAGGTACACACATATGTGTTTGCATGTATATGTGGGGGCTAGAGGTCAATGTTTTGTGTCTTAGTTTCTCTCTTCATCTTACCTTTTGGAGATAGAGTCTATCACGGAACCTGAAGCTTACTGATTCCACTAGACTGGCTAACCTGTGAGCTTGGAGAATCTGTCTATCTCTGCCTCCCAGTACTAGAGTCACAGATACATGCTGACATACATACTCAGCTTTTAGGAGAGCGAATGGGGATCTGACTTTAGGTCTCTTAACAAGCATTTAACTTATTGAGTTATCTCCCATTATCTTAAAATAAAAGAAGAATAGATAAGAAACCACACTTCTGGTACATGTACACTGAAGTATGGAATACTATTAAGCTCTAAAGAAAAATGAAATCATGGAATTTTCAGGTAAGTGGATGGAACTAGGAAAGACCATATTGAATAAGATAAATGAAATCCAGAAAGATGAATGAATGTCTCGTGTTCTCTTTTATCTGCGATTCCTAGCTCCAAATCTTCAGAGATAAGCGTAGTCCTACACTGTATCAAGAAAACGTCTCTTTCTTATTATACCCAGAGACCATTACAAAAAAAAAACTGTAACTGATAAAATGCAGAGTTAAGGATCCCAGTCCAAACTTATCCTGCAGGCAAGGCTTAGGGGTCATTGCAGAAGACCGGCTGGAAATGTTGTAAGAGCTGGTGGAACAGGGAGCTGCTAGAGATATCAGAGAGGCTACAGTCACCAGTGTGTTTCCCTACACGTGAACAAGGACAACACTAAAAGACATGCTTAGCCCTAGACAGAGAACTGCAGGTCACTGAGGAATGCTAGAGGAGGGAGATAGTCCAACCCTGCCCTCCACAAGAGAGGCCATGGATTTAAAAGGGAGCAAAGTAAGGTTATGTGGAGGGTGAGAGGGAGGAAATAGATAATTATATTATAATTTTAAAGATCATTATTTTTGAATTTAAAAAGAAACCACATTTCAAGTACTAATTGATTGATCAGCCCAAGCAATACGACATTGCAATGAAATGGAAGACCATGGCTTCAGAAAAAAAACCTGCAGGACAGAAAGGAGTGACAGAAGGAATATAATTTCCAAACAGTTTTCTTTCTTTTTAAAATGTGTTTATTTATTATTTCATATGTTACATCTTGACAATAGTTTTCCCTCCCTCTTTTACTCCCTCTCCCTCCCCTCATGTCTTCTCTTCCCCCCATCCACTCCTCCTCCATTTCCCTTCAGAAAAGAGCAGGCCTCCCATGGATATCAACCAAACACGGCATATCAAGTGGCAGTAAGATTATGTACCTCTTTTCCTATGGAAGCTAGGAGAGGCAACCCAGTAGGAGGAAAGGGACCCAATAGCAGGTAACAGAGCCAGAGACAGCCCCTGCTCCCACTGTTAGCAGTCTCACAAAAAGCCCAAGCTACACAGGTGTACTATACATGTGGAGGGCCTAGGGCAGAACCTCCATTCAGGCTCACTGACTGGAGGTTCAGTTTCTGTAAGCCCCTATGGGCCCATGTTAGTTGATTCTGTGGGTTTTCTTATAGTGTCCTTGACCCGTCTGGCTCCTAGAGTCCTTCCTCCCCGTCTTTTGCAGGATTCCCTGAGCTCTGCCTAAGGTTTGGCTGTGGGTCCCTGTATCTGTTCTCATCAGTTGTTGGGTGAACCCTCTCTGATGACAATTGGAGTAGGCACCAATCTATGAGCATAGCAGAATATCGTTAGGAGTCACTTCATTGAGATCTCTAGGCTGCCCAGCCTCTGAGTCCTGGCCATCCAGGGAGTGTCAGGGGTGAGCTTCCTCTCATGGCATGGGTCTCAAGCTGGACCAGTCCTTGGTTGGCCACTCCTACAATTTCTGTGCTATCTTTACCCCAGCACATTGTGCAGGCAGGACAAATTGTAGATCAAAGTTTTGAGGCTGGGTTGGTACCCCAATCCCTCCACTGGAAGTCTTGCCTGGTTACAGGAGATGGCCAGTTCAGGCTGCATATCCCCCATTACTAGAAGTGTTGGTTACAGTCACCCTCAAAAATACCTGGGAGTTTCCACTGCACTAGGTTCTCACCCCAAATGCCCTCCAACTCCAGTTGTCTCTCCCAGTACTCTCTTCCTCCACCCTCCCCCTACCCGATCCCATGTGTTCCTGTCCCCACCACCACCACCCCATTCCACCTGAATAGATATCTATTCTATTTTCCCTCCCCAGGGAAATTCATTCAGTTTTATTTCTTAAGCTTGGTATGGCAAGAAAAGTCAAATGGCAGTAGGTACCTTACAGCTGTAGATTAGAATCAAATAAATCATGACCGGATTCTCCAATAGGGAGAGAATGACTGGCTCACCGCTTTCCATTGATCCAATCACAGTGCATTTGAGAATCTCCGGCATCTTTTTAGGGTGGAAGAGGCCTTGGAGACAGAACCATGTGCTGTGCTAGAACTGCACTCAGGCTAAAAGCCAACATTTGATATCGATGGGTCCCACTTTAGAAGTTGTCTCATGTTTTATTGGAATTCAAGCAGATGACTTTTGAATGACTCTACACTAGGGCAAAGCATGTTTGGAAATTTAAATACATGTTTCTTTTGTCAAATGAGTAGATTTTTAGATAGGAATGACTCATTAAGACAACAAACAAACAAACAAAGAAGACACTGCAGGAAGCAACCATTTGTGTAACAATTTGGGGCAGTTATAGGACCTAGAGAAGTTTCCTACCCTCCTTGAGCTCTCAAGCCTGCAGAGAACACAAATAAACCAGTTTTAAAATGAGAGACAGGTGTATTTAATTCAGTTCATAAAACACAGAGTGAATGTATCTCTCTAAAGTCATAAGCCCAGAAATGCTTATTAGAAAGGCTGTCTTTGGCAGAGTTAGGCTGTCGACTTCCCTGCTACCAAGTTTTGTCCTTTTTGGACAGCAGTCTGTCTGCAGTTGGTGCAAGGGGTTTTTTCATGCCAAGA
>CAJQZJ010032380.1:2021899-2033775 GCA_907164525.1 Lophiomys imhausi | reverse complement strand
ACTTGAAGAAAAAAAAAATAAAGTATTTAAAAAAAAAAAAAAAAAAAAAAAAGAAAGGCTGTCTTTGGACCTGGACAATTCAGGAAAGCAAGATAACTTCCCTTACTAAATTTGGTTACTCTGGAGCTCAAAGAGAATGGGGGTGGAGGGAGTGGTTTCAGGCACACACTTGTGTATGTGTGTGTGTGTGCGTGTGTGCATCTGGGGGTGGGGGTGGTGATGAGCTCTGGTTAGCTAATTTTAAGTATGCAAGGCAAAGCAAAACCATCCGGGATGCGCATTTCATGCAGCTGTGCCATGCATCAAGACACTGCAGTCAGTAAAATGAAAAAGCCTTTATCTTCCTCTTCTGAAAATTTATCATACAGTGAACATCACACATGTGCTGTCCACATCACAAGGCAGGCCAAGATTTGGTTACCTGCTGGGACCTCTACTTTTTTCAAAGACAAGCATGAATCACCTTCTGTTCTAAGAAAACTGCCTTTCCCACAATCCATCCCTTTGGTGTGATTGCACAAGAGATAGCAATCTGCAGTTTTTTACAGGTCTCTTCCCTTGTCTGTATATAGACAAAAAGAACATTAGGAACTATGTAATTACCTAATAGAAAGAGAAAGAGACAAAACTTCACATCTCTTGGTATTTGTTGGAAATCCCATTTAGTCTTGCTTTGTACTCAAGTAGTCTTCATGTCAGAGCCCATGGACTTTTGCAGGAAACTTGTTTTTACAGCTTTTATAGACATTCAGGTGTAAGGAGAAGTCAAGAGAATCAGGCTCTCTGTTACCCTTTCTACCACTTCATTATGGTCCCCAGGATCTAGGATGTTTTCATCAAAAAAACTACAATGTGATATAAAATATTCCCATAAGTCCATGTGTAAACATGCTTAGTCTTTTTCTAGGCAACGTTTGGGGCTATTATGGGAACTTTAGGAACTGGAGGTTCAGTGGAGGAGGCAGGGAATCACAATGCTCTAGTTTGGCCCTGGTTCTAGTCACAATCTCTTTGCTCTCTTATCTGCCCAGCTATGACAAAATTACTACACACTCTTGATACCACAGCTGAAAGCCACTCCAACCGTTATGTATCCTCAAATCATGAGCCAAAATAAAACCTTTTCTCCTGAAGTTCCTATCAAGTTTTTTTTTTTTTTTTTTTTTGTTTTTCGAGACAGGGTTTCTCTGTGTAGCCCTGGCTGTCCTGGACTCAATTTGTAGACCAGGTTGGCCTCGAACTCGCAAAGATCCGCCTGCCTCTGCCTCCCAAGTGCTGGGATTAAAGGCGTGCGCCACCACTGCCCGGCTCCTATCAAGTTTTTGATCACATTGATGAGAAAAATAACTAATATAGAAAATTATCACTAAGTTCTTGTGCTGAACACACCATTCATATTGCCCCAATACAAAATCTGAGGTTAATCCTGAATGGTATTAATCTCTTTCACAGAGGCCCTGTCTGCCCTGTTTGAAACTTTAAGCGCCGTTTTAACCAAGTTCGTGTTCCTTCCTTTCCTTACCAAGCTGCATTGTTCTTCAATTCTCTCTCATTGTAAATCTGGATACATTCAATCAGCAATAACCGTTCCTAAATGTTCCACTGGCTGAAATTTTCCTCTCCCAAACAAATGAGGCCATCACTTTTGAATTCAGCCTCATTCAAATCAGCAGCCAGAGTCTTCACCAAACTGTAGCCTGAATGGCCTCTATCCATTTCTGATGAAGTCTTTGTTCACCTCCGCATCTGTGTGAGCCCAGATGTCACTGCCCACATTTCTGTTCACACTATGACCTTTCCACTCTAGGAATTCTCTAACCTGCGGTTGCATATTCTTTCAATTTCTCCCTGCCAACAAGTTCTAAAGGCCTTTAAACGTGGTCAGGTTGTTCATGGCAGCTGTAACAACCCAATCCGTCTAACATTAAATACCTCATACCTTTCTGGAATGAAGCAAGAACTACCGAAGTGCTTGCTGAGTGTAGCGGGGTATGGAGTGGGTAGAAGAAAGGTAGTTATAAATACTAGCTGTGGCCATGTGACCAGGTATATAAATTATGCAAATAGGATAATAGTCATGAGTATTTCCTTCCTGTTTTGTTAAGAATATGTTTGCATATACACATAAAATAAGCATATATTCATTCCTTTCTTATTCCTTTGCCATATACTATAATATGAAATAAATCACCATCAGTTAGAAACTCTAAATTTGGTTAAATTTATAATGTTATTATACTTTTATTGCATGATCTCAAAAGAGCAAGCAGGGATTTTGCTACTTATTCGGGGGGGGGGGGACATTGGTGTGTTTTTATCTTGTGTGTGATATCATATCAAGAAGAATTCTGACTTCTTTATTGTCTTAATTTGAAAATTAGCCATGAGACAGAATATGTGGTTGGATGCCAAATTGCCAAGGAGAGGGCTTATGAAGCTGGTCTTAGTTGTAGAGTTTACTGACTATCAAATACTTACCTGAGGCTTGTCTCCTAGAAGTCACCCCTTCCCCCTCAGCAGATTTGATAGTCTTTTCAGGGAGAATTTAAAAGGGAAACTCTACCCCCAATGTAGGTGATGCCTTCCAACAAGCAAAGACACTGAGGGAAAGAGGTATGTGCATGGCTGCTTTCAGATCTTCCTTCTGAGTGAACACCTCTTGCTGCTACAGTGGTCTTCCACTGATGTCAGACACTACCCACCTTGGTCTTCTAATGTGAACTCATTACCAGTGACTCACCAGGGATCTACTAGGCTTTCAGAAAAAGATTAGGATTGGTGAAGTGTCCCATTTTCTTGAACTGAACAGAATCCAGCATGCACGTATCCATTGTTGGAAAACCCAGTCTCTATAATAAAACTCAAACTAATAATAAATCCCCTTTCATAATCTATCTCTCTCTCCCTTTGTCATGATCTGTTATGTATTCTAAATGTTAATCTACTCCCAGAGGCCTGTGTGCTGTACAAGAAACACCAAGTGTTTCTGTTACTTTGCTTGCTAACCATTGTCTCTGATTGGCTTTAATAAAATGCTGAGGCCTGTAATTGGGCAGATTGAGGTAGGGCAAAGTTTGTTGGGCTTTTCAAGAGCAGAGAGGTTGATAGGAAGAAGCCTGGAGGAAGAATGAGGAGACATACCATGGGTTAGATGGAAGAACATCATTCCACACAGTTGGAAACATTGGCATAGCATAGAGAAAAACAGTCCAGGGGATGTATGTATATGTTATGGGCTCTTATTTGGAGAATAGAATTATAAACTAGCTAGATCATTCAAGATTGCTCAGTCCAGACTAAGGCTTGCTAAGATCCATCAGGTGTCTGTGTGATTATTTATAACAGATTAAGGATTAACACCACCAACCAATTAACTATAATATAAATACATGAAATAATTTAATTAGTTTTCCCCCCTCTCTCTCATGGCTGTTTTTTAGAGAACTCGAACACAAGCTCTCTTATTTGTTTGTGATCTTTCCACTAAAGTCTAGCTCAGAATCTAACAAAAATAAGAAGCTCGCTGTCCTTTTTTCATTCCTGTTGCTGTGATTTAAAAAAAAAAAAAAAAAAGATACCTTGACAAAAAGCGACTTAAGAAATAAAAGGGCTTATCCAAGATGCAACTCAAAGTTCTAGCCCATCATTGTGGGGAAGTCAAGGCAAGAATATGAGCTAGTCAGTCACACCCACATTCAAGAGTAGAGAGAAGATGAATGAACACAGGCACAGTTGTGCTCACCTGCTCCTGTACACTCACATAGTCCAGGACCCAAACTCAGGAGATTGTGCCTCTCACAAAGGGTGTTCTTCTGCCTCTGTTAACACAAGTAAGGCAGCCCCGACACATGTTCCCACACAGACAACCCTGACATAGACAATCTCATTGAGATTCTCTTCCCAGGTAATTCTACATTGTGTCAAGATGACAATGGAAACTAACGGTACTACCAGCATTTGAACTGAAACATTTCCCAAAGTTTTGTTGAGTATACAGCTTGGTGCTCAATCTAGCCATGCTCAAAGGCAGGGCTTTCAGGAAGCCATTGGTTTGTGACGGTCCTGAACTTTTTAGTATGGGTTCATAAATTTGATGGGCTGTAGTTGGGGTTGTAGCTCAGTAGTCTAGTGTTTATGCAACAAGCATAAAACCCTCACCAGAACCAGAAAAATAAAAGAATATAGCTCAGTTGTTCATTAGTAAGTAGTAGAAGCTAAAACCCGTGGAGACTAGGTAAAGGAAGTAGGTCTAGAAATGAGTCCATGAAGAGCTTACCATATCCCATGTGAGCCATCTGGCTCTCCCACACTTTCTCTGATACCACATTCTACTTTACTGCAGGCCCATAGCAATGAAGTCAGCCAGCCAAGAGCAGACCATGAGCCACAATAAATACTTCTTCCTTGAAGCTGTTTTTCTCAAGTATTTTGTCAAAGCAATAGACAATTGACTGAAATAGGCTTACAGAAAATAAAGATGGACAATGTACACACAGAGAGCATCTCTCCCTCCTCCAGCCAGGCCTTTGTTCTCAACCCTTTCTCTGCCTTGGATTGACTCATGCCTTCTCAGGAGGCTTCCTGGACTTCTTTCAAACAGCTCCCAGACATGCACAACATGAGCTTTTCAGATATGCTGAAATCTCAGAGAATATATAATGTGAGTTCACACTGAGGGCCTTGCTGTAGTCACATGACAGAAATTCATAACTCACCATTTCTTCATAAAATTACTTTAACATGAAATATAGTGTTTATAAATGGGAGAGTATTTTACTTCTTAAAATTGCTATTTGTTCCTCCTCCTCACCTCTAGACAGTATACATATGTCAACATATAACCCTAAATGTGGCCACTTCTATTCTCTTCATCCTTACCCAAATTAAAAAGTTTGATTTGACTTGATATTCATACCCAATAAACATATTCATTCTATAGATTTCCAGCCTACAATATTGTTTCATTCATCCCCTACAACCACAGCTTTTTTTCATCAGTTGATAAAATGTACAGGGCACACTAATATACAAGAATGATATAATTTGTACAGAAAAGTTACTGAAATATATGCCAATTTATTTTAACTATTTCAAGGATACTACTTGAAGCTTTTATTCATATTATTCTGGAAGATACAGGAGACGGTAATGTCAGACTCTTGGCAATAGGGAGAGTGTGTGCTAACAGATTCTAGAAAGTCTTTGTTTGTTTCAAAATTAACCTTTTAAAGCATAAACAATTATAATACATTGAGCTACACTCACAATTCAAGAGAGAACTCCTTGAAGAGTGCGTGACAGCTGTTTTAACAACTTTAGTTGTTTCTAGAAGGAGTGACTCACTCATTGCCTCTCTCGGGGAATTTGTTTTTCATGGCACTCCAGCAAGTGCTCCAGTTGTCTCTAGTCTCTCCCCAGCACCCACTACAACTTCTCAGAATAGTCCTTATCTCAAGGGTTATTTGGGGCTGCTTTTACCAGACAAAGAATGACCACTCACTGAGTGGCCTCTACAGCTGAAAGGCTATCTGGCCAAAACAAAGGCAAGGTCAGTTTCAAAATCCTTTTAGAAAGCAGCAGCTCTTTTGAGTAGGTTTAATTTGCTTTCTGTTAGCCTCAGCACACTTAGGACAAATTAAAAGATCTATGTGTATGGCACATGCACAGCAGATTTCATAATCTGTTGGCGTAAGTACACTGCACACCACAGCTCTGACAATATTTTCCACTTTGACTCCCTCCCAAAGAGTTTTTCCATGAATCCATGAATTTTGATGAATCTTTTCAACTTGAATTTTGCATTTTTTTTCTTTTTACACACACTAATACCCATGGAATCTGATAGTTAAAGTCTTGTTTAACCTCAAGCCATTTTGAAGTAATTATATCTTTTAAGTCTTCAAGAGTCTGTTTTGCTGTCAAAAGATAACGTTTTGACAGCAAATGTCAAAATCACGGTCATGTATAAACCTTGTGTTTTAATATATCAGTATATGTTACAGGAAAGTGAGAAATCAAAGGGCATCTCATAATGAGATGCTTCATTTTGAGACCCCAAGACAGAGAAGCAAGGGAAATGAATGCAGAAGAATAATCTTGAATGTGAAGTTGGCAAGGGGTGGGGCCCAGCTTATAACCACAGCTGTCTGCTTTGTGGAAGTCCCTCCTAGTGGCCATGACAAGTACATTCCCCATATGCTTTACTCAAAAATTCCAAGGAAATTCTTTTCTATCTCCACATATGTCCCTCAGGGGTTCTGGCTGGATATCTGTGTAGTGTTAGTGACCCCATTTGAATCATGGCTTTATCATGGATCTTAGGGTCTGCTGGAATCAAAGCATCCTTTGTATTAGAAAAATGTCCAACAGGCAACCACGCCCCAATTCTGTGATCTATTCTTTCTCTGTCTGCTTGGCTCCCCACTGCCCACTGCTCCCAAGGCCACGATGTCAGAAGCAGACATTCGTCTGTCATTGACTTGTTTTCTTCTCATACACAGAGCAGGTACAAAGACATTGGCATTGGTCAGTTTGCTTCATTGCACTCAAGTAGCCTTATGTTATTCATAGGCCTTATAGTAAGCCTATAGAGATCTCCAAGTATGCCTAGCAAAATGATCACTGATCAGCACTGAGTTATCTCTGATAAGTCATACATCTTAAGTTAAAACACACCATCTAAATCAGCAGATCCCAACCTTTGAGGCATGACCCTATCACAAGGGTCACATATTAGACATCTTGCATATCATATATGTTAATTTATAACAATAGAAAAAGTATACCTATGAAGTAGCAACAAAAAAAAAACTTTATGTTTGAGGGTCACCACATGAGGAACTGTATTAAAGAGTCACAGCATTAGTAAGGTTTGAGAATCACTGGTCTAAACCAAAACATAATCTGCCTGTTATTACTTCTTCCCTAAGAGGTGAAAATTAGAACCTATTTTCTAGAATATTCCCTAAACACCAACTAACACTTGGTCTCCTTTTTCTTCATTTCTTCAAAGCAAAATAGTTATAGGCAGGATTAAGAGAAACTCTGTGTACCTGGAGAATTTAACTTTTTTGCTATCAACTTGTTCAGAGACATTCTTTTTAAGAAAAGCAAGTTGTTCTTTTGACAGGAACAACTCCAGACCCTTTTCTCTGTGCAGATTACCATGTCACATTGTCACTTTGGATGACTTTGGACCACCATGTAGGCAGGTTATTTAAAGAGTTTTTTTTTTAGCATATCCTGTGACTGATGAGGAGTCAAACCTCATATACCAAGCAGTATTGAAAAATAAAGCCATTTGTAGTTGACATGTATCAAGAGATTTTTCTATGTTCATACCATTTGACCAAGTAATCTCACTTTGGGGAACCTGTCCTAGAGAAATAACCTGAAATAACAGACAAGGCTTTAAGCACAGACACTTGCCCAACCACCCAATTGTGCCCGAATTCCAGAATGGCTAATAAACTATCCACTTAAAGGAGTAGTTTATGGCCCTTAAAGTATAGTTATGAAATTTTTAGATCATGAAATATTTTCCTCATGTTGAATAGAAAATGAAAACAAAAATTATGGGTACAAGTTAGTAAGTTTTAAATAAAAATAGAGAACTTTCAAAGTAAGAAAAATAATGGATGAAAACATGAGAACTCAGAGAAAATACTTTGGAGGTTAGTCTTAAAAGACTTGTAAGACTCAACCAAAAAGGGGGAGAAATAAAAATAACCTAGCCCTAGGCCAAGGGACTCTATCATGGCCTTCAATTTTTCACACTCTCTTGCGTTAGACAGCACTCAGTAAATGCTTGTTTAGAATAGAAACACAGGTGTTCCTCATCAGCCCACGTTGTAGCATATGAAATGGCTGGTATTTTACCATTCTGACCAATAAAAACAGCAATTTCATGTGGTTCAAATGGAGTCAAGGAGACTCTACTGCTACATGTCACACAAGATCAGGATGAAAAGACCCACTCTGCAGTCACCCCTTCTTCCCCTTATCTTCTCCCTCTCTTTCTAGTGGTCAAATAACCAATCTGAAGAAAATCCAACTGGATGCTTGACACCATATTTCTAAGATGATAAAATGAAGATCCCCACAACTGACTTTTTGCCATTTTGCTGTTGTCTTATAAACATCCTAGAAGACTTATGAAATTATGCTTCAGGTTCACCCCTTCTTTATATGTTATTAATGGGATCTTGAGATGAGACCTGAGAAATCTGCCTTACTACACCTACCACCTACTGAGAAAACCATCAGAAAACTAAAAAGATTTAGAATAATTTTTCTATCAGAATTAACTGAGATTCCCTTTCAATACCCTGATACCACATCTCATGGTTTCCCAACTTACCTTCCTTCATAAGTGCAGAGTAGAATATTGAAATAAAGCCCTTGTCTGGCAAAGAGAGTGCTTTTATTTTCTGTTTCTGTTTTTCATCATGTTCTCTTTCCATATCCCTAGGCAACTAAGAATCGTAAGGAACCTGGGGAAGCAGACAAGAGCAAGAATTACCCTCCAAAGCTCAGGATCAGACACAAACCTGTTAAGCAATATTGCCAAAACTACAGGTCGCTCTTCAGCATGATTCTATCAGCGACTGTTGGCTCAAAACTAATCTACTAGTCTTCTCTGACCCGATTTGACCGCCCTTACTTCAGTGAGCATATGCTGCTGTGTCTAATCATCTTTATTAAATTATAAAGGTAATTTGTACATTTAAAAATATTATCTTTCAGTCACCTATGTAAATATATCTTCAAATAATACCATTAGATAAATACTGTTAAACTAAATCACCAACAGAAACCCAAAGAAATCAAGACAGCAGGGAACAAATCTCATCCACTTTTCTTTTTCTCAAACATTTATATATCTATTTGTGTATGTGTGTGTGTGTGTGTGTGTGTGTGTATTCGTGATGAAGGGCATTGGATCCCCAGAGTTGTTGCTAAGCAACTATGAGCTGGAAAGTGAACTCATGTTCCCTTGCACAGCAAGGGGATGTGCTCACTGAGACCACCGACCTGTCTGACCAGCCCCATCACTTACTTTCTCAGATTGAGAACATAATCCAGGATAATTACTCATGAGGATTACTGGAGTAAAGCAGAAGAAATTTTCTTTAGTTTTGTGACACAGTTCTCCAACCAAATGGTGAGGAACACATAGGAAACAGTAAAAGAAGTGAATCACGTTTACTGCAGGGCGACGGTTCAGCAGTAAGCTGATGGTACATTCTGCTCTGCCTATCGCTTCATTGCCAAAGTACATTTGCCAACTGTTTCTATCTAATAATATTTTTTTTTGTGGATGGGACTAAAAACAAAATTTAGCCATTCGTATCCAGAAAGGGAGAAAAATATAACCCTATCTTAGACACATTCCTGTTTTCGGTATCTAACAAAGCCAATATAAATTTTTGTGCATGAAAAAATATTTAATTATTGTCAACATTTAAAGACAGATGTGTGCCTTAATGTAATTTATCCATTGGAATAAACAACCTTTTCAATGTTTGTTTCCAATGTCCATTTCATTTTATTTTATTTGTTATCCCAATGGCATTGCTCGGATTGAGATACAAGACAAAATGAAAAGTACACAAATGAAATTAAAATTATCACAGTCGCCTGAAGCCTTGTCATTGCAAAATCACTGTGTGCTCTAGTTCAATATGTCTTAAACTCATAACTCATTTCATACTAAACAAGATGCCTAGATCTTGCCCAGTGTTGCTGAGAACTTCAATTCAGTGAGTCAAATTTCAGATCAATGATTAGATATCTAAGTTTTTAATTATTTGTTTTTTATTTTATGTGTATGAGTGTTTTGAGTGCATGTATGTATGTACACCACCTATCTGCCTGGTGCCCATGGAAAGGTAAAAGAGAACGGTGTCAGATCCCCTGGAACTGGAGTTACTTATGACTGTGAGCCTCCATGAAGGTGATGGGAACTGAACCCAGGTCCTCTGAAAGAGCAGCCAGTGCTCTTAACTGCTGAAGCATCTCTCCAGCCCTAGATATGTAATTATTATCACTTACTTGGTATTATTATGTTTTATCAAGTAAGAGGAGGTTTAGGAAAAAGCTTTAGACTAGGAGTTGATTCCCAAAAGAGAGTGTCTTTGTGTTCCAGAGATGGACTCTAGTCTCCAAAAATAGCAAAACAGGAGCATTTGCTGGGTGATTTCCACGTTTGAATTGGCTTTTACTTCTGGTCCCTCAATATGTTTGAGTTGCAGTTTCCTAATTGCCATTATGGCAACTATAACAAAACCAAACAAATTTTAACTTGACTTTTGACAACATTATAGTAATTATATTTTCATTTCCTAGGTATTATCAATGCATACAAAATTTTAAAATTCCAAAAGATATGATAATAATATCAGACATTAGAATAAATTTTGGAAAAGCCATTTTCTAAATTTGTGAATATGTGAAATTCACACATATACACACACACACAAAAGACAAAACAGATGAGATTCATGATCCTCCCAGTAACTCCATTTATGGGGCAGTTTTCACACCTGTGGTCCTTCACCAGTAGAAGTGGTATACAGAAAAATGGACTTCCATCTAGCAGCGTGGGAAAAAAAATCTACACAATGGAATACTACTCAGCCATCAGAAACAACGAAATCATGCAGTTTGCAGCCAAATGGATGGAACTAGAGAAGCTCATCCTGAGTGAGCTAACCCAGACCCAGAAGGATGAACATGGCATCTATTCAGTTATAATTGGGTTTTAGCTATATAGTACAGGATAACTATACTACAGTGAATGCACCAAAGTGAACATGAACATAGACTTTTTTTCCTGTCAGTGAGATACTTTTCCCTGGTGGTACTGCCTTGTAGGCCCCCAGTGTATGAGGAGGCTCTTGGTCCTCATATGACTGCTGAACTGGGGCAGGGGACTGTTATGTAGGGACACTCCACTTCAGAGGAGTGGGATGGAAGGGATAGGGGGTAGAGGGTGGGAGGGAGGGATTGGGAGGGGTGGAAAGAGGACACTACGAAGGAGATGTAACCTGAAGTAATAAATAAAGAAACCAGAAATTTATATTTAAATATAAATTTACTATCTGGTAGATAGTAAAAAGAAATAAATAATATATTTATAATACTTTCCAGGGGAACTAAAATCCCAATTTTGAATACTAGTGACAGATATCAAGAAAGATAAATTTGGATTGCGTTACTATTTACTGAAAACCTGTGTACCATCTGTTGTGATTCGGTCTTTCATATGTTTACCCATTTACTTCCTCAAAACTCTCTATAAAAAGTATTAACCCAGATTTACAGATGAGGCTCATAGAAATCCTGGAGATATATAGGATCACCCACTGGAATCCCAAATTTTGTCTCTTGTAATGGGGACTGGCCAGTAAAGGTAGAAAAGCAACCCTAGATTTGACAAGAGCAACCCATTTCCCTTACCTTGTGCTCATAAACAATTTGTCTTTCATTGTTGGGTCAATTACAAGTGAAATTATACATACACACATACACACACATATGCATGTACAAACAAATATATACATATGCACACACATACACATGTACACACGTACTCTTATATATACACACAGACATACACACACATACACATATGTATGCACATACAAACACATACACACATATACACACATAACTACATGCATATATACACATGTACACATGCACACATATATGTACATACACACATGCATGCACATATTCACATGTACACACATATATATACACATACATGCACACACAAAGACACATACACACATACCCACATGCAAACATATACAGACACATGTACACACATACACACATACATATTTACACATTTGTACACACACATACAC
>CAJQZJ010032380.1:1973032-2021889 GCA_907164525.1 Lophiomys imhausi | reverse complement strand
ACACATACATGCACAGATGCATCCACATATATACACAGACACACACACATACATGCATGCACATACATACGCACATCGCTATTCTTTCACTTTTAGCTTCTATTGCTTCATGTCATTTTATCCATACTTATTATATGGTAAATGTTTTAGCAACCAAATAAGGTATATTTAAAAAATCCATGCCCTGTTATAATGTGTGTGTATAAGAGACAGTCCGAAATGGGTACTTGCTCATCAGAGTGCCGTCAAAGCACAAACACACCCAGTGTTGTAAAGGAGAAAAAAAACAAAACAGTAACTGCCTTCATTCATTTCCAGGTCTGTGGAAATGACTCATCCCCTCTATAACAAAGGCAGACTAACAAGAGAATGTCATACAAATTTATTAAGCTTGAAGCTGACTTGAGAACCTTTATAAATGAAGATCCAATAAATAAACAGGGGATGACATAAGCTTCTCTAGTTTCATGCTGAGTATGGCTGGGAAGTGATAATAAACCATGAGTGACCCGCATGCCCTGTCTGATCAGTCTTCAAAGAGAAAGGCATTCCTGGCCTCCAGGCAGAGGAAATATCCCTCCAGAAGGAGTCTTGTGACATATACTAGAGGGAGGGAACAGGACACTTTCCTGGCCTCCTTCTGGGAAGTATGCTTTCTGTTTCCCAAATGCAAAGTTGCTCTGCTTTGGGCATCATGTCCTCAACCCTGTTAATCCTCACAAGCAATTGATTTAAACATTTAGACCACTGAGCTCTGTTTGCAGGTGACTTTCTGCACTTTCCTGAGATCTCTTTATGTGTTTGCACTTGGCTTCCTCTCAGCCTGGCAGCCTCAAAGAAACTATATTCTACAGCAAGCCAGAGGGCTCACCACTTTTGTTACATCAAACAATAGAAAAGTGGCTTCTCTTTTTGCGGCTTAGCTTCGTAAAGTACCATCACATGACACTATCTAGACCAAAGCATTGTAAGTCTACATACCCAATTGCACGGAGCGAGAAGCTCAACTCTCTCCCCTTTGGCTTACTGTGTATGTCAAATGATGGATGGACAGAATGCGTCCAGTTCAGAAATTATCAAAGGCATAGCTCTGTTCACAGTAGAAGTTCCAGCAACTTTGCCTCCAAATTCATATTGCTTCAGTATCAAAATATCGAAACCGTACAAGGTAATTTACAAATTTACTTAAGGAAACTGAAATTTGTAGTGCTTGCTGATACATACGTGTACAAATAGGTCTGCACCAATATTCTGTGCAGCTTCAGCTCCCTGTTAGGTCTTTTTTTGATGTCCTCCTTACATTCTTGAGTGGAGCCCTCCTGTGTTTCTCTGTAACAATGCTTCTCAACCTTTCTAATGCTGCAACCCTTTAATTCAGTTCCTCATGTTGTGGGGACCCCTACAACCATAGAATCAATTTCACTGATACTTTATAACTCTAATTTTTGCTACTGCTATGAATCGCAATGTAAATATTTATGTTTTCTGATGGTCTTAGGTGGCCCTCGTGAAAGGGTCACCATGACCATGACCCACAGGTTGAGAACCACTGCCCTATGAGCATCCAAACACTCTGAGTCTGTCATGCTGGAAGGAGGCAAATTTGACCCTTCTAATGTGACTTCAAGAAGTGTGGAAACACAGAGCCATATGCAGGAGTCTGCAGACAGCACGAGTCTATTGAACCTTGTGTTTCAAAGTTTATTGATATCCTCTTCAAAAGGTGTGGCTGTGGCTTATAAATTAATCCAATGTGCTTAATTAGTACATGCTAGTTCTTCAAGATCCACACTGGTGATTCAACTTTGTCAGGTTCTCGCTAGATGATTCTTGGCATGCAATAAAAATTGTACATTTCAATATCTATTTATCAAAACTATTTACAATACTCTATTACTCAGTGATTCTACATCCAAGTATTTATGTGACAAATTAAATCATTGAAAATAACAGAAAACTAGTTGCTCAACAGAAAGGAATCGTTTAAAATATATTACATCATATTCCTCAGGTGCTACTAGGTGCACGTTAGCCAAGACTGAGTACTGAATGGGATAGAAGTGTCTGCCATGTTCAGCAAGTTAGAACTCTGTATAATCTGACAGTTACTACTGCGTAACAAATATCCCCCAGTTTGTGGCTTAAAACAGCAATCGTTTTATGTGCTTTATGTGAGGAATCTGTGCATAGCAACAATATCTCTTCTCAACAATACCTGGGGTCTTTGTTGGGAAGACATCACAGCTGGAGACTCAAGGTCCTGGACGCTCCTTCACTCATGACTGGAGTTGGAATTAATGACTAGGGACTGTGCTCCAGTATAGTACACGTGGCTTTGCTTTTTCAACTTTTCTGAGAGCACGTGACATGGGCAGGCTTGACTTCCTCCCAGCACTGCAACACTTGAATTCTTATTCAGCCACTCAGGAGGACTGTAGTCACTAGTGTCCTTCAAAGAAGAGAAGTGGCATCCCCCTTTTAATGGCTTAGGCTCAGAAGATAGCATTATATTACACTCAGTGAGCTTAACTACTCTAAATCTACATACCCACATTCAAGGAGAGCGAAACTGAGCTCTCTTCTCTTGACATCCCCATGGGAAGCAGCAAGGAAATGCGTAGACCACCATGTGAGATGAGAGGCATCACTGTGATCCCTGGGAGATATAACCTGTCAACGGTCGCCTTCCTTGTCAAGTCTCTTTGCTTACTGGTGTTCTCTCATTCATAAACAGGAGAACAGAAAAGGGGTACTTCCTGCGGACTGGCCACTCCTCCTGCAGGTGGCTATACACAGTGCTTTCCAAACTAACCACATCCAAAGAATCCACTAACAGTCTTCAGAGAAAAGGCCTGAGTAATCTGGACTTCCAACTAACCCTTGTAATAAAGTAAAGGTAGGAATCTTTGCTTTATGGTGTAACTGTCTGTGCTTTCTTAGGTCACTCTGTCTGTCCTTGTCCCTTGTTTTTGGAGAAGCTGTCCGAAAGCAGTCGTCTGTGTAGCTAGTGATGCTGAGTAGTAAGGGAGTGTCTCTCAAGATTAGTAGACATTGAGAGCTAAGGATTCTTGGGAACCCAAGACACAAGTTAGTACAGTAGAGTTAAGGAAACATCCACGATGTGGGCAGATATATATAGGATGACATGCAGTGTCATCTTTGGGAAATATAACTGGCCACAAAATTCAGTGAAAATAGAACACAGTTGGCAAATATAAGACTGTACTAAGCCAAAGAATTTCCTCTCTCTTCAATTCTATAAACAAGATTTAAATTATAAATTATGAGCAAAAGACGGTTTGAAATATGAAGGGGTTGTATAATTTCATCTTCTGAACTTTTTAATAATGTCTGTATTTTATCTTGAAACATAAAGCCTATTACACTTTTACTCAGATTGGAAAAGAAAATTACAATTACAGACATCTAAGGAATCTAGAGAATGAAAGAAATAGTCTTCCCCAGGGAAGACCACACCAATTGGGTATCCTGAAAACTTATATACAAGTAACATTATATAAACGGAACAGGTTATATTTAGGAATATATGCATGTACACATACATATATGCAAATAACAACTAAGGAAAAAAAGAGGCCATGAATTTTAAAAAGAGAACGTTTTGTGGGGTAGAAAGGGAAGGGTGAAATGATATAACTGTATTATATTTTCAAAAATGTTAAAAAAGAAAAAGAAAAAATCTGCCAATTTTACCTTAAAATTATCTTCTTTGAAGCACATCCTAGGATATGCACCACTACATATCAATTTAGAAATACCTCTAGAAATACCTAATCTGTGAGACTTTGCTTTGGTCAAGCACTCTGTATGCACTGCATCATTGAGCATTTTCTCTGCTCTAAACACAAGGACTCAGGATTTCAAATACTGAAGTCTTTTGCTCAGGTTTTCATAGCTATGATGTCTCAGGGTTGAAATAAATATCCAAATGGCGCCAGAATAGACTTTATACTAATAAAGACATTCAGTAATGCCTCCTACAACCGTATTTACGATATTTATTAGCCATAAAATAACAAAAGTATTTACTACCTTTCTATGTATCTTGTGTGCTGGAAGTTGGGAGGGCGCGACACGGGACATGTGTGAAGGGGATAACGTGGGGGACATCCGGTTTGGTGACAGTCACCTTTATGCACTAAGTCATGTCACCAGACTCCCGCAATGGAATTTCAGGTCAAAACCTGTTTTACTCCAGTCCATGATGTCTTTATATATAGAAGAGTGAGAGCCGTTATAAAGTGTTTTAATTCTGTAAAAGGTCAGTTACCCGGAACATGGAACACATGTAAGTAAACCTTTGTCTCAGAGGCACCTCGCAAATTCTGTACATGGAATCTTCTAATTCAACTGACAGTTATTGCACAGCTAGCATGTGCAGGATTTCATCTCCACTTCTAGAATTTACATGTCAGCTTGTGGTGGCCAGACCCACACAAGTGTCCATTTAACAAGAAGAATGTATGTCTTCCTCCTCCTCCTCCACTCTTTTGTTTGTTTGTTTGTTTGTTTGTTTGTTTGTTTGTTTTGGGGGGGTTGGTAAAGGCAATATCAATATCTCACTATGTGTCTCTGTCTGGCCCGGAGCTCACAGAGATCCATCTGCTTCTGCCTCCTGAGTTTTGGCATTAAAGGCAAGTACCACCACTGCCTGGCTCACTCTGTTCTTTTTTAATTCAGCCAACACTTTGTTGATGGGAAGAAAATACTTCATAGAGAAAGAAGGCAACGTCGCAATAATGGGCCATCATTGGTATTATATAATATTCATTAAGATTTAGACATTTCAATTTCAACCAAAGAGGATCAAGGTTCACCTGGGAGTTGATAAAGACAGTGCTATAGCACATATTAACAGATTTGGAAATTAAATTCTTTAAAATACCACTTGGGAATCACTAAAGTGTTTAGTTGTGTTCTCACATTCTCCACCTACCTATAACAGGATAGATGTCTCTCCCTTGTGAGTCTCTATACTGGTCCTGGGCTAGATTTTCAGGGAGTCTGACAACTCCACCACTAAAACCCAGCTGCCAGAACGTGAGGTACAGGCTTACTGTCAGTCTTCACTCTCTCCACGCCTCAGATTGCAATGTCTTTAAATTTTGTATTTTTCACATTGTGAGTAAAATGCTGGGCTTTGAGGCCACCATCAACACTTCCAAGCAACTTCTCTTAGTAGCTTCTTCCTTCAACTGGGAAGAAAGGGCATTTCTTGCCACGCACAGATGGTAGGAATCATACAACATAGTAAACAAGAAAATGCACTGTGAGCTAGAAAGGCCCAGTGGTGGTAAAGGAGGCTATCCACACTCTGAAAGCAGACTCCCTCTCCTCCTTGCAAGAGTCTAGGAGCCTCGGCAGATTTACCTGCCTTTTTTTTTGTCAGTGTATCAAGAGCGCATCACTGAGGATGCCACACATGCAGTCGGCCTGCCAACATTTTCAAGTCTAAAAAAAAGGCTACAAATGGAGCCTGGAGGGTGTCTGGGCCTGAGTCCTACATAAATAAAAATGTGTTCTATTCACGATGATTTATGCATATCCAAGAGATCCCATTCATTTCCTTATAGGAGGGGTTGACCATAGGCTGTTGAAGATACAGAGTGATCTGGTAGCCTCTGTCACTCTGCAAGGAGGCTGCAGAGAGCTCCACAAAGTCCCATTTGGTAATGTTGATTTAACACTTCATTAAAAAAGCCCAGGTCTTTAGAGGGGGCTCTGCTCTCTCAGGCTGGGGACAGAGAGTGAGAAGAATTTAAAATAGGTCAATTAGCCAATGTTGTTTTAAATCTAAATGCTTGTCCGGAACACAATAGGACAGACTTTTAGAGGTTTAAAGAGAGCACATGCCAGCATATTCAGATGACCGAGTTCCCTCAAAAGGTCACATTTTGCCCCTACGTTTTTGAATGTGTTACAAAACTGATATTCAAATGTTGAAAAATAGAACTACCTTTGTTCTGTTGGTAACATATTTTCAAAGTAGTTTTCTATGATTAAGTAAGACAATGCTGAAATACCATTTAGATTCCGTTGAATGCCTGAGACACAGTATTAGATTTTTAAAAATCATACCTTTTACATTGCAATATACTTAATAGAAATCCAAGAAATAAACTGAGTTTCATTATATTAATAATAAAAACCCTTCTTGATTGCAGTTGATAATCTGAAAATTCCCCTCAAATCTACTCCCTTCAACATACTTTCAGGATCCACCTACATAAAAATAGCTGAAATATTTGTTCCTTTTAATCTTTTATCCAACACTTCATGATTATAAGGAATAGTGAATATGCCAAAGTAATGGAATATTTTAAATTAGGAACCAGACTTTTTTTTTTTTTTTTATAAGAAACACTTTTAGATTCCCCAGTTCTTGGAACCAAAGACCAAGTCTGTCATCACAGCTCCTGGAACAGTAAGTGCCCATCTCTCCTGCCACAGGAAAGCTGTCTATGATCCTGGAGACCAACGGGAAGAGAACAGACCTGGAGGGAAGGATTACACAAGAGGCCTTGTATGTGCGGCCAGAGGAACATGAGGTAATGAAAACCATCAGGGCCATGCCTGCCTAGAAATAGGCTGGCTCTTCAAAGCTATCATAAATCCTTCAAATTCTTCTCCCTGTCCCCCTCTCTTCCTCCCACATCTCCAGAGCATGCCTTAGCCTGCAAACTAAAAGAGCCCTCATCCCCAGTCCATGAAGATTTAACTGCATAGAGTTAGGTACATTAATAGCCTCATTTCTTAGATGTCTTCTTATTGATAATATTTCAAAATGATGAATCATAGCCATATATTCATGCAAGGTATGAAGTGTTGTCATTAACAAAATATATAATATATGAAATGATTAAATCATATATAAAGCCCAACTAACATATCCATCACCCTTTTTCTCTAAGCATTTTTCACAATGAGATACTTGAAATTTATTTTTGGTTTCCTCTGTATATAATACATTACTTTTAGCTATGTCACTCTGCTATACAATGGAGCTTAAAATGCTCTCCTCCTATCTAACTGAAACTTCCAGGATTTTCACCAGCATCTTTTCCACCCTTCGTCTCTTTGAATTATCCCTCTACTTTCTATTCTTTGTAGTTAGCTTTTTCATATTTAACTAATGGATTAGATCATGCATGTACACATTAATATGACACTATCCGAAGAATAACTTAAGAACAGAATTTAATTTATAATAGCAACCAAAAGAATGAGACAAATTTTAAACAAAATAAATAAATGAATAGAATACTAAGGTATAAAATGGTGATGTAGGGGGAGAAAATTCTCAAATTGTAAGCTATCACATGTTTATGGGTTTGTAGAATTAGTGTTGAAAAATTACCCATGCTATACAAACACATTTTTAACTTATTCAATGCAATCTCTACTAAATCTACAAATTCATTACACACACACCAACATACATAAGGGGGAGGGAGGAGGAAGGAAGGAAGGAGAGAGAGAGAGAGAGAGAGAGAGAGAGAGAGAACATTTGTTAAAGTGGTGTGAAACAAAGCTGGGGACATGACACTCCCTTAGATGTAAGTCTTTAATATTGTAGCAGTGCCTCTTCCCATGCCTGAAACCCAACTCTGTCTGAGGAAACTCTCCATCCAAGAACTACCCAGCTGAGAGTCTCTAAATGATGCTATAGAAGTAATCTTTTATTTGGTTGGTTGGTGGTTGATTAGTTCTGTGGAGAGAAACAATCTCACTGTTCACATGGCTTGGGCTGGCCTTAGACTCGGCTTGTAACACTCCTGTGCCTCAAAAGCCCAAGCGCTGGGATTATGAGCGCTGGCCAGCCAAACTAACATGAGAAAAAAATCTTTTGGAAGAAATTAAAATATCAATAATTCAAGAATCTGTACTAGAGTAGAAAATAACCCAAATAAAAGTAGAGAATGTTGATGGATGAACCATAGAAAATAAACCAAATAAAAGTAGAGAATGTTGATGGATGAACCATAGCTACAACCGTCCTTAATTACCTTAAAATCATAATATACTCTCAATTCTACTGGTTCTTTAGTTTAAAAGTAGTTATTGATTTGATTTTTTGTTTTTTTTTGTTTTTAGTTTTAGAAAAGTAAAATAACCAATGTTTAATTACTCTGACATACAGCAATAATTTAATACCCTTAGGTCCTAAATACAAGAATATTTAGATTATTTTAAGACAATAAGATACATTTCAGCCACTGAGTAAATTAAAGTTTAAAATCACGGTTTTGAGGCTCTTTTGTGTCAAATTTTTGTATATTTTCCCTTTAGTGGTTATGAAATCACAGAGGGCCTCTAAATTTCATTGAGTCACATAGAAGAAGCAGTTTTACACGATTAAATTAGCACTACTGCAGGAGAGGCAGATCAAACTTAGAATAATACATATTGTTTTTTCTTTTTCTTATTTCTTTTTATTTTGTGAATTTCACATCATGCACCCTGTTCCCTCTCATCTTCCACCTCCCTTAAGACCCACCCTCCACCCCTCTAACCTTTCCCAACATTAAAAAACTCATTATGGAAACTGTAGTGTGTCTCAATGTATCTCACAATATTTCATTTTGTCCACACCTTTTTGCTTGCAAATGTTCATTATGACTCCTTGGTCTGTACGAGGCCTCTGGCTTCTGATACTTTGTTAATACTGGAACCTCACTGTGACTCCTCTAGATACACTGTTACTGTCCTGTGTCATGGAGATCCTGTAGTTTTGGGTCTGTGGAACTGGCTCTTCATGCACTCCAGCAGTTCATCCATGGGATATATGTTGGTGGGGGCCAACTCAAAGCCCTGGCTCTCGACCTCCAACCCCCACATCCAGGGCCAGTTCTGCTGTGCTACCCAGGAAAGGTACTGGGCCTGCTCTCCTGAGTGCTGCACCAGATAAGAGGCTGGACCAGCTCTCCTGCCCTAATGAGCCCATCAGGGTCAACTCTCTCACCTGCTACCTGTGTCAAGGGTATCAAGAGAGTGGAGGGAATCTTTCTCTGGACAACATCACTGAAAAGTAGACAAAAGGCAGGGCTGGCTCTCTCCCCTCGGGGCCAGCTCACACACATGCCCCACATCCAGGGCCAGTTGTACTGTGCTGTCCTGGTGAGGTGCAGGGCCTGCTCTCCCAAGTGCTGCAGCATGTGAGGGGCAGGGACAGCTCTCCTACTCTTGTGACCCCATCAGAGCCAGATTTCCTATCTACCACTACACCCCCACATCCAGAGTCAGGTAGGGTTCTTCTAGTCTCTGGCTTGCTTCCTGTCCTGGGAGCCCATCTGGTGCTTGCCTGGTGCTGGACTGGTGGTCATCACAGGTTAGCTCCCTGTCTGGGCCCCATGGTGCCGAACTCATGTTGGTCTCTGGCTAGATTTTTTTTCTAGGACTGTTAGGCTACTATTAATTCAGATGTTCATAGGTCAGAATACTGAATGTAAGCATGTCCTCTTACCTCTCTGCCACCAACTGATGCACATGGGACACAGCAGACACATCTTCAATACCTCTAGGGCAACATAAATATCACTTTTTTTGGAACCTCAATTACTAGTGAAGCAAGTTGATTAGAATACTGTTCAGATAACTGTTTATTTGATGCCCAGAAAAAAGAAAATTTGTTGTGTATGGGCAAACCCTTCCAATGCATTTGGCTACCTAGGTTTCTTCTTCATGTTGGCAGTACATTTATTATATCCATATTTCTGTATCCCTCCCCCATACTTTCTATCTGACATGGGTCACACTAGTAATGTCTTTCCTACCACCACTCCTTTACATTGAAAATTCCTGAAAAAGAACCCTACTTTATTACTGTATCCATAGGCTAATATTTGACACATAAAAGAAGCTCTCTAGTTTTGGATTTTTTGTTTGTTTGTCTCAATAAAGATAGAACTGTAAGCAGACTAGTACTAGGTATTTTGAGAGCTTGTTTGATGGTTCACGCATGGAACCTGTTTGTATACCCTTGACAGACTAGAAGGCTAGTCATCCTCTATGGGGGTGGGGAGGTCACTCTCTTCAAAACAGCATGCACCATTGGGAGGGATGTACATATAGCAGTGGGGGAAGAAGTGACCACCACCCAGCTAGCCATATCATCCCCATTAACCCTGGTAACTGTGGTGGCAGATGTCACAGTCAAAATAACATGGAAAGAGTCAAAAAAGAATGATGCTTTTTTTTTAGCCCAAATGATAACCATTGGACTGAAAAATGAAGATGTCATGGAATTTTCACACAGCATTCTAACTCTGAATTGTGCATACATGTTCATGTGTGTGGACAGTGAATGGTGGGGGGGGGCTAAATGTGTGCAGGTGCACTTGTTTGGGGGTGCATGAAGAACAGAGGTCAACCTTGGTGTCATCCTTAGGTACTTTGTGTCTTTTTTTTTTTCCTTTGGAGACAAAGTCTCTCACTGACCTGGAATTCACCAATTTGGCTAGACTGGTTGGCCAGAACACCGAGTGATCTACGGCACGGAGATTATAAGTGTGAGCCAGAAAAGTCTTCCTTTTGAAACATGGCTGGCAAGTTAAGAAGCAGGGCACTGTGAGAGATACATCCTACTGTACAAAAGGTTTTTTTTTCCTCCTGCAGTGACCTATGCCATCTAGGAATTGAGCCTCAGCTTCATTGCATCATGTTTCCAGGCAGTTCACCTAACTTAACCAGGAAAACTGAATCTTGGTTTTTGAAGTCTGGAAAATTCATCTACTTCTCAACTCGCTCGGCAAGGTTGACAAGAACTACTAAACATAACCATCATTTACAGTACACCAAGGAGTCAACCAGTGTAAATAAGAACTCTAGTACAGACTCTAACCCCAGCACACGGTTAGCATTCAATAACTAAATCCACTCAAAGCTGACTGATCACTGATGCTAAATTCCTAAGCACCTTCAATAAAAATAGTAGCCTGCCCAGCCATCAAAATAGCAGCCAGTAGAAAGTATGTCCGTGTTTTATATGGCTCTGCCTGGCCAGTTAAGAACCAGGTGTTCAAAGCTTTAACTGTGGTTATATATACAGTTCAAGACAGACTTTTATACATGCTTCCCTTAAGGTAAAGTGCTCAGCGTTGAGTCAACTTTATAGCCTCTTTCTGCTTTCACCCTAATGGATAACATCCGTCCACAAATTTGCAACATCAGTGAATTCAAATAATGACTGGTGAGAATTCCATTCCTATTTGAAGGTTAAGACATTTCAACTTCATTTAAGCATGTGCTTACTCTAAAAGTTAATCAATCTCAACCTTAGAGATTTAACAAAAACAAGAGAAGAGCTCTGAGACCAACCTGTGTTCCTCTAAAGACTCACGGGGAAAGGAAAGGGGTTGATCTCTTTATTGAATCCAGCACAGACAGCTATTCCTCCGACCTGCTAGTAAAAGCCTATGATAGCACACTGGAAGGAAAGGTCTCCAGGCCAATGGGGCTGTGCAGGAATAAAGCAGGTAATTTTGGTCTTCTTAGTTCCAACATATCAATCCTTCCAGAAATTAGATTTCTTTAGTATTCTATCTGATGTCCTTCTTGCTCCTTTGTCTCCTGATGGTGAAATATTTCCAAGGATTTCACTGAAATTCTACAGACCTCAAGTCTCTTAGCCAAACAAATCTTTCATTATCTGCCTCTATCTATAAACACCTCCTAAGAGTACCTGGAGGAAAACACAAAAGAAAGAGGAATGATGAAGGAAGAAAAGAAGAGGAAGGAAGGGAAAAAGAGAGGGATGAGGGAGAGATACTTCTCACTTGAGTCATATGAAGAAAAATCATATTCTGATTTTTAGCAAGTTGATGCAAAGGTCAAGTATTATGTTATCCCATCAGAAACCCCAGGTGGGATGGAGCTGTCAATCACAGATCTAAATGACAGTCATATCTCTACCACTTTGTTCCTAAATCTTCACTCTGTATTCTCAAGTGGGTATGCCTTAGTTACAAAACATGATCTGAAATGTAAGAAGATATTTTCAAAAAGGGAATTTTAGAGTTAACTTTCCCTTGTCTAAATGCTCTTTATAAAGTTAATTTATGTGTTTTCCAATTTCTTCAGCAAGTCTGCTTTTGACTCTGTTGCTATGCCGGTGTCTAGTAAATGCTTCCCCACCTTTGCTGATTGAGGTTAATGTTTTTGAACCATTACTGATTTCTCATTCTTCAACAACTATGTGTACCTACCTACTACTATGTGTCAGGATCCGGGGGAAGTCCTCCTACCCATGTGTCACTGCTGCCAACATAGGGATTGTTTCCTGGTATGCTATGATTGGATTTCCCTCATTATTTGTAACTGGCATTATTCCATTTGGCTTTCTTTATGTCTCTGTAGAGCACACAGATTCTCCATTGGGCCTCTATTTCAGAACTTACCAAGTCTTGCCAAAAGCTCTCCCCTTCAACCAATCCTAGTCCTAGGAACCCAACCCTGTATTATCTCATATTGTCTTCTTGGAAGGTATTTCTTCATTAGTGGCCAAATTTCAGCAGCAGCCTTTTTCCAATGCTTATCCTTCCTTGGTCATTTTATAAAGGACATCTCCCGCCTTGTTCCAGAACACTGTAGCTTTTATCTTTGTACATTTGTTCTTTTCCATGCTACTCTGCAACTTCTCTAAGGTTTAACCTTCCATTTCTGGATACAGGAAGTGAGACAAGACGACATTAGGTTTGCTATGCGTAAGTTGTTCATTCACGTAACAAAATAGTGCTAGAGGGAGAAATCTGATCATAATCTCTATTTTTAAAAACAAAGGTTTTACAAAAATTATATGTGAGAATTTTCAAACCTGACATTTTATTTAGTTCATAAACACTGTGGAATAGCTATCTATCTGCCCAACCAAAACCACACCGTGCTGTATGTGCTGGGTAGATTTATGTCAACTTGGCACAAGCTAGAGTCATCTGAGAATGAGTAGTGTCATCCCTGGGCTGGTGGCCCTGCGTTCTACAAGAAAGCAGGCTCAGCAAGCCAGTAAACCACACTCCTACATGGCCTCTTTATCAGTTCCTGGGTTACTGCCTTGACTTTTTTGGATGGTGTGCTGCAAGTTATAAGATGAAACACACCCTTTTTGCTGCAAGTTGCTTTTGGTCTGGTGTTTTATCACACCAATAGAAACCCTAAGGAAGACACTCTAGAAAGACTTTTTAAAAATAAAATCAAAGCCAACTGTGATGATGCATGCCTGTAACATTGGAGGTTGATATGGGAGGATCAGGAGTTCAAGCTCTGCCTCAAAAGAAATATGAATAATAATAAAATAAAGGAGAAAAATGAACATCAAGTGGTTATGTTAATGAAATGATGACAACCCTGAGCAAAAGACATTGTACTTGACTCAGTTTCAAGAAACATCACTACCAAGTCAAGACAGAGACCTGCTCATCTAAGAGGTCTCCTCACCAATGTCACCTTGGTAACCCAATTTCCCTTGAGTGTATCACTTAAGCCTGTTCTTTTGGCAATACAAGGAAGGCATACTTAGAGGTTTCAGAGATACCTGCTAAATTAGTAACACTCTTAGAACTGAGCCTGCCTTCTCCAATACCAAACCTCCAACCTCACCTGCCACCCCACTGTGCTCTCAGACCCCAGAACTGAGCCTCCTGCCTCCTTTTCCACACAACCAAACTTCTCCAGCCTCACCTTCCACCCCACTGTGATCTCAGACTCCAATACCACCCTACTTCCTTCAGTCCAAAACCTCAGAAATGACACCTTTAACTAATCCCAGCTATACCCAAGGAATTCCAACAACAGACATAATAGCCCCACACATATCATAATTACTATGAACTGGTCAGCAATTCCAAATATTGTTAGTATTGGAGATACATCTAGACAATTCACCTAAGATGTGTGTTTCCATGAATGATCCCCTCCACACGCTATTGGTTTCTGGTCCTGTATGGGAGCCAGAAAAGGCATACCTACCTACTTCCTAATATTCATTCTTCTCGATTGTTATCGCCACCCTTTGTCCTTCACCTCACACACACAAATATATATATATATATATATATACATATATATATATACATATACATATACATATATATATCAAGATGCTGCACCAACAATGACTGAAAGTCCAGGCAGAAAGCTGCAGATGTTACACTGACAGTTTGCACTGAAGCAAATTTTTTCTGGCATCGTACAAGTCCTGGAGTACACCTACAGAATACAGCTATTAAATAATTGCACAACTTTCCCAGAATTACTCATCTAAAAACACCTACTCAAACTGGAATTCCATATTCATTACATCCATGCCTGCATTTAACTTCTGCAACTCTCCACACCAGTGGTTAAAAACAGAGTTACAATGTTTTTTTTTTTTTTCATGACTAGAAAACAGAGCAAGCAGCCAATGAATGCAAGTGAACGTAATAGACATTGTATCACAACTTCCTTTAAACTCCCTGTTTCGTTGTTAATGCCATTAAGAAATTTATAAAGACTGTTGGAAATGACCTCCATAAATCACCTGAGGTCTGACTAATTGAAATACGTGACTGGGGTATCATATCTTTAATGTATTTGACTCAAGAAGAGTAGCTGTGTTTTGTATCAAACTGGATTTGGCAGTCCACACAGGCTTTACAAATCTCTGGTGTCAGGCTTGTGCGAAAGCATCGTTTGTTTAGGGCAGATTTGAAGAACATGGGCAAATAAGAAAGAGTAGGTCCAGATGTTCTGGTTAAACCCAGGTGTGGCAGTTGGCCTATTTCAGGCTGAGGACTTTTCCAGAATGCAGGAAGCAGCACCTGTATAAGATTATATGCGGATCTAAAACTCTCCAGCAAGCTGAAGTCCTTTGGTCTAATCTCCTCCAAATTCAGTGGCTTAAACAGATCTTAGGTGAAACTGGCCAAACCTAGACTCCATCTGCTACTGCCTGGACTGACTGAAAAAGTACACCAAAGCCCAAGGTGCAGTTTTATCTTTTTAAATGAGAAATATCAGTCACCATTATAATAAAATCAAAGTCAAGAAGACTAAAACCCCTGAAATTTGTCAAATTAACCTAGTCAGAGTTTGATTGCTATTACTTCCAAAGAAATTATATATATATATATATATATGTGTGTGTGTGTGTGTGTTTATTATACATATAATAACCATATTATATATATCCACATATATATGTGTGTTTATCCATATATATATATATATTTCTTATACCAATTCAATACTGAAACCAAAATCAATAATTGGATTGCTAAACTAAACATGGCTGATTCTGTGATGTTGTCCATGATAGTTTGTGAATACTCTACAGGCTTTGGCTGTAAACCAGTTTGGTGTGTGTAGATGACTTTTGGCTGCCTTATTAAAGGAAAAGTCTTCCAGTAAAAATACGCAGGACCCCTTTTGATATAGTAAACAGATGTCAGCCTTTTGTTGTAAAGTACTTTTGATTCAGTAGATGTCAAATATGACTTTAACAGACAGTTCCTGTCTACGAAGAATATTTCACATTTGTAAAATGAAATAGTGATTTAAAGTTTTGAAGGCTTGGGGTTTTTTTTTCTTTTCTTTTTAAACTTAAACACCTAATGGGGTACCATTAAAATAAATGGCTTTGAAAGTCTAGCCTTAGCACTTTAATTTAGAGATGATATCTATGCCTTAAAATTTCTCTGATGAATGATTTTGCAATGATAAAAACTCTGAAGTTAAATGTGTTTATTCAACCCATACACCCACCTCAGAAAGTCTGTTGTGTTTTCTCGGCTGGTTGAGTTCTCTGCAGCTCCAGCCTAAGGGTGCTGAGTGATGGAAACCACAGTTATACAGAGGACCAAATCAAGATGGTTTCTTCAAGGAAAGCTGTTTTGTTTTGTTTTGTTCTAATAGACAAAAGAATATGCCAAGGACTGCAAAGGAATGTGTTCTTTTGTGTCCTAAAGTCTTATCTTTAGATTTTTCTCTCTCTTTTTTTTTTTTTGATAGAGTGCATGTCTAGGAAGAAATCCTGTTAAGTCAAAATCAGACGCTAACTGCAAGAAGTCTCTGATTCAAGGGCTAGGATACAAGACCATGTTCTTTCATTGACTCAGAATCATCTTTGCTGCATATCCCCCTAAAAACAAAGCACTGTGCAACCCTCACAACCTTCTAGATACCTTACTTGCTTAATTATTTAGGGTGTCACTCATCCAAAGCTGTTCTAGAACTCACTATGCAGCAGAGTCTACCCTGGAATGCCTAATCCTTCTGCTTCTACCTACAAGTATTGCAATTGCAGGTATGCTACACCACCCTTGGTTTACGCCATGCTGGGGATTGAACCCAAGGCTACCTTATTATAAGCAAGCATCCCACAAATGAAGCTCTAACCCCAGCCAGCTCATGGCCTGCTAACAGCATAAAGCCTCTGCCTTGTTTTCACACCAGCCCTTGGTTAACATAAAAGTCATGCAGGGTTGGGATTGCATCTTCCCATTGTTTCATGGGGTCAACTCCATATCATAGCAAGCAACTGACAGCCAGGAAAAAAAAAAAAGATGCCTTTAATTAGTTGACAAAGGATGGGCTCAAGTCTCTAGCCCAGAATTTTGTTGGAATCAAGCCATTCTATGTCCTAGAAACTGCAAGTAGAATACGTTGCATGAACTTTTTCCTGGGGAGACATGAACAAACATCTGTTCCCCTGAGCCCTCCCCCCCAAAGCCAGACCAAAGTAACCATTCCACCAAAGTCCAATTTGGTGAGCCAGTGAGTTTACTGAGCTTACTTAAGGTACACAGATGACCTCAAAATAGCCACATCTCAGACAGCTTCACTCCACAGCATTTCTGTAGTTGCATAGATGGGATGCTCCCTCTTTCATTAGCCTTCCATACTCTGTGTCCTCTAGACCTCACAAGACCATAGGGCCACCACAGGCAACTTGAGCACAATTACACACAGCTGAGAAGGAGGTATAAGAAGGAGTAGCTGGAATCTCAGCTGAGGGCATATGATCCTCAACAGGCCTTGAGAGTTGCTCAATCAATCATGACTGCTCTGATGAAGATGGTGATGGCTGAAGAGGTCAGCATTCCAAACAGACCTTTTTGTTTGATTGATTGATTGACTAATTGATTCCATCCCTATAGTAGTTTCCCATCTCCTCTCCTCCTAATCCCTCTCCCACCATCCTCCATTTCTCTTCAGAAGAGGGCCTACCTCAATGGACATCAACAAGCCATGGCATATCAAGTTGCAGTAAGACTAGACACCTCCTTTCCTATTAAGGCTGAACAAGGCCACCCAGTAGGAGGAAAGGGTCCCAAAAGCAGGAAAGAAAGTCAGAGACAGCTCCTGCTCCCACTGTTAGATGTTCCATAAGAAAACCAACTACACAACTATAACATATATGCAGAAGGCCTAGGTCAGTTCCATGCAGGCTCCCTGGTTGTCTGCTCAGTCTCTGTGAGCCCCTACGTACACAAGTGAGTTGATTCAGTGGGTTTTCTTGTGGTGTCATTGACCCCTCTGGCTCCTACAATCCTTCTTCTCATTCTTCTGTGGGATTCCCTAAGCTCCACCTAATGTGTGGCTGTGGGTCTCTGCATCTGTTTCCATCAGTTGCTGGAGGAAGCCTCTCTGATGACAATTGAGCTAGGCTCTGGTCTACGAAGATAGCAGAGTATCCTTACAAATCATTTCTTTTTTTTCTTTTGCCAGTCATATTTAGTTCTATCCTAAGTTCTGGGCTATCCAGCCTCTGGGTCCTGAGCCTCCAGGCAGTGCCAGAGATGAGCTCCCTCTCATGGCATGGGTCTCAAGCTGGATAAGTCATCGGTTAGCCACTCCCACAATTTCTGTGCTACCTTTACCCTAGCACACCTTGTAGGCGAGATATTGTAGGTTGAAGGTTTTGTGGCTGGATTGGTGTTCCAGTCTCTTCACTGGATCCACTGGAAGTCTTGCCTGGTTACAGGAGATGGCTGGTTCAGGATCTATGTTTTTCATTGCTGGGAGTTTTAGCTAGTGTCACCCTCATTGATACCTGGGAGTTTCTATAGAACTATGTGTAAAAAACATTAATTAAATTACATTGGGTGCCATTTATAGAAATAATTAAATTGTTTAACCAGTATTTATATTATATTTAATTGGTTCAGCAGCTAATGCTTAACGATCCATTATAAAAGAGCACACAGACACCACATGGATTTTAACAAGCCTTGGCCTGAATTGTGCAATCCTAGCCCATCTAAGCTAGCTCATAATTCTATTACCAAAATATGTCCCCTTGGACTGCCATTCTCCATGATTTGCCGATGTTCCTGGCCATGTAGAATGAGGTTCTTTTTTCTAACCCATGTGTTTCCTCCTTCCTGCTGCTGGCTGGAATGCCTTAATCCTCTGTCTAAAGCACAGGCTTCCTGTTCTAATCTCAGGAAGTCCCACCTTTCTCTGTCTTTGCCCAATCTCAGGCCTCAGCATTTATTTAACCAATCAGAGTCAATTAAGTAACAGACAGCAAACAGGACCAATTAACATTTAGAATGCTTAACACTACCCCATCACTTCCCTCCTTTTGTCTAATAAAAAAGCTGAAATTTTTAACTCATAGAGTAAAAACAGTAAGAACAAATATGAAACAATCAAAAAAACTACATATAAAAGTTACACACATAATGTTTAGCCTATTTGTATCAGGCAATCTTGAAGAAGAAAAAAATCTCTCTATCTTGGTGTGTCTAAAGTTCTGAACCTAAATAATTTCTTTCATATCATATATTTATAAACCTAAAGATTTTATTTAGACTTGAAAATATCCTTTTAAATTCTAAACAACTCAAGTTCAATTGAAATTTTATAACTATTATGCCTTCAACCCCATCAAAGACATAAGAAGGGATAAAGTTATTATTTGAGTGAGTAGGAAGCATAGGAGAGCAACTTCCAAAAAGAAATATGACAGTTTGTTGACTAGATAGTCCCAAATATCTCTTGATATCGTTAGAGCATCATCTTCAGCCTTCTGGCCAAGTATTTTTCACAGACTAAATTGTGCAGCAGGAAATAAGAAGGATTTTCCCATTCTGTCTGTGCAGAATCAGGACATCGACTTACCTGCATTTAAGCTCCGGTCCATCTTTGGACTGTATATAGTCTGTTGAGAGCGCAGGGGCATTTTTGTCCAATGGGAATTATCTCCTGATGGGAGATTTCTTTTTGATGCTCATTGTCTTCTTCTAAGTCAAATGGGAGCTGTCAAGAGCTGGCTGTCTTAAGTCAAACAATTCTTAAAATAATAAAAACATCTTTAAATACCATTTTCTATATGCCTCCGAGGGTTTTGAAGACATCTATTGTTTTATTTATAAATCTATCATCTATCTTCTATGAACAAACTGTGTATTTTTAACCATTTACTATCTGTTTAACCTCATAAGCCTATTTTCTGATAAATTAAGACTAGTATTTGACATGTCATTGACTGGTCAGCAATCAGCCCGTATTACCCAGACTCCTAAATAGATTGTAATAGCAACCCATAAAAAGATTGGAAGAAAACCTGTACTTTTAAATGAGTTGTATAGGCACAATACTTTATGTAAGTGTTGAAATATACATATTATGTGTCAAAATATAAAACTCTATACCAGTGAATCAAAATTTAACCTTATTTTTGTATTAACATACAAAATTCTATACCAATGTATTGAAAGATAACCTTATTTAAAGAATAATAGTTTTGAGTTTCAGAAGAGATTCAATAATCTATCCTTATATCTTATCATTTCTATATTACATATATATATATATATCCCTCTTTTACTTTTCAAGTCTTTTCCCCCTATGTTTAAGTAGTCTCCTCTATAGTTGACATAAATATATTAATTGATTAAAACATGTTTATTCTGTGTTGTTCTGGCTTTTTGTAGATTAGGTTGGCCTCAAACTCAAAGGGAACCAATGTGTCTCTGTCTTTGTCTCCTTTGTTTTGGGATCAAAGGTATGCATTTATATATTTTTTCTTTCCTTTTCTCCTTTCTTTGGAGATTTAATTTCTATGTGGATAAATCTATCCTTATTGAGACAGGGTTACTCTTTGTAGCTTGGGCTGGCTTGATTTGCTCTGCAGAGCTCTGTAGATGTAGATTGGCCTCGAACATACAAGGAACCTGTTTTTTCCTTGTATCCCAAGTTTTGTGATCAAGGAATGAATTTAAGTAATTGAATGACACTTATTAAACAATAACATTAATTAAACCATTTTGTATTAGTTTGAGTTCCAATTCTCCCATGGAAACCCCGTTCTTAAGGAGATTGGTATAGAATAGCATGATATGCTATTTTTTGTTAGCTTTTCTTAACTATTGGCTGTGGGAGGCATGCTGTTTGCAGGTTCTTCCCTAGCCTAACTCTGGGTCCTTACATTGGTTAACAGAATATATCTCTTTCTCTCTCTCTCTTTTTTTTTTTTTTTTTTGAGACAGGAGTTCTCTGTGTACCTTGTCCTGAACTTACTTTATAGACCAGGCTGACTTTGGTGAAGGTCAGGGATCTACCTGTCTTTGTTTCCCAAATGCTGGGATTAAAGGCAGCGCACTGTCATGCCCAGTGATTAACATATTTCTTTTAGGGGCAAAATGTCTCTTAAAACCAGTTCTCCAGTGGGAGCCCCACAACTAAGGAGACTGGCTTGTAACTCCTTTCTTTTTACACAAATTAAAGATCATGTGCATTTATTCATTAGATCAATAAGGACATTATTAAAATTAACATCAAGGAAAAAATGTGTCTTTTTTGAATTCTAGACTGTCTTTAGCAAGCAGTCTTATATTCTCAGCAGGGTTCCCATGCTGCCTTCATTGTTCAAACCAGGCTGGTCTAGAATCCAGAGATCTGCCTGTTTCTTCCTCTAGTGTGATGGGATTAAGGGATTAAGGGTGTGTGCCAGTACCTGGCAAATATTTCACTTAAATCCCAGATATTAGTAACTCTGTAACCCACAGAACAACTTTGAACTGTAGTGACAATTTGAAATCCGCCCAAAATCTTCAAAAATCTCTTACATTTTACCAATGCCAAACCAGAAAAATATCCTTTTTACCTCCCAATATAGGAAAATCAAAGACATCTAAGCAAAAATCAAGCAAAAAACATTCCATAAGCCTTGGCATGACTAACCATGCCATCCCATGCTGCAATTAAAGCTTTGTTCATTATTCCTTAGAATCTAGCTTTGGCTGCATTTCACTGGTGGGCTGATACCAGAAACTCCTGACGAGCACCTCACAGCCAGGGAGCTCTTAGCTCCAGCTGCCATCAATTTTGTATTATCTATCAGGAAAGGCCTCCCTCCTTAATCCATTATCATTGTTGGCAATTTAGCATTCCATCTGTAAATTCTTTCCTTTAAGACTATCCTAGTCTGAACTTTCTCAAAAATACACAAAACCACAATTGTCAGGGTAAAAATCATTTGCATGCTAAGAGGAATAAACTCAATTGGAATTGAAATGTATTGAGACATTATGAATTCCTCCATCTTTAATCTAGGTGGTTAATTCACTCTCAAATTCTGTTTAGAAGGGTGCAAGTTTTTTAGTACATAAGGAGAGCTAAGCTTTAGCTCTCCGCCTTTGCTGTAAGGCAACAGCTTTTGTTAAGGTAGCTGCACCTTTGAAATGCATTTCAGTTCAATTCCCTGATCTTTGGCTAGGAAACCACCTTTTACCCGGGCCTTCCCAGACTGTAATCATGGATTCTAATTGCTGTAGTTGGGTGCCATATGTAGAAAAAAAATTAATTAAATTACGTTGGGTGCCACTTGTAGAAATAATTAAGTTATTTACCAGTATTTATATTATATTTAATTGGTTCAGCAGCTAATCCTTAACCATCCATTATAAAAGAGCACACAGACACCACATGGATTTTAACAAGCCTTGGCCTGAATTGTGCAATCCTAGCCCATCTAAGCTAGCTCATAATTCTATTACTCAAATATGACCCCATATATACATACATCCCCTTGGACTGCCATTCTCCATGATATGCCGATGTTTCTGGCCACGTGGAATGAGGTTCTTTTTTCTAACCTATGGTGTGCATCCTCTTTCCTGCTGCTCCTGGCTGGAATGCTTAATCCTCTGTCTATAACGTGCAGGCTTCCTGTTCTAATCTCAGGAAGTCCCACCTTTCTCTGTCTTTGCCCAATCTCAGGCCTCAGCATTTATTTAACCAATCAGAATTAATTAAGTAACAGACAGCAAACAGGACCAATTAACATTTTAATGCTTAACACTACCCCATCACCTATGTTTCTAGCTCATCCCAGAGATGCTCCCCACTCCAGTAGTCGTTCTTAGTACTCTCTCCCTCCATCCTCCCCCTACTTGATCCTTCCTGTTCCCATCCACACTTTCCCATCCAGATCCCTCCCCCCCATACACCTGCTATGTCTATTTCATTTACCCTTCACAGTGAGATTCATGCATTCCCTTCTTGGGCCCGCCTTCCTTGTTACTTAGCTTCTTTGGGTCTGTGAATTGTATGTGGTTATCTTTCACTTTCTGGCTAATATTAACTTATAAGTGATTACATACCATGTGTGTCTTTCTGGGTCTGGGTTACCACACTCAGGATCAGCTTTTCTAGTTCCATCTATTTGCCTGCAAATTTTATGATGTCATTGTTTTTAATAGCTGAGTAAAAATATTCCATCATGTAAACGTACCACATTTTCTTTATTTATTCTTCAGCTGAGGGACATTTAGGTTGTTTCCAAGTTCCAGGTATTACAAATAAGGATGCCATGAACATAGGTAATCAAGAATCCTTATTTTTAGGATGGAGCATCCTGTGAGTATATGCCCAAGAGTAGTATAGCTGGGTCTTGAGGTAGATAAATTTCCACTTTTCTGAGAAACTACATTGATTTCCATATGGCTGTACAAGTTTGCACTCCCACCAGCAATGGAGGAGTGTTCCCCTTGTTCCACATCCTCAACAGCATGTGCTGACACTAGAGTTTTTGATCTTAGCCATTCTGACAAGTGTGAGATGGAATCTCATTATTCTACATGCAGATATTAAACCATCATCATTTGTTGGAGATTCCTTCTTTTTTCCAGTGTAGGGTTTTGGCATCTTTCTCAAAAATCTACATAGGTGTGTGGGTTTATTTCTGGTTCTTTGATTCAATTGCATTGATCAACCTGTCCTTTTTATGCCAGTACCATTTGGTTTTTATACTGTTGCTTTGTAGTACAACTTGAAGTCAGAGATGGTGATACCTCCAGAAGTTCTTTTAGTGTATAGGACTGTTTCAACTATCAAGGGTCTTTTATTTTTCCATACACAGTTGAGAATTGTTCTTTCAAGGTCTGTGAAGAATTTTGTTGGAATTTTGAGGGGAATTTGAGAATTGCATTCAGTCTGTAGACTGCTTTTGGTAAGATGGCCATGTTTACTATGTTAATCCTACTGATCCATGAACATAGGAAATCTTTCCATCTTCCAATATCTTCTTCAATTTCTTTCTTCAGAGATCTGAAGTTTTTGTCATACAAGTCTTTCACTTGCTTGTTTAGAGTTACACCAAGATATTGTATATTATTTGTGGCTATTGTGAAGGGTGTTGTTTCCCTAATTTCTTTCTCAGCCCATTTGTCATTTATATAAAGGAGGGCTACTGGGTTTTTTTTTTTTTTTTAGTTAATTTTGTTTCTAGCCACTTTGCTGAAGGTGTTTTTCAGCTGTGGGAGTTCTTTGGTAGAAATGTTTGGGGGGTCACTTATGTATACTATCATATCATCTACAAATAGAGATACTTTGACTTCTTTCTTTCCAATTAGTATCTCCTTGATCTCCTATAGTTGTCTTATTGCTCTAGCTAAAACTTCAATTACTACGTTGAATAGATACATAGAAAAAAGTAAGAAATAAACTTATCCCTGGCTAGCTTACAAATTAATGATACTCAGACCAAGAAAATTTTATTTGGCTTAGACAATTACTGGTGGGTTACGCCTAATCTAATTTTCTACAAGCTGGACTGGTGGCTATTTCCACACTTATGTGCCCAAAATACTTGCTGTTTGAATACTCTGGATTATTCTTGGTCCAGCAGTCAGTGTCCTGAGGGATGGTTTTTCTCAGGCAGGTGTTGCTGTTTCCTCATGGCTGAAGGAGACTCCCCTTTCTTCTATCTTTCTTTGCCTTTTCTTTTATCTTCCCCACTCCACCCCTCCCAGTGGTCCTCACTCATCAGGTACCTCCCAACTTGCCTCTCTCTATTCCCTCTATTAATTGACCATGGCCAATTTTATTTGACCAGTAGTTTCAGGGAGCAGGGTTTACACAACAAGGGCCAGTGTACATGAGAATCAGCTTGTAGAACAACAAACAGATCTCAGGGAGCAAAATAATTAGCATGAATACATGGTAAGTTTTAGATCAACCCTAACAACAAGGATTGAGAGGTGTGGCCTTGTTGGAGGAAGTGTATCACTGAGTGTGGTGGTTTGAATAAAAATGGCTCCTACATGCCTATATATTTGAATGCTTAGTCAAGTGGCACTATTTCAAAAGGATTAGAAGGTGTGGCCTTGTTGGGGGAAATGTGTCAGTGGGGATGGGCTATGAGTTTTCAAAAACCCATGCCAAGCCCAGTGTCTTACTCTGTCTTGGCCTACAGATCAGGACATAGCTCTTATCTACTTCTTTAGCACCAGGTTTGCTTGCCACCACGTTCCCTGCTCCCATGTTCTCTGCCATAATGATAATGGACTAAACCTCTGAAATTGTAAACAATCCCGCACTTAAGTTTTCTTTGATAAGAGTTGCCTTGGTCATGGTGTCTCTTCACAGCAATAGTATATAAGCTGTACTTCTTAATAAACTTGCTTGGCATAAGTCATGGCTTGTGAAATATCTTCTGACCCCAGTTTTCCTATCTTCTTTATATTCTCATCTTCTGGCCGTTCCCCCTTAAGAACCTGTCACTGAAGAATGACCTGCTGATATAAGTTAGGAAACAAGATGGAAGTGGCCTTTATCTATATAGAAAGGATATGTATAAGAATAGGGGAGACAGTATGAATAAAGTTGTATCTTTGGACTGTAAGTAGATAATCTCCACAAGGGGATACCTAGACATTTTGTGAGGCCAGTATCGGGTTCCTTTAATACCCAGGTAACAAGCATCCTGTCTCCACTTGTAAGCTGAGCATACTGGAACGAGGCTAGATATGGAGATGTTTTGACATGGGGTTCTCAGGTGCCAGCAGGCAGGCATGATGGTTCAAGGAGGAAGCTGAGAGAGCACAATTTGAATTGCAAGCACATAATAGAGACAGAAAACTGGAAATGGTGGTGGCTTTTTTAATCTTACAGCCATTTTATTCCCAATGACGTACTTCCTCCATCAAGACTACACCACTCACACCTCCCCAAACACCACCAATCACTGGAGAAGAGATATTCAAATATCTGAGACTGTAGGGGCCATTTCTTATTCAAACCACCACACAGAGTAATGGGATAAACAGTGAACTACAAATGATTCTTCACACTTTGCCCTGCCTCTTCTCTCAGCATGAAGGGAGCAGGTCACTTGATACTACATCATGTTTAGTAGAAGAACTCCAGCAGAACAGTCACAGGAAATCTATTCATCCTCACCATCATAGAGCCTAGTGGATCCAAACACTTTCCCTGCCACTGGGCGCCAGAATAAAATCCAACACAAAATTCTCCAATCCAGTCACTGTCTGCAGCAGCCTGAACAACCTCCACACATGCTTCAGTAACAATAGTTCTCAGGAAATCTAGAAGGTCACCTTTGGTCACACCAATGCCTATGTGCATTAAAGTCAGAATACATTCCTCAAGGTTAAAGATAATATCCATTTTCAACTCTTCACTACTGTGCAGCTTGGAAGAATCTGCCCAGCTATTGTACTAACGGCAAGTACAGTTAGCTTGCATTGAGGACTGGAGTTCAGTGTTAGGGTCATAATAACTCCGTGTGAGCACTATTTTTTTTTTCTCTTATTATGTTTTCTAGTATTTCCTTAGGTTTTTTTTTTATTTTTTGTTTTTCATTAGCAAGCATCAGTTCTGAATAATAGCTATGGGAGGCCTAACCAGATATGTTGGCCATTGTTCACCTTGCTGGGACAACAAAAAAGAAAAAAAAAAAACCAGTTCAATGAAGGAGCTACTTCTTTGTTCTCATAGTTTGAGGCTGCAATCCACCAGGTGAAATGCTTGATGGTCCTGGTCACACTAGGTCTGCAGTCAGGAAGCAGAGAAAGATGAATGCTGATCAAAGCTTGCTTTCCCCCTTTTACTCAGTCTTGACTTCAGCCCATAGAATGATAACACCCACTTCAATTAGCTAGAAATCCTCCCAGACAACCCAGAAGCTTATCTCGTAGGTGGATCTAGACCCTATCGAGGTGACAATATTGACCTTCATACCAGCAAAGCCATACTTTTACCTCTTCAAATTTGAGAAAGTGGTACTTACCTCACAGGGGAGCTAGTGAGGAATGTATGTACTCAGTTCACAGCCTGGTCCAGAGAAAAATCTAGGAAGATAGCTGTCTGTATATTATTAAAGGTCTGAGAGGGTTTAATCATGGTAAATGTGGGATTACAGATACACATGCAATATTTGTGACTGCTGTCCATTTTAACTGATGGTGGCCGAGTTAATGAGAGCTTAGAGTCAAACTCTTAAAGTAGAAACAGTGTCCTTTTCCTGGAACACATCTCCCCATTTCATACGGCCTCTAATCTTTCCTGAGAACCTATCCCAGCTAGACATGGCTGATTAAGGCTTTTCTTTTTTTACCCACCTTCCTGCAGCAATACTTTCAAGCCCCTGTCTCCTTCATGGCTTTCTACTCATCCCTTTAACTTTATTTCTTTCTCAGAAAGTGTGACTGGCTCACTAAAAAACTTGAACTTGGCTTGAAAATCCCCCACAAGTGCTTTCATGTCTCATTGCAAGTTAGGAGTGGTTTTATTTCCTTTAGATAATAAATGCAATAGGGGTGTGTGGCAGTGTAACACCCCTGCCCAAAATAGAGAAGCCACAAGCCACATCTCCTATATGTTCTGACCAGAAGCTTTCAAAATGTTAAAAAAAAAGTTTATAATTGTGGCCTATTTATTTCTGTTGTTTTGTATTGTATTTATAGTTATAAGAAAAAGAACCATTTTTTTGGACTGAAAGGGAGAGCTGTTGGGGGGAAAAAAGAAATACCTTAAACTAAAAAAAAAAAAAAAAAGAAGGGAAGAGGATGGGGGTTTGAGGGGGAGGAGGGTGGAAGGGTGGGACTGGAGGGGGGAGTAGGGAGGGGATTGTGATTGAGATGTAACTTGAAGAAATAAAAAATAAATTATTAAAAAAAAGTATACAGGTACCTAGTTTTGAGACTCTTATCTGATATATTTAGTGAATATTTGATTAGCTGAATAGTCATTAGCAGCTTTAGATTTCCCCTATTCTGCAAGTTATATATTTTTAAAGTTCACAATAAAGCAATTTGAGCACATGAATTATATATCCCTGTTTCTCACCTTTCTAGTTTCAGCCAAGGATAGGGAAAGAGTGTGGTTCAGTCCTTAGTACCAGAAGAAGAAAAAATGCACAGAGAATCAGATAAAGGCAAAAAGAAAAGTTAATATAAATCATAAATTATAGATGGACTCAGATGGCCACAGAGGCCATTTTAGCTGACACCACCTTTGCATATTGAGTCTCTCCATCATCTGACTGGTTAAAACCAATACACTGCCATGTGAGAATCTCCCTTTGGGTTTCATTTGAAGTCTCTAAGACATAAACGGGATGGAAGAATAGAGTGAAATAAGAGTTTCCTCACTTGGGACTGAGTGTTTCATCTTCTTATGATTAGACCAATAATAAAATTGGAAAGTGTTTGAACTTATGAGAGCAAACTAAGGCCAAAGCCAGCTGGTATCTTGCCCCGAAATGGAGTCAAGCCAGCCACTTCATGTTGATAAGCAGTGCCAAGCGCCCATGTTTCCAGGGGAAATGGTGGTGCAAAACTCATGTCCCTGCTCTGGGGGGAGTGAGAGTCACATAAACTGTCTCCTATAAATCATATTTTTGCTCGTCTAAGTGGAGCAGACAAGGGAGAAGGAGAAAGGGGCTCTCCACGGCAAGGAGCTTTGATCATTTTGATCAAACACAGACCACCTATCAGCCCTCCAAGTGCCACCGTGCCTCATATGAGTTTCCAATACTGTGTCATAATAGCTAGCAGTCATTGTCGTTGAGATAAAAAAGGGGTTGTAATTAAACATGTGATTGGGTCCAGACATTTTAATTATGCTGTCTATCTCTGTTGCAGAGTGGGCCTGCTGTTTTTTCAGCAGCCTTCTGGAACCGCATTTGCATGCTAACTGAATTCATGGACCTAGCAGATTCACCAGGACATCTGTTGCTGATTGCTTTGGTCCTCTGCTTTTCAGACTCAAATATGAAAATATAGAAAGTAAAAGGCAAATTATGGAGCCCCAGGCAAAAGTGCAGACTGACTGAGTTTTCTTTCTCTCACTATCTCCCTGGGGGAGAGTTACAGAAAGCCAACCCCCACCCCACACACACACACACACACTTGGCCGTCCCCTTGGCTTTACAGTAAAACCAGAGCCCATGAAATGACACTGTTTCCCAGCTGTTTCTCGGTTAATCCTATTCACTTTGGCCTTGAAAGAGATCTCCAGTCCTAGCTCAGAAGCGTCCAGACACAAGACAGTAAGAAAGGAAAGGACCTGCCCCGACCTGGAGATGCAGACACAGGAAAGAGACAAGACCCAAAAGACCCCATGTTCACAGTAAAGCTGAGGGACCTGCCTAGCAAATGCTCCTTTCAACCCTAGAAAAGCTTGAGGGAGGGGGGGGATGAGCTGTTTGAAACACAGAGGACAAGTGTCAGAGAAACATGTAAGTACTCACTCAAGATACAGCTTCCACAAATGGGCTACTGACAAACAGCTCAGAGGTGAGATTATCTGTTACCACAATGGATTGTCTTCCCTAAGCCATGTCTCAGGTGAGGAATGGGGGATGGAAGCAAGGCTTAGGAAATAGTCTATAACTTGTACCCCATAGTATCAAGATTATTTTCACCTACATGTTGTAGTGCCATCCTACAAGACATGGAATCATCTCACCTTCCTCTTAGAAATGCATCTGCAGTTCAGAAAGATGAATAACTTGTGACAGTAACTCAGCAGCAGTAACCCGCTAGGTCTTCCCCCTCCGATGTCTGCTGCTCCTCCCTGTGTCATGCTGCTCCCCACCCTAGCACCCTCCCACTTGGGATACATCATCTCATGGTTTTTAGATGAACGGATTCATATCTGTGGTGATTGTTTGGTGATTGGTGGATGCAGGATTCCAAAGTCTTGGTTATGGGGCCTATGAATAGAGATGGATCTTTCAACTGGAATGTTCAGTTCAGATATGAATCTTTTCATCTAAACAGGATTTCTAGAGACCTCCCAAGTGTCTGAGTACCCACTTTACCAAGAAATCAGAGAAAGGTTTACATGGAGTAAGTATTCCTTGTAAGGTTTAGAGCTCACAGCAATGGTTAGCTAGCTTTTCCATCACACACAAAATTAATCACTTTGAGGAAGCTCTATCCATTTGGATTTCTGTGGGATATAGTAACATTTACCTTAGCAGAAAAGCAGCAACATGTTTACTTCCATTTTTAGAATGGTCCTAGTTGAATCATCTAAAAGTTAATTCAGGCAACTATGAAAACCACCTTTTGAATTCTCTCCTGAATCTTGGTAAATTGACCCAGCAGGCCACTAGAAATGCATGCCTTTCTTCCACTATATACTTTCCCATCCTATTTTAACAGGTGTGATATGACCCAAGAAGTATGAAATCGATAATCACAGACATATAGAAAGAGTTCATTGCTGTTAAACAGGATGCTAAAGGAAGGCAGATGTTCCATTCTGGAAATACTCTAGGTAAATCTCTGAGTTCTGCAAAAACTGGAGAGAACTGAACATCCCAGTTGAAAGAGTCATCACTATACATAGGCCCCATAACCAAGACTTTAGAATCCTGCATCTGCCAGTCACCAAACAATCACCACAGATATGAATCCGTCCATCTAAGCAGGATTTCTAGAGACCTTCCACGTGTCTGAGTACCCCCTTTACCAAGAAATCGGAGAAAGGCTTACATGGAACAAGTATTCCTCATAGGGTTTAGAGTTCACAACAATGGTTAGCTAGTTTTCCTTACACATTTCAGTTTGCCCTTGATGTCCTTGAGTCACAGACATTTGAGCTGAACACTTTCTTGCTGTAAAGCTAGCTGCTTTTCTAGATTTCCTTCAGCCCCCCCCCCCCAAAAAAAAATCCAGTGAGTATACAAAGCCGGACTCCTTGGATACCATGCTTCTTCCACTTTCTATACCTCTCATGAGTTCCAGCTGGAAGCCTGTTAGGGACATTCATTCTCTTGTCTAGGTAGAATTGTGTTTGATGACCACAGTCACCAATCAATACCACCATAGTATCTCTCTATACACTTGAGCTCCCTGAGGACATGAGTTCCTGAGATCTCCTCATACCTTCCAACTCTCTAGTTTGTATTAACTATTCTCAGTCATTAATGCTTCCCTAACAATTATTTTAATGATTATTTGGCCAGAAGGGCTGAAATTCTTTTGCCAGAAAAAAAAAGCCATTTCACACTCTTTTATTTTTAATGTTTATTACTTCAAGTTACATCTCCATCATAGTGCCCTCTTTCCATCCCTCAAGGTTCCACCCTCTCACCCTCTCCTGCCTCTCCCACCCATCCCACTCCAGAGGGATTTCATACTCCCTACATATCAGCCCCCCCTCAGTTCAGCAGTCTCTTGATTATCCTAGACTGCCCATTTCAGATCAGGTCACATAACTAACAACTTAAAGTCACTAAATGCTCCAGAAAGCTATAATAACATTTCTTTTGTGAGAAGTGACTAGACAAAATCTTATAGAAAAAGATTCATTCTTTCTGGACATGAATAATGATGCCATCTTGGTAGCTATAGGAGGAAATACACCACAGAGGTGAGGGCAGATGGATGCTCTCGTGTCAAGCTCTCCGAGGGGAGACAGTGAGCTTTGGCTCTAATAGAATGAGGCTTCCCTTGCCACGCTGATTTTCTCTCTAGTCAGTGGTATATCATATGCTTTGATGTTTTTCTCAACTAGAAGCCAAGGAACACCTCTTGTTTACTTGAAGTTTCCCACATTTTCCTTATCCAGATGTAGATGAGAGTTGTCTATAGTTGATTACGTCATAAACCATGACACTTGCCTTCAAAAACGATGTAGTTCTGTCTTTCTACTTCATGAATAAAGAAACTGAGGCCCAGAAGTGTTAAATATGTTTTTCAACGTCATAGCATTCAGAGTAAAATAAAAATCCATGTCACAGTGATCCCAAACCAGGGCTCTCCCCCAACCTGCAGACATAATTCTTCCTACCTTCAGTGACCATTTAACATCTGCTAACCAAGGTCCTGCTACTTGGGCCAAGCTTCGCCACTCCCTGTGAGATCCAAACTGAGACCTGAAGAAGATATAGACACTGTCCTATTACAGACAAAGGAAAACAAAGGAGCAAGATTGTTCCATGCCACCACACTTATTTCTACCAAGACCTACCAAGAATCTCCACACCGGTCAGTCTCCCAACTAAAACTGCAAGCCCTATGATGTCAACTCTTCTGTTTTTGTTTACCCATCTTGTAGTTATCGGCCTATCCATTGTAGTCATCTTTATTTTCCCAAAACCAAACACTGCTGGCCTAGCTTCCATTATGACCCTTTCCTATGTTCACCATTCTGCAAGGCCCTACTGGTTTCTGCCTTGTTTGCTTTGCATACATTCATGATACACTTCTGAACTACACCTGTGGGCCAGTCATATTGCAACACCTCTTCCTCACGCAGAGCATGCTTACTAAGTCTCTATATGACTTTGCAATGCCATTATTTGTTTGTAAGCTTCATTTCTGAGGACATTATTCTTGGAAATCCAAGAGACCCAATGACCTAGTTAACACATCAAGGCTGGGATATTTGTTAAATGGCTGCTGGCTCACACTGCGGTTTTCTGTGGTTGCACTTGATTGATGTGGCAACATTTTTGAGGAAGTTATCATAGGCTAGACTAACATTTCCATTTTATTGGTGAGAAGAAGTGAAGCTCAAGAGTGTTCCAAATCACTCACTCACTAACAAGCTGTAAGGCTAGAACTACAGATGACATCTTTTTCCCCATAGCATTTTTATTGATTGTTTGGGAATTTCACATCATGTACCCCGTCACACTCACTTCCCCATCCTGCCAGGTCTGCCTTCTCAGCCTTGTGATTTCACACACACACACACACACACACACACACACACACACAAATGAGGAAGGAGGAGGAGGAGAAGAAGAAAGAAACCAAGTCTAATTTGTGTTGCCTAGTGCCGTGTTGATCACTAGAGCATGGTCAAATTCCTAGTGGGTAGCCAGTTAAAGAAAACTGAGTCCTTCCCTACCCACACACACACCCACTACCCCCACCTACCCCCACCCCTGCCAGATGTCATCAGTTGTGGAGAGCTACACTTCAGCTTCCTTATGACAATTTTAAGAGTTCTCTTCAATGGCTTTTTATCTAGGCTGTTACTTTGAGGGGAGAGGGAGAGTGGTTTTCACAGAAGCCTTCTTTGTCCCTTTTTCTCAACTGTGAGCCTGCAGTCATTAATACCACTGAAAAGGTAGTTTCCAAACCCTTTCCAGTCAGCAGGAGCACAGAACGTGGGCTTCCATACCTTCTGGGATCATTTCTACCACTCATTACTACAGAAGATAACTTCTGATTCTCAGTGTCCACTGGCCTCCAGGTCTTGCTGTCCTCCCAGGCCTCTCATTCTTGCACTTCATAAGGCAGGTCATTTGCAAGGCTGCCTGGGGAACTGTAGGATAGTTGGCTCTTCCTTCACCCTCCACATGGCAGGTCCAGATGTGCACAGCAGGCTTTATGACAGATATAGCCCTAGTAAACCCGGAGGAGCACCAGGTGGGCAGCTGGTTCTGTCAGACCCACAAGCAGCTCAGGCACAAAGGGCCAGAGTGAAATCCTAGTTGGATCTTTGGTTTACTCTCCAGTCATGAAGAACACATCCACTTTGGGTTTCTTAATTGCCAATGAGATTCAAATAGAGGCAGGGCCTATTGAGGAGACACCCTCCATAGTCTAGTCTTCTTTGAGCTATCCTTTCCAGCTTAAGTTTGAGTAAATACATGGTTACCCTGCAGGTTTTAACTAGACTTCTGTGTCCTTATTGCAAAAGCCATTTCATCTATTCCTCACATCTAGAGGAGTCCTTGTCTTGTTCAGAGACAGTATGACCCACTGAATACAAGGCTTCTATGTGCCTAATCTATGTGTTCCTGCATAGATGGGCATTAAGAGCCCTATAGGTGCTTTGGAAAGCCAGCAATGTTTCAGCTCCACACCGATCAATTATATCTGAAACTTCTAGCAATTATTTTTTTCTCAACAGTATGCCCGCATTTGTCCCAAATTGTTTAACAGTGATAAATAATTTCATTTCCAGGTTCTACTCTAAGGGAATAAAGGTTTTTTAATTTTGTCTCTCTAGAGCTAATAAATGGTTGTCTAAAGAGAGTTTCTAATTAGATGTGAAATAAACTGTATTGTTGAAGGGTAGCACCATTCCTTTTTCCTCAAGATAAAAGTAACAAAAAATGAGAAATCGGTTCATGTTAACAGGTCTTTACTTTTTTGTTTGGATGACACTGTTATAAGAGTATGTAACTCAGGCTAGGCCTGAAATCACAGAAATCCTCCTGCCTCTGCCTACCAGGTGCTGTGTTTATAGGCTGATAGGTATGTATTGGTTATTTTTAATTAAAAAGGATTCAATACTGAGATGGGAACTGAAGTGTTTATTAGGGTTTTTTTCTTTTTCTTTCTTTTTTTGTTTCTTTTGTTTTTGTTTTGGTGTTGTTTGTTTGGTTGGTTGGTTTTGGTTTTTTAAGACAGGGGTTCTCTATGTGACTCTATGTGGACTCACTTTATAGACCAGGCTACCCTTGATCTCACAGAGATCCACCTGCCCCTGCCTCCCAAGTGCTGGGATTAAAGGCGTGCGCCACCATGCCTGGCGACATGTGCATTTTATAAAACCATATTTTTGTTAGGTTGCAGTGCTGTTTCCTAAAAGGGAATAAGGTTGCAGTTTGAAACTGGCCACTCTGTCACTAAATTAATTTGACAGTTTCAATGGTCTGAATTTGTAAATGACACAAAACAGGTACTACAAGAGAAAGAATGCCTGATTCTTGTTACTTTGAGGTTTCTGTGTTTCAGTGACAAAAGCCATTTCAAAAAGTGACTGCAAGTCCACTATGGCACATTAAGGTTTTTTTCTACCATGAATTGAACAGATCAAAAAGACGCCCCATAGCCAGGGCTGTCCTTTATTTCTACATCTATAATTATAAATCTGTTGAGTGGAATAACAGCATTGGACTTTTTCTGGGTTCATGGTTCTATTACTTTTTTTTTAACCCTTGCTGTCTAAACTGCCATCAGTAAAGCTAGGTGAAACCAACCACTTTGTTCATGGAAAAAATTTTGAATGAAGAGTGGCATATAAGGCTCACGGTGTGAGTAAAAACACAGAACTGCCTCACGTATGCATGAGCTTAAACAAACTACAAATAATTTCCCTGTATAGCATCTGTACATAATGCGATCAAAGAAAATGTGGCTGTCAGAGGAAGGTAAAACTTTAAATTGAACAAAGAAAATCATTTTCTTACTTGGATGCCTACCTATTCCATAAGCTATTCTCTCAGAACTCAAGTATACATTGTTTTCTTCATTTTCATACATTCTCACTAACCTTTAGGAGTTCTCCACACAAAATAATAAAAATGAATAATCATAAACATTAAATAAAAAGCTTAGCCAACTATTATGTGTTCATAATAGTAGTACCTGCAGCCACCATTGTACACTGATGGCCACCACACAGTCCACATAAATGATGCCTGAGATGGGTTACCTATTGCTCAAAATGGCTGCATGCAACTCCTCTGGGATGTTCAGATTTTTTGTTGTTGTTTTGTTTTGTTTTGTTTTGTTTTTGTTTTTGCTGCTTATTTGTTTGGTAGGATTAGGTTGGGAGGGAGATGATGGCTGACATTGTTTGTTTGTTTGTTTGTGGGAAAAGACATTATGCATCCAGGCTGGCCTTAAACTCTTTATCTTCCTGGCTCCGCCTTCAAGTGCTAGATTTCTAAGTGTGAACTGCCAGGCTCAGCCTCACTGTCTCTTCCATGTGGCAGTATCTGGCCTTCCTTCTCTTCTCTCTGAAGGAAGCCCACTGCTGTGAAGTCCATGGGTCTGCACTTAGCCAAACCATTAGGCAATTATTTTCCACAACATTTGGAAACCACCGAGCCAAAAATAAACTCAAAGTTCTCCACGTTGCCTCCAGTCTCTTCCAGGACTCTTGGGACTATAGGCTGACTCTGCCTCTTGGGATCTAAACACTGGTGTACTTCTTAAGCTCTATGGAAAAGTTTTAAGATTCTACCTAAAACATAAATATCTGAGTGGTCAGTACCACTGAATTCCCAAGTAGGGCACTCCTGTGGTACTTGGGGCAGCTGAACTCAGAACCACCCCAGGAAATGCACTCCCCCAAAGAGTGCTAGTACCTGAGGTCCATGGGGGTGCCCTAATTGAGACATGCTCCATGGAGAAATTGGATAATTGGAGAGCAAGTATTCAATTAAGTTTGAGAATCTACAAAGCACTAAGAAATATACGGGGTGATAAAAGGTTGTGGGCAGCAATGTTCATTATCCCTAACTGTGAGAAATGGGCTCTTTTGAAGTCTGAGGAACTTTCAGTGCCTCTGCCTCAGAGCATCATGGGCTTGGCATCATTTAATACCCTTGTCCACCCATGTTTCCACACGCCTTCCTGCTGCCAGCTGCCATTCTTTTACCATCATTTTAACTTCCTCCAAAAAAATCCTGTAGGACCTTCTGTGGACCTTGGCTGCTGATGCAGGATGATAAGTTGTCTCCTTGAAGCTCTCATTCATGCACCTCGCCATTCCTAACCTTGTGATTCAAGGGAGGAGGGAGGTTCACAAAATCGGTTTTTCTTACAGCGTTTGACTTTTTATTTATAGGGCAAAAAGAAAAAATACCAAAGATTTCTCTTATATGAGAAATCTAGATGTAAACTGAGTGTGTGTGTGTGTGTGTGTGTGTGTGTGTGTGTGTGTGTAATAAAAAAAAAGAAGGGAGGCTCTTTGTGAGGAGGAAGGGACCAGTGATAAGGAAAGAGAAATAAAGGGGTAAGTAGGGGCAGAGCAAATATGAACAAGGAACAATGACATACCTGTGTGGAAGTGTCATAATGGAACTACTAACGTATGTTTATTAAAATTAAAAATAAATAAAAGGAACATAGCTTAGTTACAAATCTACACATTAAATATGGCAGTGAGGCAACTGAACTTTCATGTGTGTGTGTTCCAGCATCTTGTTGCAAGAAACACAAGTTTATTCCCCAGTTTCCACCAAGAAGCCTTGTTTCCAAAGCATTAGCCCAAGATTTTCTCCCAGACCACACTTTGTATATGCAATATGGTGTCAGATATTGTGTGTAAGCACGAAACTCCTAATTTCATTGAAGAAATTCATTTCTTTTTCACTCTTTGTTGTCTTAATAAAACTAAAATATACTCCCCAATGTCGTTTTTATAAAACTGTCCGGATCAGATCGGTTCAGACTAATAGTTGTGGACAAGACTCTAGTGGCAAACACGAAACCGGACAGACTTCTGCCCACATAGCCTGCTGCCTTCTCGGGTCTTGGCCACTCTGGAGAGTGCCCACACAAAGCCTGTGGAGAATTTCCCTGTTGTGAGACCTAAGACATGAGGCACAAGGGCAGCTCCCACAGCTCTGTCTTTCTAGAGAGAGTAGACTTTTCTTATTTTTCCAAAATTTGATTGGCTTTCAGGAAAACAAAAACAAAAATGGCAGTAGCAACAACAACAACAACAAAAAAAAAAAAAACTTGAGAAAGATAGCCTATCATATCTCCGGCCTAAAGAAAAGTTAGCAGAAATTGGTATAGAAGGTTGGTTGAAAGATAGGCCCGTTGCTATGATGTGAAATTAGACAAACAACAAAGGCAATTTTAACATCTTCAAAGTAATTCTACTTCAGCTGAATAGTCCAGGAAGAAGAGTCAGTCTCCTCCTGCTCTAGAAACAAACCTAGAAAATGACTTTTCTAAGTCCCAACATAACACTTTGTAGATCCACCCCAACCACGCACACCTCTCCTTACGGCCTCAAAAACCCTTCCTGGTTTATCAGCCTCTGAATCTTTCTCAGACTAGTAAAGGATGCCCAATATACTCTACTTTTGTGGATCACAGACAAGACTAATTTCATCCTAAAGGTATAAACCCTTTTGTGATTGTAGGGCTATATAAATATGAACAAATTTCGGCTGTATATTTAAATTTTAAGTTGTTACCCAAGCTTCAGACAACACCAGAGGGAGACTTCTGTGTTCTCAAATACACGTGTTTGTGACAAGAAGCTCCATAAACACCACAACACACACAAAAAAAAGCTTTTATAACAATTATTTTTATCTTTATAAGCATAATTACATGATTTCTCCCCTTCCCTTCTATATCCACAGCCTCTCCCATGCACCTCCTTGCTCTCAAATTCATGGCCTCTTTTTTTCTTTTTAGTAGCTTTTACATATAGACATATTAACATATAAATGAATAAGTGCATATTCCTAAATATATAAATACACTGTGCTCTGTCTGAATGTTACCTGTGTATAGGGAAGGTCTCAGGGTTGGCCACTTGATATTGGACAACTAATTGAGGAGTCCCCCCCACCCCGAGAAAGACCATTTCTCCCATTCTCAGCACTCACTAGTTGCCCATAGCCCTTTGTCTAGCACTGAGGTCCCACCAGCTTTCCCTCTTCCATGTTAGCATGCCCGTTGGTTTTATTATAGTTTAAGTCTTGTTTAGGCAGCATGTTGGTGAGACATCTTGGGTGTAGCCTCTTTGATCTTTCTAGGAGACACAATCTCATAGCAAACTTCCAGCTCCTCACTCTTATTATCTTTCAGCTCCTCTTCCACAATGACTCCCAAGCTTAGATACAAGATGTATCCAATAGAAATAGGCACCACATGACCTCTTGTTCTCTGCATTTTGATTGGTTGTGCTTTTCTGTAATGGTCTACCTATTACAAAAAAGAAGTCTCTGATGAAAGGTGAGAACTACACTTATTTGTGGATATAATGATAAATATTTAGAATGTGTGTGTGTGTGTGTGTGTGTATACACATATAAATGAATGTTGGTAAAAGTTGTAGGTTCTCCTCCAAGATCCATGAGGTCACTAGCCCCCCCCCCATATTTGGCTGGGTTTCCAATAACAGACATAGCTTTCCTCATCATGAGAAGACCTTAAGTGTAATTAGAGAGTTGTTGGTTACTGCCAATATATACATGCCACTACTGCACCTTTAGGGTTACCATACCAATCTGGTTATCGTGGTTCATAGGCATCATAGCTGGGTAGGACTATTGGTCCTTTCCCTCCTTTGGACATTTGCATGGTGCCTCCTGGTACCATGAAAACTAGTCCTCAGGAGAAGAGTTATCAGGCCAGATCCAGCTCAGGTCATCTGGACTCTGTGTCTGAAGTATATTGTGTCTTCAGTAATAGGAACTGACCTTCCACCTCTGGGAGGCAAGAAAAGGCAATAGCAATAGTCTGTAATGTTTGGGGAGTCTCCTGGACAATCATAACCAACAGTTCAAAAGGGGATTCTTATGCCTAGTCTTGGCATTTTTGCTATACAGCCTAAAAGCTGAAGACAGACCTACCCCTGCTTCTTCTGTAGGTGACCTGCAAACCTGCTCTGAGAGGAACTGTTCTCAACTGGCAGCCAAAGCCTCCTGAGAGCTTCTGAGTTCATGGTGACTCCCAGAACTGTAATATTTCTCAGAAGTGTGATTCTCAGCTGCCACCATCAAACCTGCTTCATTTAAATCCCACCTGAAAATCTGTTTTAAGTCATTTTATCCTGCTTGAAAGTTGATAATCCCAAACTGATACAGCACCCCATTTGTACTTTTTACTGTTTGGAGAAGGATAGGATAGGAATTAGGTGAGAGACCAATGGCTCTAATAAGGTCTTTCAATGATAAGGAAGTTTATGCCCAAGATGACAAGAACTCTGCTGAGTAAAAGAAGAACTATTAGATATAGCAAGTGTTTAGCATCAAACATTTACAGTTGACAAGATATTTTCATTGCCTATTGATAAGAAAAGGAGACAGAACTTGGACAGGCAGCTTTGGGGATAGGGACCTTGATATTTGTTCTAGACCCAAAGTTTGTCCTTGTTTCTGTCCTGGCTGGAGACCACACAGGAAGTGATTGGGGACTCTGATTCTTGGTCTGGTTTCTTGTTATTTTTCATTTGTGTTTACAGAACTGCATGGGAGTTTGAGGTTGTGACTTAAACTCCAGTCCATCGACTTGAATAGGGAGGCACATGGGCACTGTCTTAGTTGGTGTTCTATTACTGTGAAGAGAAACCAAGACCATAGCAACTCTTATAAATGAAAGCAGTCAATTCAGGGCTTGCTTACAGTTCTAGACTCTTAGTCCACAGTCATTATGGTAAGAAACATGGTGGCAGGCAGGTGTGGTGCTGAAGAAGTAGCTGAGAGTTACATCCTGATCCATAGGTTGAGAGAGATGGGGACCAGCAAGGACTTTTTAAACCTCAAAGCCCACACCCAGTGACATCTTCCTCCAAAAAGACCACACTTCCTAATCCTTCTCAAATAGTGCCACTCCCTCATGACTAAGCTTTCAAATGCTGATGGGAGGCATTCTTATTCAAACCACCACAGGTACCTGCAGTAGGCCAAATGGACTGACCAGCTCACCCCAAGCCTCAACCCAGAAAAAACATATGAACCCTATACAACGCCCTTTGGTGGCAGCCCTTTTCTTAGGACCTGTTCTTACTACTCAGGGCCTCTTTTTATTCCCCAGCTCTCCGATTCTCACCCATGAGCCTGTAATACTCTTCTCTAAGTATCCCTGTATTGCTCATCAAATTCATTCCTTTTTAAAATTTTTTTATTTATTTTACATCCCAACTGAAGTTTCCCCTCCCTCTTTTCCTCCCAGTCCTGGCCCCCACCTCCCCTACCACCCCCATCCACTACTCCTCTGTTTCTCTTCAGAAAAGGGCCGGCCTCAATGGATATTAACCAGCCATGGCACAGCAAGTTTCAGTAAGACTTCAGGAGGCACTTCCTCTCCTATTAAGTGTGGACAAGGCATCCCAGTAGGAGAAAAGTGTCCAAAGGAAGGCAACAGAGTCAGAGACAGCTCCTGCTCCCACTGTTAGGAGTCCCACAAGAAGATCAGGCTACACAAATGTAACATATGTAGAGAGGGTCAGGACCATGCAGGCTCCCTGGTTGGTAGTTTGGTCTCTGTGAGCCTCAATGGGCTGAGGTTGATTGATTCTGTGGGTTTTCTTGTGGTGTCCTTGACTTCTCTGCCTCCTACGATCCTTCCTCCCCCTCTTCTGTGGGATTCCCCAAGCTCTGCTGAAAGTTTGGCTGTGGGTCTCTGCATCTGTTTCCATAAATTTCTGGGCGAAGCCTCTCTGCTGACAATTGGGCTAGGTACCAATCTATGAGTAGAGCAGAATATCATAAAGAATCATTTCATTGACTTGTTTTCCCATTCATGTTTGGTTATATTGTGGGTCTCTGGGCGATCCAGCCTCAGTCTCCTGGCCCTCCAGGCAGTGTCAGGGATGGGCTTCCTCTCACTGCATGAGTCTCAAGCTGGACCAGTCATTAGTTGGGCACTCCCACAATATCTGTGCTACTTTTACTCCAGCTCATCTTGTAGGAAGGACAAATTTTGGACAAAGGATTTGTGGCTGGGTTAGTGTCCACTGGAAGGCTTCCCTAGTTACAGGAGATGGCCAGTTCAGACTCAGTATTCCTCCATTTCTGGGAGTCTTAGCTGGGGTCACCCTTGTTGACTCCTGGGAGTTTCTGTTGCCCTAGGTTTCTAGCTCAGAGATGTCTCCTATTTCCAGTTGTCTCTCCCAGCACTCTCTCCCTCCATCCTCCGTACACCTAATCCCTCCTGTTTCCCACCTACCCATGCCCAGTACCTTCACCCCACTTCCATCCAGTCCCCTCTAGCGCCATCCACCTGCAACTATTCTATTTTCCTTTCACAGTGAGATTCACATATTCCCTCTTGAGTCCTCTTTGTTACTTAACTTCTTTGGGTCTGTGGATTGTAACATGGGTTATCCTTTACTTTGTAGCTAATATCCACTTGTAAGTGAGTATATACCATGTTCGTCTTTCTGTGATCTTTTCCATTTCTATCCATTTGCCTGTAAATTTCATGATGTCACTCTAATAACTGATTAATACTCCATTGTGTAAAGGTACCACGTTTTCTTTATCCATTCTTGAAGGATATCTAGGTGGTTTCCAGTTTCTGGTTATTGTGAATAAAGCTGCTATGAACATAGTTGAGCAAGTATCCTTATGGTATGATGGAACATCCTTTGGGCATATGCCAAAGAGTGGTATAGCTGGGTCTTGAGGTAGATCTATTCCCAACTTTGAGAAATTGTCATATTGATTTCCAAAGCAGTTGTACAAGTTTACACTCACCAGTAATGGAGGAGCACTTCCCTTGCTCCACATCCTTGCCACTATGAGCCCTCATTTGGGTTTTTGTTTTGTTTTGCCTTGTTTTTTATCTTAGACATTCTGATGGGTGTAAGATGGAATATCAGAGTCATTTTGATTTGCATTTTCCTGATGGCTAAGGATGTTGAGTATTTCTTTAAATGCTTCTTGGCCATTAAAGATTACTCTGTTAAGAATTCTCAGTTTACCCCTTTTTTTTTTTTCAGTGTTCTACTTTTTTAAACATTTATTTATTTCTTCAAGTTACATCTTAATCATAGTTCCGTGCCCCCCTCCCCACCCCCCATCCTGGTCCCACTCTCCTACCCTCTTCCCCCTCACCCTTCTATCTGCTTTTTTTTTTAATTTAAGGTGTATCTTTTTTTAATTGAATTATTTGGTTTGTTGATGTCTAGTTTCTTGAGTTCTTTATATATTTCTGATATTAGCCCTCTGTTGGATGTGGGGTTGGTAAACACATTTTTTCATTGCGTAGGCTGCCAGTTTTTCCTTTTTTTGGTGTCCTTTGACTTACAGAAGCTTTTCAGTTTTGTAATGTCCCATTTATTAATTGTTGATCATAGTGCCTGAACAACTGTTCTTCTGTTCAGGAAGCTGTCCACTGTGCCAATGTGTTCAAGGCTATTCCCCACTTTCTCTTTTATGAGGTTCAGTGTATCAGGTTTTATGTTGAGATCTTTAATCAACTTGGACTTAAGGTTTGTGCAGGGCAATAAATATAGATCTATTTTCATTCTTCTACATGCATCCAGTTAGACCAGCACCATTTGTTGAAGATGCTTTCTTTTCTCTATTGTATACTTCTGGTTTCTATATCAAAAGTCAGAAAGAGGGTACCTTGATGGAGATGTAACCTGAAATAATAAGTAAACATAAAAAAGTCAGGTGTCCATAGGTATGTGGATTTACTTCTGGGTCTTTGATTCTATTCCATTGATCAACTTGTCTGTTTTTATTCCAATACCATGTGGTTTTTATTACTTCAGCTTTTTTGTACAATTTGAAATTAGGGATGGTGATACCTCTGGAATTTCTTTTATTGTACAGTATTTTTTTTTTTAGCTATTTGGGCTTTTTGTTTTCCCATATGAAGATGAGTATTGTCCTTTCAAAGTCTATAAATAATTGTCTTGGAATTTTGATGGGAATTGTGTTGAATCCGTAGACTTCTTTTGGTAAGGTGGCCATTTTTACTATGTTAAATATTACATAGTAATGAGTACATCGGGAGATCTTTTTATCTTCTGATATCTTCTTCAATTTCTTTCTTCAGAGACTTGAAGTCTTTGTCATATAGAGCCACATTCGTTCTTTAGTTCACATATGGCAAAGAACCCAATGTGCCCATTTCCTCTGCTTTTCACTATTGCTTGTCGCTTTAATTGGAGTACATGAGACAGGGGGGCCTGACCTAGCCTAGCCTATTAAGGATTCTCAAGCCCAGCCTTTGACACTAAAAGCTCTCATAACCATTATGTGACTTGACTGGGAACACACAAGAATAGGAAGCTGCTGTGACCCATCTAGAGCTCCTAATTTAGAGACTATGTGCTTTCCTGGTCACTCTACACCCCTACCTGAGGGTCATCGTTAGTTTAGCAAGAGAAACTTAACTCAACATCTGGAAAAGGAGTCAGGGTTTCACTTGTAAGTTTTAGAGAGTTTGAAATTAGGCAAGTGAGACTGTTCAGTGGGTAACGGTACTTGCTGCCAAGACTGATGACCAGAGTTCAAAGCCTGGAATCCACATGGTAGATGGGACAACCAAGTCCTGAAAGTTGTCCTCTGCCCTACATGAGAACACCATGGCATTTCAGGACACCTGCACACACTTGGCAAACATTTACACAAACGCATATTTATGAATATACATAAATGATAAAAAATAATCCCTTTAGAAAAGAACTTTGAAAATGTACCTTATCATGAAAAGTTTGTAAATAAGAAGCCTTTTTTTAAGTTGTTGGTTAGGACTGTCCAAGAGAATTCCAAAATATACAGCCTATTGTTGTTGCCCTTAGTCACCCACTGAGATGGAAGGTAAGTCCCTATTTTACACACCATGCACCTCAGAAATAGGCCTAGAGACCCCTGACCTGGAACCGACCTGAACGATCCCTCCATGAGGACTAGCTTCACCAACTAGATGCATAGTTGTGGATACCATACCCAATTGATAAACTGATAAAACACTCTAAAACACTCCCTTGCCTAAGGTTCAGGGAACAATGTGGGAGGACAGGGAGAAAAATTGTAAGAGTCAGAAGAGCAGCGAGTTCGCTGTAAGATTGTGTCTTCTAGTAATGTCAGACGAACCCTAAAGATGACCTTCTTGACTGATGGGTCGCTACCCCTTTAGGGGTCACAGATCAGAGATCCTGCATATCAGATACTTGCATTATGATTCATAAAATAGCAAAGCTACAGTCATGAAGTAGCAATTAAACGATGTTTATGGTTGGGGGTCAGCACAACCTGAGGAACTGTGAAGGGCTGCATCATTAGGAAAGTTGAGAAACGCTGCTCTAATCTCTTGATTTCTAGTCTGTCTGGGCATCAGGCTTTGATATTAATAAGATTATAAAATTAACATTGGTTAATAATCTCCATTATTACCACCCTTCTTCCATAATATTTGCTCATGGTGTCTACCAGGTTTTTCAGCAAAGATCTAAGAGGATTATTTTTTATAGCATTGAAATTCTTACAAGATTCATTATTGGTATTTCTTGCACTTCTCTACACTCTTTGGAAATACAGAATGGGAAGAGGGGTGAAGAGGAGGAAAAAGGAAAGGTGACATTCCTTGAGGACAGAGATGGCCTTGAGATTACTGGAGTAACCTTCAGGACTATTTCAGCCTTGTCTACGCAAGTAAGAATTAGATGTGCTCTAGAGCTCATGTAGGTGCACCAGATTTTACCTGCCCACTCACTCAGCTCCCTGTGAACCCCTCATTGTGTTATGCCTGGGGTGGGTGGGTCACCTTCACCACAGGAGCCAGAAGCTCTAGCAAACTAGGGAAGACTCTCTGTGTACTGGTCTTTGAGACCTGACGAAATCCCAAAAGAAATAGTGAAGAAATTTTGACCTTTAACTTTGACCTTTGACAGATGTGTTTAAGGAAGAACCGCTGATGTGGGAATGAAGAGATCAGTTCCCTGTGAACAGACCAAGGGATTCAGCCATGAAGAAGCCATGTCTGAGATGAGGTGGGGGCAGGGCAGGGGAGGATAGGCCTGGAGGACATCGTGTTAAATGAACAAGCCAGACTCAAAAAGACAAATATTGCATGTCGTCTCTCATGGAGCTGAATCAAATTATTTTAAAACTAGATAGAAGTAGAGGGACACTTTAAGTGAAGCGGCAGGGAATAGGGGGGTCAGGACAAGAGAAAGGTGTGTGATGGTGACTATAATCAAGGTGCACTGTGTCCATGCATAGAAATGTCATAATGAAGCACATTACTTTGTGATTGATGTGCACTAATAAAGTTTCCTAAAAAAGAAAGGAAGTTTTGTGATTGGGATTGTATGGCATCCCTCCAAAGTTTCTTGGCCCATGCTTGAAATGAATTAGCCCAAGTTCCTCAAGACAGAAGGCTGTAAGAAATTTTTAAAAGTTGCTTACTATTTGGGGATTCTAATAATTTTGGTATCAATAACAGAAATGAGGAAGCCCTAAATACATTTTGGCACATCTATTTACTACATATAAAACATATATCCCATTTATCATTATATTGTATAATAATATTGTACATGAGTTACATATTCATGTCATATGTGATAAGTACTTAGGCTGGCCTTTGGTTAGGAGGATAACCTCTGACTCGTCAGACTTTCTCAAGTGGTAGGAGTGTCTGATACTCAGGTTGGGCTCTCAGCCGTACTTGAGGTTTTGTAAAGGAGATGACTCAGAAGTGGGCCTGACTGTGCCACAAAGACCAGCTGCATCTACGTGACAGAACCTTAGCAGAAAGTCTTACATGGCCCGGTAGGTTTCCTGGGTGGCAGTGCACCCTGGTGAGTCAGGAGGAAGACGAACCTCAAGGACACTGGAGCTTCATTTGTGGGCCCTGTCCTTGTCAGTGGTTTGTCCACTTGCCACAAGCTAGAGACATCTGGGAAGAGAAATGAGAAAGTGTTTTCATCAGATTGGCCTATCAACAACCTTGTAAGACATTTTCTTGATTATGATTGATGTGGGAGGGACCAACCCAACTCATGTGGGTGGGGCCATCCCTGGGCTGGTGGTCCTGGATGCTATAAGAAAGTAGATTGAGCAAGCCATGGGAAGCAAGCCAGTGAATAGTGGTCTCAGGTTCAGTTCCTGGCGTGGCTTCCTTCAATGATAGATTCTGATCAGATGTGTAAGCGAAATGAACCATTTCTTCCCCAGGCTGCTTTCAGTCATGGTGTTTTTATTACAGCAAGAGAAACCAAATTAGAAGAGGCCCCCTGGACCACTCCTGTGTACATCACTAGACTGGCTGCAATCTATACTCACTAAAATGGTAATAAGTCCAACACTTTTTTGAGTTCTGTGAGTTCTTCAAGAAATTATAAAATATGATAAGGTGATGTAAGCCCCAGTTGTATGTTATAGCCAGTTTTTCAGAAGGTTGGCTAACTTGGTGATCTCCAAGCTTAAGGATAACATCTGAAGTTTCCACAATCTAATCTTCCCTCTAGTCTTTGGTCCATCATTGTTCCCACTGATATCTCAAGTTTTAGATCTATTTGCCTCAAACATAGGCATCTCTGAAGGAAAGAAGGATTCAGAAATATCAAGTTCTGTGTTTTTCACTGGTAGACTCTGAATTCATGCTTTGTGCTCAGAAGAACTGCATTTATTCTTTCAAAACAAGAGATCCCTTAACCTGCATGGAAAGATACTCCCAGCAAGTCAAGGAACTAGAATCCTGGAACATCATATCAAACACACTGAAATATTCTTATGGCCCATATTAAATTAAATTGATTTTAAATTATAATTTAAATTATATTTTATTTATTAAATATTACTAATGATCAATATTTATTAATCTATTTTATTAAATATAATTTTGATTTGGAAAAAAGTATCAAAAGGCTTCTCGAAATTTTGTTTTTGGAAGTTTATCATTGAATGATTCATTTATACTTCTTTAGCTTTATATCTTCTCAAAAACTATGTGACTGCTTGAGAAAATTATTCAATTTTTTTTGAGAAAGTGAAAAAAATCTACAAATTTGTTTGCAAATGAAACTATTATGGATTCTAAATTTAGCAATTAATGACATTGACAAGATGTTCCAACTAATAGACTTTTCATTGAAATTGTCAGTGGTTTCAGTTTTGCAGTTATGTTTTCTCATTTTTATGTTAATTATTTCTTTGTCAGCTGTCCACTATTGTGCATGCCCTATGTCCTTAGTGAGGCTCACATTGTACTGCTGGTGTCCAAGGGGTGGAACAGCTCTGCCTGGCACCCCGTAGGATGACTTAGGCTGAGGTCAAGAAGTCAACACTATGAGAGAGCCTCTCTTATTATCTTACATGTTGGTTTTTGTTTGCTTTCAATTTCCTCATTTAAACAAAGAACTGTTTATTGAATCAACCGTTGTGGTGGTTTGGATGAAAATGTCACCATACAATCATAGGGAGTGGCACTATGAGGAGATGTGGCTTTGCTGGAGTAGGTGTGGCTGTGTTGGAGGAAGTGTGTCACTGGCTTTGAAGGCTCAGGTCATCAAGCCAGGCCAGTGGCTCACCATTTCACTTTGTGCTGCCTGCCGATATGGATGTAGAGCTATCATGTCCTTCCCCAGCACCATGTCTGCCTGCACGCTGCCATGCTTCCCGCCATGACGATAATGGACTAAACCTCTGAACTGTAAGGCAGCCCCAATGAAATGCTTTCTTCTAGAAGACTTGCTGTGATCATGGTGTCTCTTCACAGCAATAAAAACCCTAACTAAGATAACCATCCTTCCTCATCCTTGTCTGGTTGAGTGTTTTCAAGGGCAACTTGGAGAATAATCAGGCTAAGAGGAAAGGGAGAATACACATGGCTTCAGAGGAAAAAAAAAATGAAATTTCCAGGATAGGGATGAACACAGACGTCCAGGTGACATGGGATAAGGCAGGCCTCAAAGATGACGATGGTGAGGACTTCACAGGTCTGAAACCAGGCAAGTGCTCCTGGGACTTAAGACACATGCAGCAGAAATACCTGCCCTGAAGGCAGCAGGCCACTGTGGGGTCTAGATGTTAGAAAATCAATATGAAGATTGGCAACCCAGTCCTTTCTTTAGGTAGAAACCATATCCACCATCCAGATTGACAAGTATCTGGGAACGGAAGAGACCCCCTCATGATAAATTTAAACATCCCCTCCAAAGACCATGCTGGAATTCAGTCCCCAGTGTAACCATGGTAAGAGGTAGCAAGAACTTTTAAGAGTATAAGGTTGTTCCCAATATTTAATGCCTTTCTCACAGGACTGTATGTGTTAATGCAAGATCAGGTTGTTATAGCGTAAGGCTACCCCTCGTGTTTTGTCTCCTCTATGCAATCTCATTTGTTCTGCTTTTCCCCTGTTCTCATACAGCGTGAGACCCTCACCAGATGAAGCTATCCTGGGACTTCTGGCTTTCAGAACCATGAGCAAAATAAATTTATTTTATTGATTATTCATTCTCATGTATTCTGTTAGAGTGCTGGAAAAATCAACTGTTAAACCCTGCAAAGAGGATGACTCTTCTAGTATGGGGCGGGGGGGGAATTCTAATTTATCAAGTACAGAGGAGCCAGTCAGCAAGTTCAAGCCATTGAATTTCCCACTCCGAGCAAGGATCCTCTCTCTCTCTGTGGTCCAAATTTCACAAGTGTGTGTGTGTGTGTGTGTGTGTGTGTGTGTGTGTGTGTGTGTGTGTGT
>CAJQZJ010032380.1:1936674-1973022 GCA_907164525.1 Lophiomys imhausi | reverse complement strand
TGTGTGTGTGTGTGTGTGTGTGTGTGTGTGTGTGTGTGTGTGTGTGTTATCCTGCCTGATCCATCAGGCTAAACTATTCTCAAGTTCACATTTAAGATTTTAACCCTTGAGTTGACTGTGGATCTTCGATGGAAAGACATTGGAGAATAAATAACCAATCAGCAAACTTCTTGATTCTGTGGACATAATCATAAAGATCCCAACAAAGTGAAAAGAGTTTCAGAATATATTTTTCTCAAAATAACTAATGTGTAAAAGTTTGAGTGGCACAGTTAAGAAGGTCCTGTTTACCCTTCACTCCTGATGGCATCAGGTAATCTAGTCTTTCTGCTTGTGAGCCTAGACTTTAATGGCTAAGCCATCTCTCCAGCCCCAGAAAAATCTAGTCAATTCTAAACATCGCCACAGAATGACAGGAGAGGGAAAAAGAGGAATTGAGATGTGTTCTCCTCAGGTTCGATGGAATTGCCCAGGTGATAGCTATGTGGTTCGGCTCCCAGTTCTTGAGCCCCTAGGGAGAAAAGCGCTCAGCTGGCTTTCAATTCTGTCTGCAGCACTTGGCTGAATATTTAACCCATATGGCTCCTGCCTGCATCTTCCAATGAGTTCATTTTCATGAGAAAAAAAAATCATTTTGATCTACACTTAGTAAACTTTTGTCTTTAATCAGTGTGGCTGTTTTTATTACACAGCTTGAGTTTTTCTGGTCTGTCGTTCTTGCTACTATCACACTGTAAAAAAAAAATTTTTTTTAACATTTTAAGTGGATATAAATGACTAGCTTTACTTTCTAGGAGTTGGCTTTATGCCTTTTCACTTAGCTAATTCCAGTTTTAGAAGCCTAACTTTATGAGTTTATCTTACACATTTTCACCACTTAACTCTTCTTACAGAGCATTGAACTTCTGGCATGCCAAAAGCAATATGAATGTAGGAAACAAATGCTCAATGCCAAAAGCAAGTGACATTATGAAACTACTCCTAAGGCCTGCATTTCCATGTTGCCAGTCTGGAGCCCCAGTTATTTAAATAAGAGGGATGCAACAGATTCACCTACCCTCCCACAGTGGTGCTGTTCAAAGCCCAGATTCTCAGTTAACCACGAATCAGGGAAAGTGGACGGACGCGAGGAACAAAAGTAAGAAAGATATCCTGAAGTGTTTCCTGAGCTACCAGCATGTACGACTTTAAAAGAAAGTCACAGTGCTTTTCTATGCAGGGATATTGCAGGATGCAGCCTAATAGTTACCAAATAAACTCCAAAGTTTGAGTGGAACAGTTAAGAAGGTCCTGTTACCAAATAAACTCCAAAGGATGTGGCCCTTTCACAATCAAGAGGTGTCCTGGTTAGGTGGTTTTCTTGTTTTCATTTTTCTTTTTCCGTCAACTTGGCACATCTGGGAATCAATAGTTACCGTCATCAGATTGACCTGTAGATGCAGGAAACATTTTCTAAATGGCCAACAATAGCAGAAAGGCTCAACCAACTGAGCACTATACCATCCCTGAACAGGAGGGCCTGGGCCATATAACAAAGGTAGCGTATAGAAGCCCGGAAGCAAGGCAGTATGATGTGTTTCTGCTTCATGCTCCAGCCTGAGCTTCTGCTCGGGCTTCCCATGGATGGTGATGTAGAAGGATAAGCTAAACAAAACCTTTCCTCTCCAAGAGTGTAATGGTTGCCGTTACATTCAGCTCTCCCTTTCATGTTGAGCGTCCCAACTGAGCCCTCGTTGCCTACTGTCACAGGATGTTACTAACTCTGCTTTGGCCTTCCTTGGAATGTCTGCTTTCACATCCTAAATAGAAGATTTTTTTTACACTGTGTTTCCATGGTAGTCTCTCATCCCTTGCACTGCAGCAAAGCAAAAGGGAATACCATGGGCCGTCTCCAACCTCAGATGGGTTTGTGTGTGCAGAAGCAACTAAATGTGGATGGAAAGTAAAAAAAAAAAAAAAATTAATGTACGGTAATAAATAATACCTGCTACCAACTATACAATATAACTATTATTTGTGTAACATTTATTTGTATGAGGTTTAAGAGAGGGCATGTGTGTGTTATATGCACAAACTATACCTCACTGTCCACCAGGTGTCCTGGCCTATGGATCCCCAGGGACAACCTGACTTCTCTTCAAATTGATACAAAGTCCTAGCAGTTTCCTTCGATCACCTTGTGTCCTGTGATTGTGGCCAGAGGCATGTAGGACTTTGGTGGTCGAGCTTAGGTTATATGTCATGTGTCCAAGCCTAAAGACACCCAAGTGGATGGAGTAAAAAATGAAAATTACCCTGGAGGAGGATCTGGGTGCTACCCACAGAAAGGGAACATATACCAAAAGATGAACAACATAATAGAAAGTGGGTAAAGTTTATAAACATGCGGTTTATAGCAGAACAAAATGTATAAACACAGGGAAAGATGTTTGGTCTTACGCACAATAAACTTGAAACAAGAAAGTGCAGAGCTAAATGTCACTTTTTAATTTTGAAAGTGCTTATAATTAGAGGATTCCCCAGGACATGGGGAAAAGTGTGAACTGGCATAGAGGGGTCTATGACGTAACCACCACGAACCGAAGGCATGACCCAGCCAGCCCATTACGAGGGGCCAGTCTCATGAGTACACTGACAAAAACTCCCAACATGTGTAAGGGCTGCTCACTGTAGAACAGTTAAACTGCAAAGAAACCAAACAAAACCAAATAACAAGACAAAGAAATTAGAATTCATCTATTTGGGAAAAAATAAAAACAACAAAAAAAAAAACTCCCAGACACAGAAGTTGATGAAAATTAAGTATGGGACATGAACTTTAGATGATGATACCTAATGTGTGAAAATAGTATAGGCCTCTGTGTGGCAATTACTTTGTTTAAGTAAAACAAAAAGTGGAAGGATGATGGCACATTCCTGTAATCCAAGCACTAAGGCCTCGGAAGCAGGGGGACTGCTACAAGTTCAGTGCCAGCCTGGTCCACTTAGTGAGCCCCAGATCACTCACAGCTGAAACAACTCTTCCTCCTTTCCTATATCACATACACTTCTCTAATTTCCGGTATTTCTAACCATGGAAATATGTCTATTTCATTTTAAATTTCAAAAGGAATTGTTGAGTTGGGAAGCTTAAAGTCACTTTTTATTTTTCTCCTTATATGTCTCTGATTTATCAAAAAGGCAACATTTTAAATTTTGGGGTACCTACGCTAGAAAAAGAAGACATTACTTAAGTGTCAGTGACACTTGTTCAACATACTGGAAGTTAAAATAAACAAAGCATTACCTTGAGAATTTAGTATCTAATAGCCAACATAGTAAACATCTCCTGTGTGTGGCTCTGAATGCCATTCATTGCAATGTGAGTATCTTTATTTCCCCATTTCACAAATAAGATGTATTGGCTCTGAAAAGATAAGTGACTTACCTCTCTTTCTGTCTTGAGTGACACGCCAAGATTCTGGGATTTACATATGCAGCCATTCTCATCCTCAAGTTAGCATAGTTCTAAGGTATAATTCATATTAAAATATAAATATTGTTGTTATAAAAACTATCTCTCCATAAGGCTACATTACAGAAGAATATGTGTGAGTTTCTGAGTGAATACATTACCTGTTAAGTTTCCTACCCCAAACTGATTCTATAGGATAAACCCCCCTCTGCAGGATGGAAAAAAAATCAAATATAAAATATTGTTTTAAAAATCATGACACTCCTCAAATTCCAAGTACTGTCAGTATGAGGCACACATTGATAGAATTGGCCACTGTGCCCTTCTGACCAGACAGAGGCCTTCCACACTGAAGAACAAGTCCTGGGTTGGTGGCCTACAATTAGCCCCACTGGTGATCAGCCCCTTACAGAGTCCTAAGCCTCATAGACAACTATGAGGTAAAAGTCTGATCACCATTTTTAAGTACAGAAAAGTCAAGGAGGTTCAGTGATTTCCCTAAGACCACAAGGCAATCTCCATTAAATTGGAATTGAAGCAGAAGTTTCCTTCTTTCCAGTCATGGGCAGAGATCTCAAAATGAAGCTCCTATGGAATAAATTCCACATTGACACTTGGACCCTTCAGAGTTACACTCTCTGACTTAAGAGGGCTGATGCTTCTCCAGCTTAAAAGTTATGCTGCTCTGGGAAAGAAAGAATCTTCCAAGAAAGTACCGTAAATATTCAGTCTGGCAGGATCTGCCAATCCAGCATCCATGAGAGCCTGGAGAAAAGGAGGCAGCGTTGTGATCTGAAGTGTTCATTTTGCCAGTGGAGTTGTTTGGTTTGTTCATCTACTGTGATCAAGTGCCTATCAGAATCACCACAGGGGAAGAATGGCTTGTAGTACTTCACTGTGTGAGCTTTCTCACCTTGAGGACGATGATGAGGACCTGGAATGAGTCAGCTGGACGGGAGAGCCTGTGGGAAGTAAGCTGGGCTTGTAGTACCTCACTGTGTGAGCTTCCTCACCTCGAGACTCCTGCCAAAACAGCAGATCCAAGGCCAGGAGAGTGGGGACAGTATCCACCCCAGTAATATCTGCCCAGTTCCCACAATCCAGAAGGACTTGAAGTTGAGCTTCATGCACCCTAGTATTTCATCAGCATGGAGTCAGTCACAGGGCTACCATTCACATCTCCTTGTCTTAGTCACTGCTCTGTTGCTGTGAAGAGACACAGTTGCCAAGACAACTTACCAAAAAAAAAAAAAAAAAAAAAAAGCTGAGGGCTTGTTTATAGCTTCAAAGGGTAAGTCCATGATCTGAATCATGGTGGGAAACAAGGCAGCAGGTAGCCAGGCATGGCACTGAAGCAATAGCTGAGAACTTACATCCTAATCCAAAGGCCAGAGGCAGAGAGAGAAAAAGACTTGGCCTGGTGTAGGCTTGTGAAACCTCAAAACCCACCCCTAGTGACACACTTCCTTCAACAAAGCCATGCCTTCCAATCCTTCTCAAGCAGTTCCACCAACTTTGGACCAAGCATTCAAATATATGAACCTATGGGGCCGTGCTTACTCAACCCCTCACACTCCCATTCCTGAGCTTCCTAGAGTAGAAATAATAGTATAACACAGTGATCCTCAACCTTCCTGATGCTTTGACCCTTTATTGTAGTTCCTCGTATTGTGGTGACCCCAACCATAAGATTATTTTCATAACTAATTTTGCTACTGTTATGAATCATAATGTAAATATGTTTGTTTTCTGGTGGTCTTAGGGCAACCCCTATGAAAGGGTTGTTCAACCCCTAAGGGGGTCACAACCCACAGTTTGAGTACCACTGGTATAACAGGTAGACAGTAAAAACATAAATAGCATTGTCTGGTACAATGAAGTATTCAGCACCAAGCCTCACACCTAATAAGTGCTTAGTTAGTGCCTTCTTACAGTTATTATCCTGTTGCCCACTCTTCCTTCTTAGAGTCCAATGAAGTTAAAGGCAGGAAAATACTGAAAAGATTTAATTTACTCAAATGCTTCTCATTCTGTGACACAGGACTAACTTTATTTCAGTATCTGATCTGCCCAAGCCCTGTATGTCTAGAATTCAGCTCATGCTATATGCAATTGCCGTATTAGTTTGCAACTGAACATGATGAGTAAGGAGAATTGTCCTGTTAAATGTCATGGCAACAGCATATTGCTTTCTAAGTGTTTGTTCTCAGTGTCTTTCCTGGAACATTAGCCTTACAGTTCCCATGTGACATCAAGTAGCGCAGCTAGTAGCAGCCACAGTCCACCACACTAGATCCCTTTATGTTCCAGGTATACTGGAAAATGTGTCTATCTTGAAGGACAATGAGCTCTTCCTCTACCCATTTCTTCTAGATATCAGAAGAGTGAATGCCTACCCAAACTTTACCTTCACCCAGGCCTCTAGAAATTATATGCTGTAGGGCAAGGGACTTGGTAGGGGAAAGAGGGAGCAGGGATGAGAAAGGACTTTATGGTTAATAGAAATGAATATCAACGATGAGGTCTCATGATTGGACCATGGGATAGTTGACCAGAATGACAGAGACATCTCTAACATCATACTCACTGCAGATGAATAATCCTTGTGTAGAAGGTACACTCAATTTTCAATGCACTGAGTAGAATAATTTCTGCCGTAATGTGAAATGTAGGCTTTGCTTCGTAGAATATAACTTTTTTTCTCACATCTGCCTGACTGTAATTCAACTGCTTTCACCTTTTCATTTTATAATGAAGCACGATTCTAAATTCCTGGGCAAGTGCTTCCCACCCATGACCTGAGCCTGCCCACATGTGCCAAAGTGTGTTGACGTGAAAATCAAACTTCTGAACGTGTTTAAGATGCACAGTTTTAGCAAGAAGGGATTCTATTCGACGACTTCCCAAAGTAGCTAATGAATTCAAGATCTCTTAAGCTGAGATCTGGGGGCCGCATAGAAGAAACCCAGGGTGCTGTAGGGACCCCTGCCTGAAGCCAGAGCCTGGCTGCCATGCATGCTCTTGGAGACAGTCTGTACTGGCAGATGGTATTTATAGCTCTGGGTCCATGTAACTTGCCAGGAAAGAGACTTGGAGGGAACACTCATTTGGAACTCATTTTGGGGTAGCCTTTTAAGAATCTGCCCTGGCAAACAGAGGTCTGCCTGTGTCTGCTGGCTTTTTAATGATACTCTTGTCTCCTCCACGGATTGCCTCTGTCATCCTCCATGAATACAGTGTCCTCAAACAAATGACAAACTTCAGGTACACAGAACTGCTTTGCTGTTCCCAGCACATTTGCAATGTAAATACGGGAGACTCTTGTGCAAAGTACTAGCAAATATTTGTTCTGCTGAGCAGGGACCTCTCTCTCTCAGCCAAGAACAGCCCAGGGAGGCCTGGCCTCCATCTCTCTTCTTTCCTTGCCCTTTGGCAGACACTGCCACTAACCTCCCACCTCAGGGAAATTAAACAGCTCCATCTCTTTAGCTTATTTCAGAGAAGTTCTAGGACAGAATGAGACTGTGGGATAAAAGGGCCCTTTCCTTCACACCCCGATGGGGTCAGCAAAACTGTATGGTGGTAAGCAGGATCTGGCCAGCCTCCAGGGCAGCTCTCCTGAGTGCTAAAAGCTGTCTGGGGATGGGCAGAGATGTTACAATGACCTCAATCTGGCTAGAGTCTGAGGTGAGCTAAGAATGAGGAAATGGGGAAAGGAAGAACACTGGAAAATACTATCTCCAATGATCAGGAGCCTTTCACACTCCTGAAGATGCTCCAAAGCCTGAATGACATCTCTTTTATGTACCTCCCTGGCCAGTTCCATCTGCTTGCCTCGCCTAGGCTCTCCGAGGTCCAGCCGCACACACATTCCGTAAAAAGCCCAGACTTTGTTGTTTCACCCACCTTGACCTATTTCTCCCTTGTTTCATTGTTTAGACAATGGCATGTCATCTTCAGAGCTTAGCTGGAGAGGCTGTTCTTTGGGAAGCTGTCCCCAAACACCACTGCCTAGTTTCTAGTCTCCCTAGGAGGCTCTCAGAGGACCCTGAACATCTCCTGTCTACTTTCCAATTGTTAATAATTTTGAAGTTGATGGCCTCTCTTATCCTACTGTATTTGTAAGCTGTGAAGGGTGGGAGTTTGAAATCAATTAACTTGCTGTTATATCTTAAACATTAGCTGGTGCATTACAGGTGGTTTATAAGTAACAGAATGAACAAAGGAACAGAAAAATGAACCAAACTGCCTGTGCCTCAGCCATTCTGCTGAAATAAGAAGGGCTCAGATAGAACCAGCCAGATCAAAAGGCATAGGCGTCATCTGAAAATGAGGGTAATTTGCACCCGTCTCATTTGATATGATGATCCATGGAAGTACCTAGCCTATAGGAAGCACTCAAGTAATACTAAGCAAGATTAATGTCTTATGGTTTTGTATGTTGATCTGATACCTCCGAAACACATCGTAGACCACTAGTTGAAAGAATCAGTTTCTCTCTCTACCTCTCCCCAAATCTGTGCTTGTGTGTGTGTGTGTGTGTGTGTGTGTGTGTGTGTGTGTCTGCTTGCCTGCCTCCCTGGCACCCTCCCTCACTACTAGACATTGATCATGACCTTATTGTTGCCCACATCCTACTCTCTCAAGGACCCCCAATGCATGCACACACACACACACACACACACACACACACACATGCACACACGCACACTGTGACATGGTAGCCCTGAGGAATTCCAGACCCTTTCACTGTCAGTAACTTTACAGAAGCCTAGAGGAAACATACTAAATCTTCACTTAATTTTAAGGTACTTTTTGAGGCGCTTTTACCTTTTATCTACAGATAGCTAGGATTTTCTCCATATATTCAGTTTTAAGACAAACCAACAGGGAAGACAAAGAATGCATCAATTTGAAAACTGGCATGTGCTTGGTTGTGGTGCAGACCCGTGGTGCCCAAGGCTTCTGAATGCATGAAAAGCCCATCAGAAAGAGGATCCGGAAGAGCCTTCAGCTGTCAGGTAAAGGTATATAAAAGTACTTGGAGATTTTGTTTGCTTATTTGTTTGTTTGCCTTGTTTTTCTTTCAAATTTGTAAACATACAGTGAGTAAATTCTTTTTAACCTAAACCCAAAGAGATGTGCCAGCCTGTCCCCGTTAGGAGCATTCTAGCAAATCTGACAATTCCAGGGACAAATTGCCAAGATTCAGCATCAGTTTCTTGATTGCAACAGCAAGTGGTCACAGACAGCCTGTTTAAAGCCGGGGACCTTTGTATTTGCTGCTCCAAGAGGCTGTAAACATATCTTTGGAAAACGCTCATGTGTTTTCAACTTCCTGAAGAATTCTTGTAAAATATAACCGAACCACATGACCCTTTGTCCTGGGCTTTTATTCCACTAATGGACAAATTGGGAGGAGGCTGGGAACAAATGTGCTATTAATTACCCAGATGCCTTTTTAATAGAACCTTGGATTAGTCTTTAGCCACTAAACATTGTCCAGAATTTTCTTAATAATGTTGGTGTGCAAAGCATTTCTTCTAGGAGAAAAAAGATCTTGTTGCCTGGAAGGCTGAGTTCTGTCAGGTTAGTCCGGGAGACAGTAGACAAAGACTGGGTATTGTATAGACCGGAAAGAATGACAGGCCATATCTGAGTTGCCCGTTCTTCCAGCAATGGCGGATTTTCTAATTCACTGCAGATTCTCACAAAGCTGGGTGGTCAGCTTTGGAGAAAGGTAACAGTAGAGCTATTGATTCTGGGTGGGAGCAACCTAATTCTGAATTAACCTGAATTGATTCAATACAACAGAAAGCCTTGGTATGGGATTAAAACTAGGATTAATATGTCAAATGTTAGGTCAGGATGTTAAACCCCAGTGCTGAACGGCCTACGTGAAGAAAGTCAAAGCTGATATAGGCAGGGCTTTTAACTCGAAGATAATTTGTTGAGTTAGTTCTGAAAAACTAACTCAAAATTCACTCTGTGTGTGTGTGTATGTGTGTCTGTGTGTGTGTGTGTGTGTGTCTGTGTGTATGGATATGGGAGGTATGTGTATGTTTGGGTGTGTGAGTGTATATATGTGTGAGAGTGTGTATGAGTGTATGTATGCGTAAATGTGTGTGTCTGTGTCTGTGTGTGTATGTGTTTGCATGCATATATGAGACAGAGAGAGAGAGAGAGAGAGACTTTCATCTGGTATAGTAATAGCTGAGAGACAGTCTGGCTCATTATTTGTTCCTACTTTTGTAAAAGTGTCTTGCCAGAGGCCAAATCTGTTGCTTCAAGTTTTTCAAGGAGTCAGAAATTAGCTCTTTCCTCTTTCCTCTGTAGATGTGTTCTCCTACTTGCTCATTCAGGGTACAAACTCCCATTTCAACATGTTCTCCCAACAGCTAGGAGAATGTATTAATGTTATGAAAACAGAAGACAATACATAATTTTGACATGGAAATTTTAAAAACCCTTGGTTTTCAATCACTTTAAGAAACATCCACACAACTATGCCTGCAAAGAATACAAGATTTCATTTCAAATGTCTTGATATAACCAGGAAAAAGAGCACATAAGAAGGCAGAGGAGGGAAGAAAAAGATGTAAATTTAGCAACAATGAAAAGAAAGTGACATTTTATTGTAATATGCCTTTGCCTTCATGTTTTTAGGTCACTTTGATATCTTCCTCCTTCTGTATAACTTGTCTTAATGAAAGATAAATGGCTAACATGGTCTTTTATACTTAACACATTCAAGGGAACTTTGCTTTACTTAAAGCAATATGCTGTTTAGTGCCCAAATCATGACAGTTAATAAAATATTCTTCCCAATCTTCCTGTTTGATTTTCCTCTATTGGCTTTGTCTCATTACCATAATGTGCCATGGATAACAGAATGTTTAATCTATTTAGGAATGCTGCAGTCTGTAGGCTGCCAGGCACTTTAACATAGGCAGAATGTATTTGAAGGTCTTTAGACCTTCCTAATCTCAAAGAATTTCTGACTTACGGTGTTAGTTTGAGGCTTAACCTGCCCAAGGCCTTTTGCTAAATCCTACTAACTGAACAATCTTCCCCTCCACATTCTATTTTCCTCCAAGCTTCTTATCCGATGCTGCCACCTGCCTGGATTTCCAGCACCTGTACACTGGCCCCTGGTGGCAAGGATTAGAAACCTCCAGAGGTTCCTGAACATCTCAATGTCCTTTGCTCTGTCTGGACAGTTCTCTTCTGGAGCCAGTCTATCCTTAAGCCCCCCAGCCCTGTCTGTATTCCAATCCCAGAGTCCTTTGAGGCAACTGAGTCAATGAATGAAAGGAAGGCATGAAGATGTACTCACCCTCAATGGTGGGATGACAACAAGAGTTGCTGGTGCCTAGATAGACCGGAGAAACTCTTGTACAGGAGACACTTCCAGTCTAACCTCATCACCAGGGCTCTGTTCAGCACACCCTCAAGGATGGCTGGAGCCTGGGACGCTTCCTAGAGGCCTGTAATTAAAAAAAAAAAAAGCACAAACTTTACAGCCAGGCTCAATTCAACACTGATTTCTTGTTCACCACATGCTTGAACCCCCACCCCAAGTTCTCAGTTTGCCCATTTGCAAAAGTTGGATAACATTCTATTCTAAAAGAATATTGTAGGATGTGTGTGTGTGAAAACTATCTGGAATTTAAGTACTCAATACATGTGTGTCATTATTCCCAGCAGAAAGATGGGGGTACACCTGTATATACTATGGTTTTATCTTTATTTTGAAAATATTATATTCAAAAATGGGTCAATTATAAATTACATGGGACAGAAAGTTAGAATATGGGAAGTCAAGGTTGACACCCCCTCCCCAAAAAAGATCCCCAAAAGCAACATAGCCATAAGTGCCTGCCATATGTTTACAAACATTCTTGCTGACAATAGAGGTCTCTCAAGCAGGCTGGAACAAGAACACAAATGTACCCTCTGTTTTTCAATTGTTGTCAGTCTATGAGCTGGTCAGCTGTGGGCTGTAGCTTCCAAAAGGGTAACAGCTAATACCAAATCTGATATCTATATAAACGCAGACAGCAGGCAATGCTGGCAAGAGGACAAGTGCTGGAAGTTGTTTCTTTACACAGACATCTTCTAAAGCTGAATTGAGCTAACAAGTGCGCAGGCTTCTTTGTGCCCAGTCACAAAAGCTGGGTTGCAGTTAGGTAGTGTCTAGACGCCTCTGATCAAAAAAAGAAAACTAGCGATTAGGGGCTGCTGAATTTACTAACAAAATTTTCTTTCCTTTTCTCCAATTATTTCTTAGCAGCCTTGGCTTTTAGGATTCGGTTACAGCAGCTTTGCCCTGCTTAGTCAGCAGACATGTACCATTTGGAGGATGCCACAATCGCCTTTTTTCAAAATTAAATTTTGAAGTCAAAAGTGTCGAGTTTCATTTCTACTTAATGTAATTCCATGAGACTTTACACAGCTCTGTAAGGCCCAAACCAGCAGCCACTGGTAGCATATGTTCTCCAGTTTAAACATGCACTGACACCGGTGCCCAAGGCCTCACTACTAATTATTTTAGCAAGCACCATTCACAGCAAACCTTTATCAACCAAGTAAATAATACCCTTAGCATAACATGGAAGATTACTTTAAAACACATAATAAACCTTTGGCGAATTAGCGAGATTCAATAGGTACAAATTAAGAGTGATAAATTATTATAATGTAAACTACGCAAACCATCACTGTTATACTTTCTAGTGATTAAGTATTTAAGAGCCCAACACCTTATGGTCTCTCCCTCCCTCCCTCCCTCCCTCCCTCCTTCTCTCTCTCTCTCTCTCTCTCTCTCTCTCTCTCTCTCTCTCTCTCTGCATCGTTCATCTCCGGGAACCAGAATATAATACCCATTTGTGCATTTTTGTTATCCATGCACTTGTTATTTTGTATATTACAGAGAACCTTTTTCATTATAAAATAAATTCTGGTCCCATGTGCCTGTAAGTGTAGACCCAGAAGGGAATTATACAGAAGGATTTCTGGATCCATAGAATGGATGCCAGAGAGGTAGGCATGAGAAGGTGACCCTGTGACCCTGCCTACCCTTAATCAAACTCCCCTGCAAATCCCCTTTCTTGGAAACTGGTGGTCAGCGGGTACTCTATCCACAAATTTACCCTTGCTTGTTACAGCTCACTGGTGGCTCCTTCATGGAGACAGCATACGTGGGCAAAGGCTCCTTGTCCCACTCTAACTGCTCCAAGATGTAAAGCAATGCAGGAGGGGAGCGGGGACAAGAGACAAAGGCAACCCCAGACCCGCATTCTCATTAACTGTTTCTTGCTGGTCCTACCTTAAATATCTTTATACCATTAAAGATTTAAAGGATGGGTTTTTTTTCCGTTTAAGACCCCTGGATTCTAAAAAGCTTGATAAAAATAATTTGTTCCGCAGAATTGCCAGATTGAGTTTTTCTCAGATTGCTAAGAGAATGCACTGCGAATCAGGGTGTCATCTGCTTGCAAAGAGGGTGCACTCCATAGTCAGCTTGCCTCAGGTGAAAAACCAGTTGGTGCCAAATATGAATGTGCAAACCAGTCCTGAAATCTCAGCCCTAATGAGGCTGAGACAGGAGGCTCACAGGTTCAAGACAAGCCTGAAATATGCAGTGAGACCCTGCTTCAAAAACAAACAAAAGAATTGGTTTGGGGTACACCTCTGTTAAGAAGAAGTCTAACTATTTGGGGGTAAATGGTCTTGTCGGTCTCTGGGAGACACAAGATTGGCTGATGAAAGCATGGTAAATGAGCTAGGACTTTGCACACATAACAGATTCACTGTAGAATCATGAATCACTACAAGTTTAGACAATCGTGAAATATTTATGACCATTCCATTCAGAAAACACTCAATAGGCTAAGCCTAAAGTCTTTGAAGTATTCCTGTTAGCTACTTAATAATTTGGTCAGAATATATATATATATATATATATATATATATATATATATATATTCACTAAAAATACTTTTACACATCTGAGAAGAAATACAAATAAATCTAAGAATAATATTCACTATAATGACAAAACCACCAGGTTTTAAAAATTAGGTTTTGATTTCATTTAAAATGATGCTGCTACAACTCCCAATTTCTGAATGTTTCTGAATGCCTTTACCTAGAAGACAGAACCCAACCCCTCCAGACTGCCATCACGGTTTTGACAGTGGGACAGTGCTTAACAAGGCCTTCTCCAGTTCTATTAATCATGTGGAAAAGACATGAAAAATGGTTGATTTGGGTGAGGAAAGGCTTATTACTTTCCATTGTTTCCTTGAAAAACATCTTTCCATGTTTGACAACAATGTTTAAAACCAATATTCAAATTGGCATTACTTTGCACTTAGCCAAATACTGACCTTCTTTAAAAACTGGCTTCAAAAAATATTTTGTCCCCGTTTTCCCTTCTATTTCAATTAAAACTATACTCCAAAGATAATGAAAGCCATGAATGAATGAATGAGTGTCCACCTCAATAAAGCCTCCAACAGCCTTTAAATTCTGGGTATATAATGCTCAAAATCTTTTCTTGTCCCAAGGAAAACCTCTTCCTCGTTGCTTCTATTAATTTATAATAATAAAAAGTATAAAATTTATCAATACTATAAGTTCTAGCATGTTCTATTTATGCCATTTCCAAATGTAAGTCTCTCGGGTCTTTGAAATAATGTATGCGCTTTCTGAAAGCCCAGGGAAAATCCGTACAATGAAACTTACCACTTGAAATGGGAACTTTTAGGAAAAGTATTCACTGACCTCAGAATGTGCTCTAGGAATGCTGGCAGAGGCTGCAGGGGACTAAGAGGTAACTGTGTGCCAGACACTGGGCTCTGCATACCCACCACCCACTGCCTGACTGAACTCTGGGGAAAAGCCTAGGACATTGTTGGTCGTTTTATCCCAATCACAGGTAAGAAAGGTCAAGCTAAATCATCCCAGGCTACATGGTTAACAAACACGCTGTAGCTCAAACCTCCAGACCCTGCGTGTCCAGAGCTGGACCCCAGCGCCTCTGCGTGACACGGCGAGGAGTGACGGCACACAGGTGGGACTTTCCCAGCTCATCCTCTGCCTGGGACTGCCGCTCTCTCATGCCTGTGAGCTCTTTAGAAATTTCTAAGGCAGATAAGGAAGAGACTGATATCAAGCTTCCTATAAAACACCACGCTGTCCAGAAACCTCAAACTGAATCCAGAGACTCCCCAGTAATCCCAGATACATTCCTGAGGAACCACAAAAGTTATGTGTAGGGCTGAACTCTGAACTCTTCTTAGCTGTCTGGCAACGTGTTCCTAGGACACGAGAAAGTATCATGTGTCTCCTCTCCCCAGCACCTAAGGAAGAGCTGGATCCCACAGCTGCAGCAAGCATGTGCTACAGACACTTTCTTAATTTACATGGAGACAAGACAGACTTACACGAAAATGCAACTGTAAGACACACACACATCACCCATACCAAAAAAAGATAGATTGATAGATAGATAGACAGACAGATAGATAGATGATAGGTGGTAGATAGATAGATGATAGGTGATAGATAGATAGATAGATAGATGATAGGTGGTAGATACATAGACAGATGATAGGTGGTAGATATAGATAGATAGATAGATAGATAGATAGATAGATATGTAGATAAAACAGTAACTCCCTTTGTGTGTCAGAAATCAAGATCTGAGAACATGAGACCTTTCTTTATCAAGTTGTAGGCTATGGACAAGGAGACACAGATAGACTGCTAACACCCATCCACCACTGGTACTCTTTCACTTCTCCTGAAATGAAAACCTGAAAACTATGAGCTAAAAGAAGCCAAACCATGCAACAATGTGTATGCTGAAATGATAGATAGCTTAAAAGGTAGACCTGCAGCGTGGTTTGTGGTTTAGACAAATGATCCATCAAACAGAAATGTATGTGCTTGAGTACAGAACTAGGAGAGCAGCACCATTCAGCAAGGGGTATTTTAATGAGCTCATAATTTACCTCAAAAGAATTCGGGGGGCTAAGGAGCTGGCTCTGTTGGGAAAATGCTCCACAAACAGGAGGACCTGAGTTCCAACCCTAGCATGCATGTAAAAGAGCTGATAAGGAGGTGTTTGCCTGGAATCCCAGCACTGAAGAGTGACAGAGGACAGACCCCTTGGGGTTCACCAGCCAGCAAGTCTAACCAAATCAGTGAGCTTCAGGTTTGGGGAGAGACCCTGTCTCAAAGCCTAAGGCAGAGAGCATTTTATCATACACACAACACCAACCTCTGGCCACCACATGTGCACATGCATACACACACACACACACACACACACGCACGCACGCACGCACGCACGCACGCACGCACGCACACACGCAGGCAGTCATGCACAAGTTTGGAAAGTTCAGGGCCATCCCCAAAGCCATGGTATAGCAAGCTTGAATGAAGATCTGAGACCTACAATTTTCAAAGACATGCAATTGATCCCAAGTAGGTTCCTCAGCAGTGAGTCCCCACCATCAAACACCAACTAGGGCAAAATTTCCAGTCAGATTTCAGGTTCCTTCATACACCCATTCCAATCTTCAGATATGACCTCCGGCTGGCTCTGGGGGTGGGAGGCCAGTGGGGGATGAGGACAAGATGCTGGAACCTGCTACACATTTTGTTGTCTGCCTGCTGACACAGTAAGACTTCCAGAGCTAAACTCAACAGAGAGACTCATGAACTTAATGCAGAGCACGTCTCAATTGGAGGTCAGTCACCTTTCTGTCTCCTTTCTAGATAAAAAGCGTCACCCATCTGCAAAGCAGTCTCTAATCGCCTACGACCAAGCCATCCAGAACACACAGACCTTCTTGAAGTTCAATCCCCTTTTCTATTGACTTCTCAGGTGCGAAATATCCACACCTTCCTAGGACTCCGGTTCTCTCTATAGCTCACGTGGCAGAGTCATGGGTTTCCTAGTTAGCCTTCTCCCTGCGTTTACACATCTTAATTCCACTAACTTAGCTTTTTTTCCAGTGAAGGGACAAACGTGCAGCAAAGCTGTCTGTGTCCCTTCCAGGGTACTTGGCATCAGTCTCCGCTGTGGAGTGTTCGGTGTGGCAGCTTAGCAAGTCGGGATCTAAGGAGGGCTACACACTCCAGGACCATTCTTGCCAGATCACTACAGTTAGGTTAGTGTTCATTAAAACATAACCTGAAGCTTCTAGTGTGTGGTGGTTTGAAGGAAAATGGCCTTCCCCATAGGCCCACAGGGAGTGGCACTATTAGGAGGTGTGGCCTTGTTGGAGGAGGTGTGGCCTTGTTGGAGGGGGTGTGACCTTGTTGGAGGAGGTGTGGCCTTGTTGGAGGAGGTGTGGCTTTGCTGGAGAAAGTGCATCAGTAAGGGGTGGGCTTTGAGGCCTCAGAAGCTTAAGCCAGGACTAGCGTCACTTTCTCTTCCTGTTGCCTGCTGATCCAGATGTAGAACTTCCAGCTACCTCTCCAGCACCATGTCTGCCTGCATGCTGCCATGCTTCTTGCTATGGTAATAATGGACTAAACCTCTGGACCTGTCACCCAGCTCCAAATTAAATGTTTTCCTTTGCAAGAGTTACCAGATCATGGGGTCTCTTCACGGCAATACAATGCTAACTAAGACAGAGTGAAAACCCTTTTGGGCCTGCAGATCCTACGAAGTCTGACTATAGTTCAGCAAGGCTTAATTTGTGTGTACCACCATTCTTCATGATCCTGGCCTCAAGGGCGCTGATAAACTATTTGAGATTTCCACCCATCAGACAAAACTATCGCTTGATATAAGGTATATTATATCTTTCTTTTATTTTATTGAAAGCATGTTATTTTCCTCTGGCTGGTTCTATGTATGTTTTGATGAATATAAAAAAAATCATCCTTTACACCACGTGCTAGACACCATGACAGGTAACGGCATGGACTTGAAGAGGTAAAACAACAACATGTAGCCTGGAGGGCCAGCGAACACTCCAGGGCCCCATCTGGTAAGAATTAGCTAGGGACTTTGGGGAAGGCTGGGGTGGGTACATCCGGTGAAGACAAATGAACCTTCTCTTCTATGTCCTGTCCCTATTAGAACATCCCACAGCCAGATTGTTGTGTATTATGTTGTTTTTACACTCAAGAAAAACTATATTAAGCAGATATAGTAGGTGTATCTTTTTTTAGATTAAGTATAATCTTTTTTTTATAAAGTGTATTATAGCTTTAGAGTCTTTTTTTTTTTTTTTACCTTAACTCAGATGTTTTAAGAGTCACTGGCATTGAAGGGGTTTAAAGTATAGATAACTCTAGATTCTGGATTTGTCTTTAGGTTTAACTTCAACAACATTTTGAAATAAGAATAATAATAAAACTGGCATATTTATATAACATGTACCTAAAATGGAATATTACTCAGCCGGGGAATGGAATTAAGCATGCTGCAATATGGAACTTCGAAAAAAGCGTCCTCAGTGGGCCCAGTGAGATGGCTCAGTGGGCCAAAGTACCTGCCACCAAATCTGATAACCTCAGCTCCATCTCCAGGGCCCATATGGTGATCGAATCAACTCCCCTGATTTGATTGTTGTCCTCTGGCCTCCACACACATACCCTGGCATGTGAAGGTACACACTCACAAAATAAATAAAATGTGATAAAAATTGTAAAATCTATTAGGCCAAGTAAAAGAAACCCAACACAAAAGGACATGCCATTTGGCCCAGTTTGTGCTAAATGTCCAGAACAGGTAACCATGGTGACAGAAGAGAGATGGGTGATGCCAGAGGACATTGGAATAAGGAAGGGGAAGCAGCACACTACAGAGGTGGGGGATTTATCCTGACATGAGGAAGATGTTTGAATAACAATGCCTGCTCAGCACTCTGAAAGGATGTGAGTTCTCTGAGCTGGCACACTGTATGTTGCATGGACAACAGATCTTGACTGGGGTGATCAGAGGCAAAGAAATGGGGACCAAAACTCGGGGAGAAAAAGACAATATCCCAGCCAGGACCTGAAACAGAAATGGGGCTTGTGTTACGCAGAGAAGATGGGGACACAAGAGAAGTGAAGAAAAGAAAAATAGACAAGAAGATCCGTGCATATGATTTGGTAATGCAATGCTATTCAGTTAAAAATCAAACCGGCAAATAGGACTTAGTAGTCTGTCTGTTGAGGGGAGCTATAGTTACTCTGTGGAGAAACAAGTAAAAACAGCATAGTCTTAGAAAAAAGTGAGGTGGCCTTCACTGAGAACTTTGTAGGTGGCAGACACCTTACATGACTCAATTTATCCCTTAAGAAGACCTAAGGGATGAGAATAATTAACCCAGACGTATAGGTGAGAGTGCTTACAGGTGATGTTCCACAGCTTAAAAGTGAAAATAACAAAATTCAAACCTTATATGTCTGACTCCACAACCTTGAGTATTGCCACCAAAACAAGGATTTCTGGAATTCAGGTTCTGACATCACCAGTAGCCTTGCTCTTGTTTAGCAAACCTGAAAGCAGGTCATGAGACCCCATGACATTTTGGAAAGCACCCTGTCAGTCTCCTGACTAAAGAGTCAGGATTCTCTCAGTTACAAGGACTGGGACTCACTGCAAATGTTTGAGTCTTTATCAGGTTAGACAAGGAAATAAGAAAGAATGTGTACACTTGTACAGCCTGAAGAGAAATACCTGCACAACTCTGAGGTCTTGGCTATCATTACAAAGAAAACATCACTCCTCATGTACTAAACAAACTGTGGTCCATTAACTCAACACTGAAGTTCATTTTGGCCCCAACAGTGCTGGCACCCAAACAGCTTTTACAGTCACATTACCCAAAATACTTGTCCAATGCATTTCTACATCCGTCCTTGTTTTCTTTCAGACATACTTCAGTAATTGCCTGTCTGCAGGTACAAGATGCTTACAGGAAATGATTAATCTTTCATGAGATTACCGTACTGTTTCTTAACTCAGTACAATAAAAGCTTGAAGGGACAGGAGCTCACGTGTTCACACATGCTCCAGGGAAAGGGAACTTTTAAGGGGGATAAGTCTGATTACACAACAGGGCCGATGGTGAAATCTCTTTTGCAAATAAAGCATCAGAACAGGTCAAAACCACACACACCACGGGGTGGGGGAAACCCACCTCCAAACCTAAAACCCAACTCTTTCTTTTTTTCCTTTGCTTAGTAAGAGGCCAGATGGAGTCCCCAGACATTATGAGGCACTACAGCTGGAAGCTGAATGGTTGACGGAACCTCAGTCACGAATAGAGACACTGGAGATGAGAACGGCTGTTTGCCTTCTGAAGCAGGTGTGGTTGGGCTAAACGGAGAGAAGATGCCCAGCTGGAAGGACACGTCCACCAGCTGCCCAGGGCTGTCTGCTTCGATAAATACCACCTGTTCCTCCGCAGACGGAGGGGCTTGCTCCCGTCCTCAGGGCTACTCTTTGTGTCTATTGTGTGCAGGGTTTTGTGTCTTTCCAAGTCCAGAATCCCACATGTGGCTCAAGGCACTGATGGCAGTCACTATGCTTAGACCGATTGTGAACAAGGACACTGGCTTCTAGGGCAGGGGATTCAAGTGTGTGTCTTCTGGGGGCTGAGAGCACGTGCACAGGAGAATGATATAATGAACAGCACATGGAGGAAGAGGGCCATGGCCCCGAAAGAAAGCTTTTCACAATCACAGTGCCCTATGGGGTCTGGCCACCCAGAGAGATGGGGTGCAGCCCTTCCCTACACACCCTGTCCCATAGTTCACTGCCCCCACCATGCAGACACAGAAGCAGATGGTCACATATGTACACAGGCCTTCGCTCATGACCTTTCTATACCTGCCGCGTCTGTGCCTGTATCCTCAAACCGTTCCGGCGAATTGAATCGAGGTCTTTGTCCCCTGGAGTTTTCCCTATAAATTTCAGACCAAACAGAAAAATTTTAATTGCTGTTGCACTGGAAGATTCAGCATTCCTTTTGCTTCCCACTCTTGTACAAAAAAAAAAAAAAAAAAATCTTACCTTGGAAGGTGTGTGGGGCACAGAGGGAGGGCAGATGGGTGAGCCCAGGCTTCTGCAACCCAACCCATTGCCCAACATAGAGGGGCAAGTGCACACAGCACCTCAGCCTTGTGCCCAGAGTGGGAATGGATAATGGAAGGAGAATGGATAGACAGGTGACTGGGACCAAGCAGAGATGCCGCGGAAGGACACACAGTGGCTTCACTTTAAAGCTTCGACTATAAGTCAGATTACTGGAAGCCCTGGACATACTGCCAGGGTGGGGACTGAATCCTGGTTCTCTTACCTGTTCTGTTAAATGGAACCCATTTCCTTATCTATAAAATGGAGCCTTAGGGAGACCATCAGCAGAAAGCTCCCCTCGGGATGATTGTAACTACGTGTTTGTACACGTGAGCAGCCCACGTATTGTCTCCTTGCTAAACTGAACATGTCCCTCAATATCAAACTCATTTTTAAAATTTATTTATTTATTACTTCAGGTTACAAACCCATAAAACAAAAAGACATGTTTTTCTAGACTGATGTTCTTTTTAAAGCTTCATAAACCTGGCAATCAGAACCATCAAGAGACCTTGTAAACCTACAAATTGCTGGATCTCAGTTTCAAAGATTCTGGTGGGTAGATTTGGATAGGCTCAGAGTCTAACAGTTAACCAGGTTAGGAAGTACAGAGTGATAATAATGTCTGCTGCATCTCAACTAACCAGGTTAGGAATCACTGAGTGTTAATAATGTTTGTCAACAGCTGCCCAGTAGATTTTGGGGTTGTGGGATTTTAAACATATATCTTAAACTGTAATAAACATATAAATACTGGCATATGCTGTCCAATTTAAAATTGCATTTTATCTCATATTTTTTTCTATAATTGAAATGTTTATAGTCACATACATATGCAGGATGTAAGGGGTGTGTTTGTGTGTGTGTGTGTGTGTGTATGTGTGTGTGTGTGTGTGTGTGTGTGTGTGTCTGTAAATTTCCTGGAGGTATGTGCTGTAATTACTCAGTATTCCGGACCTCTCAAATATCAATTTATCTCTGTAATCTGATCATTTGTGGCAGCTAGGGTATGTCCCTTTCACGAAGTTCACTCAAGTTTGTGAAATGATCAGTCCAACTAAGAAACAAGAGAGTATATGAAAAGAGATTGGCATAGTAAGGCAAAAATAAAATCCTAAACATAGGAAAAGCGCTTTTTTTTTTTTAAGAAAACAGCCATGTGCACCATTCTACTTTAAAATTTGTCTGGTGAAGCTGCTTTGGGCACAGAAGACAGGAACTTCTAAGAATGCTCTCAGTCCAGGCAGTTTTGTTCCTGGGTTAGGCAGGGGTCAACGCAATCGACAGAAGTTTAGACTAAACAGGAAGAAAAGCAGCTGAATTAACAGGACAGTCACAGGAATGGCCACCTAGTCTAGAAAAAACAAACTAGGAGAATCCAGTTGCTGACGCTTGGCTCCTCCGGGCAGGTAAATACTACTACCTAAGACTTCCAGACCATTCATGAGACTTAAGCTCTACATGTTGCCGCTGCTCTCTCACACAGAGGGTTCCCGAGAATCAACTCAATTCATCTTTTGAAAACTCAGCCCCCGACACGGATGTAGCAGAGGAAGGGCGTCCCCAAGCCCGGGCCCCTTCGGGGTAAGGAGAGCCCTTTCACAGGAGCACAATTGTTTCAGCTTAATTGAATGAAGTGAACTTGGGGAAAGGCCCGACTTTGCCAGCTTGACCTCCCCTAAGCCTTTTGAACTTCAATCGCTGTCCTCCAACACAAAGCCTTCTTCTGTTCGGCTCGCGCTGATTTCCCCTGATTACGCAGGTAGCCAATCCAAAGGACTCCATGGTTTCCGTTATCATCCCTGCCGGACTGCGACACAAGCAGTGGACTCAAGCGTTGTTTCTGTGTGGGCTTTTGCGGCTAAGCCTGCGGAGGCATTTGCAGTGAGTCCATTGAGTCAAGAGCATCTCCTTTAGTTTCTAATCTGCAAAGAGCCAATAATTTGTCTTACAGAAAATTAAATGGATCTAATTTATGAGTCTGAGAATGGAATAGCTCAAAAGAGCTGGCACTGATTTCAAATTATACCATTTGGGCTGGGGTTTTTTTTTGTTTTGTTTTTTGTTTTTGTCTAGATCTCAGATTTCAAAACAAAGTTTATGATATGGAGCAATAGAAAAGATTGTTCTCAATAACAAAATGTAGATGGTTAAAACAAATAACCTAAATGTTTCAAGCAAGGAGGCATACATATTTCTAATCTAGTTCCTTTGTAAAAGTAGTCACAATTGAACTTGTTATTGAATAAATTAGTATCCTGGCAATCAAAAGGATGTGGAATCTGAGTTTGAAAGTATGAACAACATGTAAACTATGCTTAGATCTAAACAGCTACCTTTCTTAACACTAAATTATGTGTACTTTTTATAATACCCATAAAAGTGGAATTCATCCAATTCTTTATTGCAAAGTCGTATATGTAATTTGAGCTGATTTCTAAAGGAAATTGTTATTGATGATTAAAATGTTTGCTACCAGCTGGTGCCAGATGTGAAGGGCTATGTTCTAAAACGCTGGAAAAACGCAATCAAGTACTAGAAATTCCATGGGAAATGATGCAGCCGGCTGGATCCGCTGAGATGTGCTGTGTGCTACATTGGATGAACAGTCCCTGGAGAGGTGGGGGTTGGGGGGCTTTGAAGAAAGGACTGCTTCGCAGCAGCAAACATCAAAAAAAAAACCAGGAATTTCCACATGAAATGAGCTAGAAAAATCTCATTAATATGTTGAATATATAAAGTTCTAGATGACCATCTTCAATAACATTCTACTTTAGGGTGTCAAACATACATATGTGTATATAAATCATTAACTGAGGCAGCAGGAAGGAGAAACACCAAACAACCGATTAACAGCTATTAACTAGAGAATAGAAAATTACACGAGTGAAAACAGCCAATGGGACAGGGGGTGACCTGAAGGAACAGCCCAGCAGATAAAACAGATGCCATTCAAGTGTGGACCAGAGTTCAGATCCCCAGAGCACATATAAATACTAAGTAGAAATAGGCACCCTGAGTGCACTCCCAGCACTCCGGAGGCAGAGATGCTCCATCTCCAGAGCAGGCAGCCTGGCCAGACTAAGTGTATAGTGGATGGAGCTCTGGATCAACTCAGAGACCTTGGCTCAGGGACTAAAGTTCAGAGAGATAGAGGAAGGCTCTTGCTGCCAGCCATGGGCCTTCACACATGTGCACATGCACCAGTGCGCACGCACTCCCCCCCCCCACACACACACATACACACATGAAGAAGGTGGGGGAAGAGCTAGCAATGAGCACATCCAGGGAGTGACTTGAGGTCTGATTCTGACGCGGCTGGAACCCTTAGTATCAGTACAGGCCTCACGGAAGCAGACTTCCAACTTCTTGAAAACAGTTCAACAGCTGTGGATATTTATTTAAGCCTGAGAAAGTGATTCTCTCCTCATCCGAATTCTAATATAGCAAAATCTACTCCTCAGAGTAGGTAGCAATACACCCTCCCCAAACTTGGAAGTAAGGGGTTTGGCAGCTCCAGATGGGTACCAGAGTAAGACTGTGTTCAGAGCCTGTACTTCTTCAGCAGGAAGTGGCTGAGGCCCTGGCAGTAACATTTGGCTCAGGGACTGTGGCATTTTGAACCACAGCCACACTGTCAGCTCCTCCTGTCTCTGAATCTGAGTGAGGACAGCCACTGATAAGACACAGCTGAACCTGGAGTGCTGAGGAGAGGGGATTCACACTCCATTTCCACCCCCTGAGCTACATCAGGAATGTCTTTATCATGTTGGTTGACACTGTGAATTTTCACTAATCTGTCTCTTTTTCAGCATGTGGTAGCCCAAACGAAAAGCAGAAATATGTTCAGCCAAGTGTTCTTCCAAGTGGCTTGAAATAACCTTTGTTTTATATTCTGGTTCAGAGTATGACTGATTCCTTAACAGCCTGAAAACAGTGCAGGACGACTTGAAAGGGACCTCTCTTTTCACCAAAAACATGCTGTTTTATTGCCCTCAATAGCTTTCAAAATATGTTAAGGGACATGCCAAATAACCTGGACAGAGGGCAACTAAGTTCTCTTTAATGCCCCAAAGCCCTCCCATAGACTCCTACCTACCTCCCAGCTCTCCTCAGGCCAACTCAATTCCACCTCTATTCAGAAAACTGGACTTGCCCACCTCATCTATGTGCTGCTAAACCTCACTGGCTGGGGGAAAAAGCAGAAGTTGGAAGATGGTACAAGTTCATACTCACTCACAGTACCCCATCTGCAACCCCCACTAACTTACTCAGGTTTCTACATTTTAAAAGTGAATCTGGAGAACAGGAAAATGTCTGGACTTGAAGGAACAAGTTAATCAACCTACTAAGAGTTCATCTTTGAGCTGGGATTGAGTTCTGAAATTAATATGAAAAACAAGTCAAATCTGACCTAAATCACCACTGGAGAACTAAGGAGGTACAAGATAGAAGCAGAATTCTGGTGGCAGCCCCTTCAGATTCCCATTCCCAGTCTTTCAATCAAACACTATCCTAAATTTGCTGTGAAGGAATTTTGTAGATGCAATTAAAATCCTAAGATAGTTGTCTTTAAAAGATGGAGTTTGTCTGAGTGAACCTGAAACGTAATCAAGAAAGCTATTGGAGGCAGGACCTTAACTCACTTAGTAGCAAAAGACACCAGAGAAGTGCCAAACACCAGAGAGATTCTCCGAGCAGTGCTTGCTGCCTTGAAGAATGAAAGAGGCCATGAGCAAAGACTGGCCACTGAGAGCAATCACTGGCCAACAGACAGCAAGGAGAGGACCTCCACGCCACAGCTGTAGGATACCAACTCCTCAGTAGCGTAAATGATCCTGGAAGGACTGTCGCCAGGACTGAGCCCAGTCTAAGCAACACTGGATTCTGTCTGGCCAAGACTCTAAGGAAAGAATTCAGTCCAGCCAGTCCAGATTTCCAACTGAAAGAACTCATCAGGCAGTGCTGTGTCCAAAAGTAGAAGACACAGTACCACTTTGGACATTCATCGGATTGGTATTGTCCTGCCTTGTACAGTAGCACAAAATGACTCAGTTCAATTTCACTGTTATTAAATTCCTCTGTTAAACTAGCCATGCTTCCAAATCTGGGCGGCCCATAAAAGTCAGTTTCCCTGAAACTTTGGCCCAAAAGTGACTATTGCTTTGGTGAAAGAGAAACATATCAGTGTTACTACACTAACTAGCCAGGTAGGAAGGTCCACAGGTACCTTCAACACTATCATTGCACTCAACATGGTGAGAGGCTCACATCAGGGGACGTAACGGGGAGCATTAAGACCCACTGAGGGGAATAAATCCCTGCCCCTCTCCTTTTCCTGCTCACTCTCAGATGGATAGCCCATTCATGAAATGCAGGACAGAAGCTGTAATTTCATTCCCTCCCTGCCACTCTCTACTCCTGTAGCTGATTGTTTTAATTAAATATATGTGGTGTGATTCCACATGTCCTTCCTATTTTCTCTCTATAGAAGACTAAGCAGCTTGGAAAGATCAATTCAGAGGATAAGAACGCACCGAGAGGATGGCCATGGCGAATCGTGTGGGGTCCAGATCAAAGGAAAGCACTGGGGCTTTAAATGGCAGCAATTTTGGACACCAATGACAAAGCAGATGGTTAGGCATGGGACTCATTTCCTGAACACTGACAAAATGCTCACCAGTGTCATGTTAGTCATTTTTGTCGTTCATGTATATTCCATAAACATAGCAACTCACATTTTAGGTCTAAGCAAAATTTTAATCACTTGTTCATATTTTGCCACCATGTACTCTGACATTTATTTTTGGCAGACATTTTCATCTCATGGGATATACTTAGAATGTCCCCAAAGCCAATGCCAAAAAGTCCTAACAAAATCCTGGAAATCAGATGCTGTTTGAGGCCACCAGAAGTGGAAAATCCTCGATAGATAAAAGCTCAGGTCATTGAAGGAAGACGGGGGAAGAACCACATACTACAACCCTGCAAGGATGAAGAAGACAGTGTTACTATGCACAAAGGGCCCAAAGGGTCCACCACATCCATATATAGTATGGAGAAGAGCAACAAGCAAGGATTCAGTCTGAGGACTATGCTGCAGCTGTAAGCTCGAGGGAGTGTGAAGCTCAGCTCAGTCTTACGGAGGCAGATATGGGATAGCGTAGGGGGTACCAAACCATTCCTCTTATAGAGTAGAAAGAATTGCATGATTGCATGGGATTTACTTTCTTCATGAAACAGGCTTCAGGAAGTCGCATGACCCTTTGCTCTTCAGCTATGTGAAGCACAAGATTCATCTCTGGAAGAGAGCACATCACAGTACCAAATTGGAAATCAGGAGCACTCATCAGCACCAAGTCTGCCAATGCCTTACTCTTGGACTTCCCAGCATACCAAACTGGGAGAAGCAGGTTCATATCATATATAGCTATCACAGTCTTGGGGGCTTGGTCATGGCAGCACAAAGAGACGAGGACAAATAATGACAGGAATGGAGATGCTACCCACTGTCCTGAACATCTCATTTTATTGTCTTGAAACCAAAGAGTTTCTCTCCTCCGAGACTGGTGGTCAGTGGGTACCATCACTTCCTTATGTGGCTCTCAGCATCCCCAGCAGCTGTGCATGGCCTGCTCCTAGATTGGGCAACTACTCTACATCCTACTTTGTCCTCAGATTCCTATCAAATAGCCCACCTCACTGTTTTATGTATGAATGCATTTGTGTGTGTGTGAGAGAGAGAAATATAACAATATCCACAGATTGTCAAGTCCCTCAGATAATGTGGTATAGTGTTCACATACAACCTTCTCACATCTCTCATACAGTTTAAGTCATATCTTAAGTATTTGTAATGATGTATATTATTATGTTATATTTATCTTTATAAAGACAACAGGAGGAAGAGGAAGGAAACATGCCATGGGTTAGTTGAAAAATCATACCTCCACATGGCCTAGAACATTGGCACAGTGTGCAGAATAATAGTATGTATATATTGGGGTTTTATTTGGAGAACAGAATTATAGGCTAGTTTAGATGGGCTAAGATTGCTCAATCCAGACTAGTGCTTGTTAAAATTCATCAGGTGTCTGTGTGATTATTTATATTGGTGGGTTAGGGATTAACACCACTGACCAAATAACTGTAATATTCTTACTGACAATTATCAATATTAATTTCTACAAGACTGAGGTATGTAAATCACACATTGGCAAACAGTCTAGGCTAATGTCAAGATTACACACACACATGCAATGTGAACAAAATAAAAATCATTGCTATATAGTGTTGTTTAGACCCTAAACTTTAGGGAATAAGGAAAAACGTCTCTCTGTGTTCAGTAAATGGGTGAGTTTGTTCAAGATATTTTAATACATAGTTGATTTAATCTGTATGTGTGGAACCCACTGTGTATGAGTTTATAAAGTTCTGAAAATTGAGATAACTTTTTAAAACCTATACTCTTTTTTAAAAAAACTTTTTATCGATTCTTTGTGAATTTCACATCATACACCCCAATCCCACTAATCTTCCCGTCCCTTCATATCCACCTTCTACCCTTGCAACCTCACCTGAAAATAAAATAAAATAATAAACCATCTCATTGTAGAAGTTGTAGTGTGTCACAGTGTGTCCCACAGTATACCCTTTTGTCCACAGTTCTTTGCTTGTGAATGTTTATTGCAGTGAGTCATTGGTCTGGTTCGAGGCCTCTGGCTTCTGCTACACCATCAATGCCAGATCCTCACCAGGACTCCTCTCAGATATCCTGTTGTTACCTATGTCACCCCTGTGAAGGGTCGGTCAGTCCTGCAGATGTAAGCCTACACCCTTAATAGCAAGAAAAGTTCTTGCAGGTTCATATCCACCTCTGTACCAACAGAGGAAACCAGACTTTCAGATAGTTGTTGACTAATAATGATTAATATTTAATAAGAGAAATGATTATTCACTAAGTGCTACTCTGTGCCTATCTCAAAGCAAATTATTAAAACGGGTGTATTTACCAATCTGTGTCCTGAATAAAAATAACCATGCTTGGCAGTCCTAACAGGTACCTCATGAAAGAATTATTCATACATTAAATCTGTTTGGAAAAGCTGGGTAGTAAGCAGAAAGACGGTTCTCAGTTTAGGAGAACTTTTAATATGTGACTATAATAAATCCACAAGAAGATTGGTCTCATGTGCATGTGTAATATTTCCCTGTGACAATCATCACCATCTTAAAGACATCAACACTCCACAGAATATAACTGGGGAAATACTGTTTAGAAGCTTCAATTGTATAATGATGATTTGCAATGTATAAGACACTGCTCTGTAGATCAGTCTGTGAAATTAGTGCCTCCAAACATTTCGTCATCCATTTCTGATATTCCAGTTGTTAGTCTACACACACCTTTATGTCACTATTTGTTTCTTCCTATTTCACAGTTCTTTGTCACATGCAAGTGTTTCATGAGTCCCTTAACATCTTCCTCTGTTTCTTCTGTACATGGCTTTCTCCATTTTCTTCTCTGTGTTACCACCTGTCCCTGCTGTCCACCCCACTTGTCCCCTTCCTTTAACTCTCAGTTTGCATTATCTGAACTTCCTGTGTCTACTGCTGGTTATTTTCTGTGTTTTACCATAGAGTATAAGATTGGTTGTATACAGCCTGTCTTCATTGAGAAACATTCCTTCTATTTCTAATATCTTCAGGGCTTTTAATGAAGACGAGGTGTTGCAGGGCTAAGAGAACTGGTTCAGGGGTTAAAAGTACTGACTGCTCTTCCAGAGGACCCAGATTTGGTTCCCAGCAGGAACGTGGTGACTCACAAGTGTCTGTAACTCCAGTTCCTGATGGTGTGATGTTATGCATTCTAAATGCTTGCTGTCTGTTACTTACATTGTCTATGATTGGTTGAATAAATGCTGAGGCCTAAGATTGGGCAAAAACAGAGGTAGGCGGGACTAAGGTGCTTGTACTTCTGAAGCAGAGAGGTTCTTGGGAAGAGAAGCCTCCAGGACAAGCAGCTGGAGCAGGAAGTAAGACACACGCCATGGGTTAGAAAAATAACGTCATTCCACGTGGCCTGTGTGTGTTTACTTATAATTGTGAGTTAAGGATTAACAGCTGCCAGCTAATTAACGATACTCTAAATATTGGTAAATAATTTAATTAGCCATTTTTTCTACAAGTTCCAGGGGATCTAATGTCCTTGTCTGGTTTCCTTAGGCACTGCAGGTATGCGGTACATAGATACACATACAAGCAAAACACCCATATGCACAAAATTAAAATGTTTCAAAGGCACTTCTCTGTCTATTGAGATAACTATGTGACTTCTACCTTTAAGCCTACTTATGTCATATTACATTTATCAGTTTGCATATGTTCAGCAAAACTTGCATCCCTGGGATGAAACCAACCTGATTATGGTACATGAGTTTAATGTGTTCCTGGATGTGATTTACAAGAATTTTATTGAGAATTTTTATGGTCCATGTTTACCAGAGAAATTCTATATCCTTTTTTTTTCTATTGTTGTTTTCTTCTCTAGTTTTGATATTAGGGTAATTCTTGCTTAATAGAATAAATTTGGTAATGTTCTTTCCCTTTCCATTTTGTAAACCAGTTTAAGGAATATTGGTGTTAGCTCTTTCTTAAAGGTTTGGTAGAGTTCAGCACTCAATCTATCTTGCCCTAAATTTTTCTTTGTTGGGAGATATTTTTATTACTGCTTCAATATCATTAATAGCTACAGATGTGCTAAAGTTGTTTATATCTTCTTGATATAATTAAGATAGGTGATATATTCTAGAAAATTTTCAATGTCTTCTAGACTTTCCAGTTTCTAAAAATGCCTATACTCAAAGTGTGAATCCCTAAATGCTTCTGAAACTTTTTAAAGTGTGTTGCAGGACACACTCCCACCCCCTGATGTTATTAATATGGGTCTTTTCTTTATTTCATTTGGCTAGTTTGGAGATGGGCTTGTCCATCTTACCTATAAGGACCAACTTTTCCTTTGTTTCTGTGCAGTGTTATTTTAGTGTCTAGTTCATTAGTTTCTGTCCTTATACTTCTAATTCTCACCATGTTTTACTTTTTCGCTTGTCTGGTTCTTGTTGGTGTTTTTTTATTAAGACCCTTTGTGTGTGTGTGTGATATTTCTGTTTGTTTATTTGTTTGTTTGTTAATGTTAAAAAAACCACAGATGTTCCTCTTAGAACTACCTTAGCTGTATCCCAAAGGTTCAGGTAAGTTGATAGTTCATCTTCATGCTATTCTTGGAAATGTTTTATTTCCTTCCTAATGTGTTCTATGACCCATTGATCACTGAAGAGTCTCTCTGTCAGTGTCCAATTATTTGTGTCATTTCTGTAGATTCTTTTGAAATTGATTTCTAGTTTCTACTCGTGTAATCTGATAACATACAAGAAATAATGTTGATTATTTTATATTATTAAAGTTTTCTTTGTTATTTTCCTGGTTGGTTTTCTGTCACCTGGCACAAGCTAGAATTATCTGGGAAGAACTTCCATTAAGAAAATACCTAAAAAAGAAAAAAGAAAATACCTGCAGGGATCCAAGATGGCAGCGGCCTGCGCGGACATATTTTGATTTCGGGGTTAACAGTCACAGGGCGGCAAATGTTGCAGGACGCTGTACAAATGGCTCGACCCCCTCTAGATCTCACCCAACTACCCAGGGACCTCTGAGGGTCCCTGGGCAGGACACTCCTTCCCACTCTCGGACACATTCTATGAGGCCAGAGTCACCATGATTCCTAAACCACACAAAGACCTAACAAAGAAAGAGAACTTCAGACCAATATCCCTCATGAACATAGATGCAAAAATACTTAATAAAATACTAGCAAACCGAATTCAAGAACACATAAAAAGTATCATACACCATGATCAAGTAGGCTTCATCCCAAGAATGCAGGAATGATTCAACATACAAAAGTCTATCAACGTCATTCACCATATAAACAAGATGAAAGAAAAAAACCACATGATAATCTTGCTAGATGTAGAAAAAGCATTTGATAGAATCCAACACCCCTTGATGCTAAAAGTTCTGGAGAGAACAGGCATACAAGGACCGTATCTAGAAATAATAAAGGCAATATACAGCAGGCCAGTGTCCAACATCAAATTAAATGGAGAGAAGCTTGAAGCATTTCCTCTAAACTCAGGGACAAGACAAGGATGTCCACTTTCACCATATCTCTTCAATATAGTACTTGAAGTTCTTGCTAGAGCAATAAGACAACTAAAGGAGATCAAGGGGATAAACATCGGAAACGAAGAAGTCAAATTATCCCTATTTGCAGATGATATGATAGTATACATAAGCGACCCCAAAAATTCCACCAGAGAACTCTTACAGCTGATAAACACCTTCAGCAAAGTGGCTGGATACAACATTAATTTAAAAAAATCAGAAGCCCTTCTTTATACAACAAACAAATGGGCTGAGAAAGAAATAAGGGAAACAACCCCCTTCACAATAGCCACAAACAACATAAAATACCTGGGGGTAACTCTAACCAAGCAAGTAAAGGACCTGTACAACAATAACTTCAAGTCCTTGAAGAAAGAAATGGAAGAGGCCTTTAGAAGATGGAAAGATCTCCCATGCTCATGGATAGGTAGGATCAACATAATAAAAATGGCCATCCTACCAAAAGCAATATATAGATTCAATGCAATTCCTATCAAAATACCAACACAATTCTTTATAGACCTGGAAAAAGCTATTCTCAACTTCATATGGAACAACAAAAAGCCCAGAATAGCTAAATCAATCCTGTACAATAAAAAAAACATCTGGAGGTATCACCATCCCAGATTTCAAACTGTACTACAGAGCAATAGTTGTAAAAACAGCATGGTATTGGTATAGAAACAGACCAGTAGATCAATGGAATCGAATTGAAGATCCAGAAATAACCCACACCCCTATGGCCACCTAATTTTTGACAAAGAAGCCAAAACGGCACAATGGAAGGCCAGCATCTTCAACAAATGGTGCAGGTCCAGCTGGATGTCCACTTGTAAAAGAATGAAGTTAGACCCATACTTATCACCTTGTACAAAACTTAAGTCCAAGTGGATCAAAGACCTTAACATAAGGCCGGTCACACTAAATCTACTACAAGAAAAAGTGGGAGAAACCCTCGAACTCATTGGCACAGGTGACAACTTCCTGAACAGAACACCAACAGCTCAGGACCTGAGATCAACAATCAATAAATGGGACCTCATGAAACTGAAAAGCTTCTGTAAGGCAAAAGACACTGTCATTCGAACAAAACGGCAGCCTACGGACTGGGAGAAAATCTTCACCAACCCCACATCTGACAGAGGGCTAATATCCAAAATCTACAAAGAACTCAAGAAATTAAATGCTAAGAAACCAAATAATCCAATCAAAAAAATGGGGACAGAGCTAAATAGAGAATTCACAAAGGAGGAATCCCTAATAGCTGAGAGACACTTGAAGAAATGCTCAACATCCTTAATCATCAGAGAAATGCAACTCAAGATGACTCTGAGATTCCATCTCACACCTGTCAGAATGGCTAAGATCAAAAGCTCAAATGACAGCACATGCTGATGAGGGTGTGGAGAAAGGGGAACCCTACTCCATTGCTGTTGGGAGTGCAAGCTTCTGCAACCACTATGGAGGTCAGTCTGGCGATATCTTAGAAAACTTGGAATAGCTTTGCCTCAGGACCCAGCCATACTACTTCTGGGTATACACCCAAATGCCTCTTCACGGAATCATAAGGAAGTTTCCTCATCTATGTTTATAGCAGCCTTATTTGTAATAGCTAGAAACTGGAAACAACCCAGATGTCCCTCAAGCGAAGAATGGGTTAAAAAACTGTGGTACATCTACACAATGGAATACTATTCAGCTATCAGGAACAATGAAATTATGCAATTTGCAACCAAATGGATGGAACTAGAAAAGCTCATCCTGAGTGAGCTGACCCAGACTCAGAAGGATGCATATGGCATCTATTCACTTATAGTAGGATTTTAGCTATATAGTAGAAGGTATCGATACTACAACTAACACACCAAAGGGAACTTGGACATAGACTTTTTATTTTTTATTTATTTATTTATTTATTTTTTATATTTTTTCTATTTTTTTCTATTTTTTAGTCTTTTTTATCTATTTGTCTGCTTATTTGTTTGTTTGTTTTTTAGTTCTCTCTCCCGGGCAATGAGACACTTTTCACTGGTGGTACTGCCTCATAGAACCCCAATGAATGAGGAGGCTCTTGGCCCTCATACGACCTCTCAACTGAGATGAGGGACTGTTATATAAGGACACCCCACCCCAGAGAAATGGGATGGAAGGGTTAGGAGGTAAAGAAAAAAAATGAAATGTGATGTTTCGGCCTTTTACTACTAATTGTCATAAACTGTTTAGGATAATTAAGAAATGCAAACTAATAGTTATGCAAGCCGGTCATTTTGTTAGGTACTATGACAGCCTATATAGTTATTTTCTAAGCTAATCAGAAATAAAGCTGCTAAGAGACAAGCAACATCTGCTTACTCTAATATAAGAGATAGATAGGGCCTCTTCAAAAACCTCAAGAGATCTGCAGAATATGGCATTCAAAGATGTTTTCGTAACTTTAGATTTTTTTATATCAAGACATATCAACTCCTGACAGCACCCCCTATTCTACCCCAAGTAGAAGATGAGCATCAAAGAATCTCCAGTGGGAGATGACTGAATTAGTCGCAAGCCTATCTCTTGGTAGGAAAAGCCCCTTGCTCCAACTGTAGACAGAATGCTGTCCAAAAAGGACAAAACCTGAAAGCAGGTAAGTCGACAGCCTAGCTCTGCCAAGACAGGGTAGGCAAGTCCTTCATAACCCCTGCTCTACAATCAATGTCTGTCAGAGAAACGGGGCCAAATGACTGAAGATCAATGCTGTAATGTATGGAGAGAAAATGGGAACTGTCCAGGCAGCCACTGGTATGTCATTTCTTAGTTTGGGAAGCTGCAGGCCCTGTACTTCCTATAAAATCAGATATATTTATCCCTCTCAGGTCTCTGAGGTGATTGAAGAACAGATAGCTAGAGTCACATAATTAAATTTTTGAGTTGTTTAGGAGTCAAGAGAGTGTTATAGATCTAAGAAGATGCTTTTAAAATTGTGTTGCAAGTTAGTATGAATGTTGAGTCAGATACAGAACTTTAAACTCATGGAGATGTTTAGATAGTAGAATGTTAAAGTCAAGTACCAAATACATATGGACTGGACATTGGGAATGTACACTAAGCCATATAACCCTCATAACTGTGGCCTAATTACCTCTGTTGTTCTGTATTGTATTTATTATTATAAGAGAAAGAGCCATTTGTTGGACTGAAAGGGGAAACTGTAGGGGGAAATAAGATATACCTTAAACTTAAAAAAAAAGGGAAGAGGATGGGGGTTGAGGGTGGGAGAGTGGGACTGGAGGGGGGAATAGGGAGGGGACTGCGATTGAGATGTAACTTGAAGAAATAAAAAAATAAAGGAAAAAAATTAAAAAAAAAGAAAAAAAGTAGAATAAAACATAAAAAAAAAGAAAAAGAAAATACCTGCAGCCGGGTGTGATGGTGCACGCCTTTAGTCCCAGCACTCAGGAGGTAGAGGCAGGCGGATCTCTGTGAGTTCAGGCCACCCTGGTCTACAAAGTAAGTTCCAGGACAGCGAGGGTTACACAGGGAAACCCTGTCTCAACCCCCCCCACCACCACCACCACCACAAAAAAAAAAAGAAAAGAAAAAAGAAAATACCTCCATCAGATTGCCTATTTTTTTAATAATTTATTTTTTATTTCTTCAAGTTACATCTCAATCACAATCCCCTCCCTACTCCCCCCTCCAGTCCCACCCTTCCACCCTCCTCCCCCTCAGCCCCACCATCCTCTTCCCTTCTTCTTTTTTTTTTTTTTTTTTTAGTTTAAGGTATTTATTTTCCCCCCAACAGCTCTCCCTTTCAGTCCAAATAATGGTTCTTTTTCTTATAACTATAAATACAATACAAAACAACAGAAATAAATAGGCCACGATTATAAGAGTTATATGGCTTAGCATACATTCCCAATGTCCAGTCCATATGTATTTGGCACCTGACTTTAACATTCTACTATCTAAACATCTCCATGAGTTTAAAGTTCTATATCTAACTCAGCTTTCATAATTGATGCAGGAAGACTCGGTTGACTGAGGATAATGTCACTCCTGGGCCAACAGTCCTGGGTTCTGTAAGAAAGCAGACTGGGTAACTCTGCCAAAACAGGGTGGGACAATCCTTCATAATCCCTGCTCTACAATTAATGTCTGTCAGAGATACTGGGCCAAGAGGCTGAAGATAGATTCTCCAACGTATTGAGAGAAATTGGGGACTATCCAAGCAGCCAGTTGTCTGTCATTTCTTAGTTCTGGAAGCTGTTGACTCTGTACTTCCTGTACAATCAGATATACTTATCCTTCTCGGGTCTCTGATGTGGTTGAAGACTATATAGCTATAGTCTCACTACTAAATTTTAAGTTGTCTAGGATTTAAAAGGATGTTCTAGGTCTAAGAAGATGTTTTTACGTTGGTAATGTAAGTTAGGATGGAATCTGAGTTAGGTATAGGACTTTAAACTCATCATGATAGATAGATAGATAGATAGATAGATAGATAGATAGATAGATAGGTAGATAGATAGATAGATAGATAGATAGATGATAGATAGATAGATAGATAGATAGATAGATAGATAGATAGATAGAT
>CAJQZJ010032380.1:1897004-1935419 GCA_907164525.1 Lophiomys imhausi | reverse complement strand
TGTGTGTGTGTGTGTGTGTGTGTGTGTGTGTGTGTGTGTGTGTGTGTTTGGATGACCTTTTCTCACTAGATTTGGGGGATAATTTTGTTGTTATTGCTGTAATTTCATTGCACTGAGTCTCCATGGCCTCAGTCTTTTCCTCAGCTCTTTCTTCTAGCCCCTGGCTTGTTAACTCTGCTCTACAGATTATTGCAGAGCCCTTTGATGTTGTGATCACACTTGTTTGTTTTTTCCTTGCTGACATTTGAGTGCATTCTTTCCTAAGCCTTGTTCTCCATCCCTGATATTTTTCCTTGTGCTTGGTCAAGTATACTGGTGATGCTTCCCACTGTGTTTTATATTTGATTCATTAACATTTTCGTTTCCAACATTTTTTTTTCAAAAATCTCAATTTCCTTCTTGAATTGTGCTGGTTTTCATTCATAATACTGATTTTACCTTCTATTTTGCATTTTTTTCTCTGTTATTGACTTTCTTCTGAAAGGGCTCCTTGGAATTCATTTGCTTGTTTGTATCTTCTCTGAGATTATTCATCATGTTTATTTTAAGCTTTTAATCTTCATACAACATTTCATCTATTTTAGATAATGCTACTTAGGTAAACAAAAGATACAGGGAAATGGAAAATTACAAGAGAATCATAATTAAATAAAGAAAAAGAAGAGAAATTGAGAAGAATGTTATGCAGGGAAAAGAAAGAAACAAGGGTTTAGAAAAGAAAAAAAAAAGTTCTTCAATAATGTGAAAGTTCAAAAACAAAATTAGATGAATGTAAAAGTTGGAATTTAAAAAGATTATTTCCTATTCTGTTTTCATGTAGCCTGTTTTTCAAGATAATAGTGTGATACAATTTATCAGTGCAGCAATCAGAGAATATTGTATCAACGATGGTCTCTGAAGGCTGATTAGGGCTGAAAACCTAAGACTAAATTTTTATACTCCTGGCTTAGTAGAGCACATGTTCAAGTTTGGTTCTCATAAACCTGCCATAGTGAGTTAGTGCAAGCAATGGCGTGGTCTTGCACAGTGCAGCACCCTACCCAGGCTCTTGGTGCATTATGGGAACTTGTTGCTTTACCTAGAGGTATTTTGTTTTGTTTTTCCCTCATCTTAGGCTCTAAGTAAACTTTTATGAACTCAGTCTAGCCAGAAAATACCCTAGGAATAGCATAATGTAGAAAACTTTTCTAAATGCTACAAAACAGACCAGTGTGTAGAAAGATGTGTGGGAATTTCCCACGTGGAGAAAGGGAAGAACACCCACCCCCTCCTCCCCCTTCCCCCCCCCCCCCCTCCACCCCCCCAACCCCTCCATCCCCCACACCACCCCCAGCAAGGTAGCTTCTGTGGGTCTGTAAAGCGCTGAGTCCATCAGTAGGCTTTCATGTCATGGCAGGAGATGAGGCCAGAGGCAAGGTAAGCTCTGCAAAGTGGAGGAGCCAGAGAGCAAGTTCAGAGATCGACATTTCACTCTGTAGGGATGAGAAATCAGCAGAGCCTTAAAGCTGGAGACGCATGTGGTGAATGTGCATTTCTGGAAGCAAATCTGGTGCTATCCTAAATGCACTGTACCCCACTAACATTAGGTGACAGGAAAACAAGCTAAGCTGTTACAGTGGACTTGGGGTTGTGGTGATGTTGAGGAAATGAAAGCCTGAATTGTGATAGTTATAAATGAAGACAAAACAAGCAGTTCAGTTCATGAAACTACAGGAGAATCAGTGGCGTGACTGAACTGGTTTATACCAGCTTTCAAGCACCAGTGTTATATATTCAGGAAGTTCGCAAACCAATTTTGACACCACTGGCAGTTTAGAATTAGCAGGGAAAATCAGTCTCAGAACTTAGCAAATATACCACACTTTCTGTTTTTCAGAGGACCAGCCTAGAAGCATACCAAAGATAGGACTGACAGGACAGGAAGCAGGCAGGAAACAGCAGGTTCTGTGGGGATGGTGCCCTTTTGCACCTGGGGCATCCTCAAGAAAAGAAAAATAGAAAATGGCAAATTCACAATTAGACATAGATATTCCTGGAAGCCAGAAGCAGAAATACATGGGAGAGACTGTAAACCACATGAAAGCAACCCCCTAAACAAAAAGTAAATGTGTCCCCAACCCATCTTCCCCTCTACCAGACACTAAAAATGCCCACGACCACCTTTCCAATTCTGCATCACATGATGGGAAATGTGTCAGAGGGGAAGCAGAGAGGAACAGCAGTCTTAACCACAATGGTTAAATGTCTAACATTTGCACATTTCACAAGTGTGGATGGCCATGTGAACCCCTGAGCAATGGAACTCTCAGAACCACAAGGTCAGAATCTGAAGCTGTGTCAGCTCTGTAGCATACTTGTCTCTGGTGTGCGAAGGCCATTGCGGAGACATTTGGGTTCAGGGAGTTTGGGGGCATGGCTTAATCTCAATTAATTTCTTAATGTGTCCTATCCAGATTCAAAATGCCTGGAAGAATGACAAGCTGGGATGGCAGAGTATGCAAGCCCTGAAGATCACAGACTTCACCCTGACTCATGACAGAAGCAAACACCATTCACACACCACTGTTCACAGTTAAACCTCTAGCTTGCTGGCCGTGACACCTCAGAACCATCTTCAAAACACCATCTTGCTTATGCGGATCTAAGAGCCCTCTGGTCCCTGCTGTGAGGCTGCTGGACCATGTCACTGTGAGGGAAGGTGTAATGTGTCTGACGCTGGCCAGAATAATCCATTCCAGACCCATGTGTAATGGGGGGAAACAGGTGCAAACAATTGAACCAGCTGTCAGCAAGCTGTGGGGATCACTTTTGATATCTTAATCGTTTGTCGATCAGCACGCCATGTTGGCAGCCTTGCTGTCATAGCTCACTGCACATCTGCAAACCTTTTCCATTCTCTTCTGATGTTCACACTAAATCTTCACAAAGACTGGCATCAGGAGAGATGCAAATTGAGCATGATTGCTGCCGCTTCCTTTTTCCTGCCACAGAACCACTGAGGGTTGACAAATGCCAATAATTGCTCGTTTTTCATTACTGGTTGTCAGGTGCCACACAAGGCAACAGCTGAGAGATCCCTCTTTCCCTATGAACATCTTGTTGGTTTCAGGGACTGCATATGATGTTTCTTTGTATATGATGTATTTGTAGTATAGAAACTCATTGTCCAGTAGCTTGTGTAGGAAATTGGTTGGGTTGTTGTCATTGTTCTTTTAGATGTGCTATCACAGCCGCTTTATCCAGAATTATACTACCCTCATAGTCTCTGGGAAAAGACAATGACTGAATGTCTCCATTCTCCTTTCCTGTCAGGAAAATGTCACCACCATAATTACCATAACATGTAATTATCCCTAAGATAGGGGCTGGGAATCAATGGCCTTATCTGCAGGGATCCACCATCTGAGATATTTGGGTTGATAACCCCGTGGAGGTCAACAGACTATATGTACTACACATACAAAAAAAGAACAAATGAATCTGAATGGCCTTTCAAAAATCTTACCCCATGACCTCTGCCTCCAAGACTAGGTTCTGTGGAACTGTGGGCAAGGGAGCAGTGGATGAAACTTGAGTTTTGTTGCTGAGTCCAGGAAATGCATCAGGTGGAGGATGTCCCAAGAGACAGGAGGTGAATTCTCCAACTCAGCTATTGTTTGCATGACATTTCTACCCACTGCTTCTCTGTTTGTTTAAGTTTTGTTGAAAATGATTCTTCATACAATATATTCTAATCAAGGTTTGCCCTCCCTCACTGCCTCACAGACTCTTTCCACCTCCCTACCCATCCAATTCTCCACCCTCTTTCTCTCTGTGTTTAGAAAACAAACAGAAAGAAACAAAGAAACAAACAAAGAAAACTAGAAACATACACATATGTACACACAATAAAAAACACAAAATTGGAAACAATAATACACAAGCAAAAGATTAATAAGGTGAGAAATGACTAAATAAAGCAATATGAGAAAACAAAAAAAAACCCTCCAAAAATGCCAATGAATTCATTTCATGTTGGCCATTTAATATTCGGCATGGGGTCTGCCCTTAAGTATGCTTTGTACACCCGGTATGACTGCATTTAGGAAAACTAGTTTTTCCTTTACAAATGGCTGTCAACTGGAGATAGCTTCTTGGTTAGGGATGGGAGCTCATGTCTACAGCACCAGGACCCTATCTGGCTTGGACAGGTGCATGCTACCACAGTCTCCATGAATTCATATTCATGGAGTCATGTGTCATGTTCATGTGTCAGTCCTGTTGTGTTCAGAAAACACGGTTTCCTTGGTGTCATCATTCTCTCTGGCTCTTACAGTCTTTCTGCCTCCTCTTCCACGTCATTCCCTGAGTCCTGAGGAGAGGAGTTTGATGAGGTCATCCCACTTAGGACTGAATGTTCCAAGGACTCTCACTCTGCACATTTTCCTGCTATCTGAACAAGTGCTTCTTCATGGCATTTTCTCTCTACTCTCTATTCTGATTCTTCTTCCCTCCCTCTCCTCTTTCCAAAACAAGTTACAGGGCCACGCCTTTGCTTTCTAGATATGACTGCATATTTTCCATAAACAGGATTCTCCATGTAATCTGGCTTCTATTCTCCTGCTCCTAAACTTGTACAAAAGGTCCTACTCTTGGCGATTCGGAGGAAGGATATTACTTGTTTGTACAAATATGGGGATTCTGTTGAACTGTCACACAAAACATTAAATGAGTAAAAACAAAACAAAAAAGATACCCCCTCCTCCTTTTTCTCCACCCCAGGAACTGCTAACACTGTTAGCTCCTGAAGAAGGAAGAACTTCATGGGCACCTCCTCTGTCCATGGTGGATAGTTAGAGGGCCCAGTCTTGTACAGTTATCCATAGTTTCTATGTGTTCATGATTGCAATGGCCACAGCTTATCTGAATAGTAATATTTCATAGCACCCTTTTCCATCCTTAAGCTCTTAAATTCTTTCTGCCCGTTGTCCTACGATGCTTGATGGGCCTTGCTGGGTGTGGTGTAGACGTAGATGTCCCCTCGGAGACTGAGTGCTCATTAGTCACTCACTCTGCACTTTCACCAGATAGGAGTGTCTGCATTAGCCATCACCCTCTGCTAAAGGGAACATCGTCCCAGGATGAGAACTGCTGAATTTTTAAAATTATTTGTTTTTTTTTAATTCGCGTCATGTGTGTGCAGGAGTCTTCAGAGGTCAGAAGTGAGCATCAGATCCCCCGAAACTGGAGTCCCAGTGGAGCAATTTTAAGCCATCATACAGGAGCTGGGAATTGAACCCTGGTTCTCCACAAGAACATTAATCACTCTTACCCTGAGCCATCTCTCCAGCCCCTGAACATAAATATTTAGGGGGCAGATTCATAACACATTCATTTCTGGAAACAATGGCCATGTGTTCCCCCCTTGAGCCCATGCCCTCCCAAACTGTATGATTTTGACCCAATTTATAATACCAGGTGTATCTGCTCCAATGGAGCAGGGTTCAAATACCATCTTAAAGAAGTTTGTAATCTCACTAACAGTCATGCCACTATTGCGCTAGTGAGTGTATCTTGCCTGGGAGGTTGGTATTAGTGCCCACATGATGTATGAAACTGATGAGTTTTCTGCCCCAGCAGCCTGTACTGCATGTTGGGGACTATAAATGCTAGCCAGCATGGAGCTGAGAGTTCCATCTTGATTTCCCTGTGGCCTATAGCTAAAATGCATGATGTCTTCAACAAGAGGCAGACACATTTTCAATGCAACTATGAAGAGCATTAGGAAAACTACAAAATCTGAGTGAAATGTAAACTTCACATATTTCTTTATAAACACTAGTGTTTGCACATAGTGTCAGCATTCTTACTCAGATGGGGGGGGGTGATTTCCCATCCTTTTGAGTCTCACCTTAGAAAGAATACTGCCATTTCCTTGGGTCTGAGGCATTGGGTCCCTGACCTGGGTGTTCCTGTGTCAAGCAATTACACACTTATTTCGTCCACTCTTCCCAAGTTCACTCAAGGCTTCTCAACACCCCAACAAGGAAGCATTAGGTAGGGTACCCACCTTTCCCAGTTGCTAAGACACTACCATAGTATTCCTGAGAACATATTAACTAGATCCCCAACCAGATCAAATGACTGACATTATTTTTCCCTCCTTTGTTCTTATACTTTCTCCAACCCTTCAGTACATAGTATACTTTGCCTTTTATTGGTAAAAAATATACCCTGCTATTAAAAGGAAACACCACAAATATTTGTCCTAATATGTGAATGGCCAATAATAGGGAAACAAGGGGTTACTTGTCTGAAACCTAGGCTGAGGGCTCTCACGTGTATGCTGGCTTACCCTCCTCTCTCCTCAGAAGACCTCTATGACACTGTTTTCCTTCTCACCGTATAAAAAAAAAGAAAACAAGGTTCAGAGTAATTCACTAACTGGCAAAAATAAAGCACATTTTAAATAACAGAGATGTAAAAATAATTAATTAACTAAATTGCATTGGGCCCCATTTATAGAAAGAATTAATTAAATTATTTACCAGTATTTAGATTATTGTTAATTGGTTCAGCAGCCGTTAATTCTTAACCCACCATTATAAATAAATACACAGACACCATGTGGATTTTAACGAGCCTTGGCCTGAATTGTGCAGTCTTGTCCATCTAAGCTAGCTCATAATTCTATTACCCAAATATGACCCCATATATACATATGTCCCCTTGGACTGCCATTCTCCACAATATGCCACGTGGAATGAGGTTCTTTTTTCTAACCCATGGTGTGCTACCTCTTTCCTGTTTCTCCTGGCTGAAATGAATTAATCCTCTGTCTAAAGCAAAGGATTCCTGTTCTAATCTCAGGAAGTCCCACTTTTCTCTGTCTTTGCCCAATCTCAGGCCTCGGCATTTCATTTAACCAATCAGAGTCAATGTAAGTAACAGTCAGCAAGCAGGACCAATTAATTAACATTTAGAATGCTTAACACTACCCCAACACAGAGATGAGATATTAACCCGACTCGAATCTTTGTATCTGTAACCAGCTAAGCTACTGATGTAAAGGTGCAGCAAACTGTCCCAACGACTTCCTTCAAATCTCAGGTTTTATACTAACCCACTCGGTTGTCCACTATGTGAGAATGCTTGGTCAGCCCTGAAGCTGAATCTGCTCCCTGGTTACAGTTATCAGAGGCTACACTAAGGAAGCCAGATCTGGACATCATTCAGTGTCTTGGCTCCCAGAATCCAACCATCTACCAATGAGGGCTTGATATCCTCGAAGTCCTTCCAAGAACTCATTGTGACACAGTCTCTCACCAACGTATTCCTCTTCTCTGGATCACCCTGATACAATCTTCCTGCTGCTTGCTTGTGCCTTGTACCAGAAATTGTTGCTTCACTCCAAAGTGGTAACCCCTGATCTCAGGTCACATCCTCTACTGTCTTCCAATCTCTGAAGCTCCCTGGCTAATATGTGTATGTGGTTAGTAAAGAAAAATCATGATTAAATCCAAAGGAAAGTATGCAAATATAGTATTCCATGAAATGTAGGGATTGTATAGAGAATTCTGAAGCAAGAGAATCCTCCAAACATATTTCAAAGCTTACCCCACAGGTGACTACAGATCACACCGCATTTAAGGGTCTTCCTGTGGCTCTTTAGATTGTCCCAGCTTTCTATCAAAAGACAAATGGAAATCAAAGCCACAATGAGGCACCATGACATACCCACCAGATTAAAGCATAGAGAGACAGACAATCATAAGTCTTAACAAATACATATAACAGGAGGAACTCAGCTATGTTACTGATAGAAAAATAAAATGTAACAACCATTGTGTGTATTTAAACTGAACTGAATATATGTACATACTATAAAGAGAAAATTCTACTTCTGGGGATATACTCAAGAAAAGAGGTACATATTATTGCAAGGTATTTTTAAATGCTCATAGAAAAATAGTCCTAAATAGTAACTATTATGATAATCTTTTTGTGCACTGTGTAAAGATTCTCCTTGTTTTATTCCAATGCTGATTTCTATACCCAGAGAATTGAGTACAGCCTAGACATTGGTATTGTCATTTTTATGAAGCACATCTTGCCTCAGTGGTTTGCAACCATTCTTCTCTGTCACCTTCTGAATGGTCTAACAAAGATCTGGCTGGACAATAGCTGAAGCAAGAGAGGGAGGAAGGACTTCTGGCAAAGACAGGGACTCTGGAAAGGAAGCTCAGGCATAGGAATCACCAGCTGGACAGGGAGGAAGAAGTAAGAGCCCAGACTAGAGACTAAGACAGACAGGCAACGGGCCATGTGGAGGGACATAGGCCAAGGCAGTACAGTAACATTAAATAGCTGAGAATCTGCCCAGCTATAGTGCCCTAAGCTTATAATAAATATAAACAGTCTCCATGTCATTTTTTGGGAGCAGGCAGTCTCAAAGAAAATCCCATTTTAAGAAACAACTTATATCAACAGTGCAATAAATTATAGTATAGTGATTGATACAAGATGATCCTTCAACTGTGAAAAATTAAAGAAACTAGTATTACAACAGACAATTCTTAATGCTGAATGTAAGAAACTGGGCACAGAAGAAGACTTGATCATATATAAACTATATGACCCCATTTATCTAAGTCTCCACAACGGGCAGAATAAGTCATGTATCAGATGCTTGTGGAGGAGGAAGGCTAGTGACTGGGGAGGAAGCTAAGCATGGCTTCTGTGGGGGAAAGCTGGTAATAGCTTATTTCTTCATCTGGGTTATGGAGACACAGGCGTGATCACTTCGTGACCATGTTCAAGTTATTTCCTTTTCCCAGAAATGCAGAGAAAATATTACTATATAAATCTGCTGTCTATATGGTTGCATGTCACACTTATGATATCTGATATTCTTCACTATGTCCCATAATTAAGTGAGTCCATTGAAGACATTACAGAGACTGCAGAGGAAACCTGATCACACAGTGTCTGTGTAAGAGGTTCCCATATAAGCCTCAGAAACTCAAACTCAGTCTTTTCTGGAAGATAATATTTTTGTTATTTTTTTATTCAGTTAGAATTTTCACCCATAAAGTCCCAACAATTCATTGGAGATTGTGTCAGTTGCGGTTTTCTTTCTCTCAAGAAGTTTATTTATGAAGTTGTCCAGTCTGTTTTCAAAAAATTAGATTCTAGATTAGAATCAAGGGGGACAAATGATGTTTGTCCATTCATCATTCATTTGCTAAAAATAAATAAATAAATCTTCTGCTACTGGTACTACTTTAATTTTTCTGAGGTTCCTACTTCTTGAATTCAAAAATCATCAGACTTTCAAAATATTTTTAAATTGCATGTATGTGGGTGGGTGGGTTTATGCATATTTGCGCAGTGCCTGTGGAGGCCAGCAGAGGGGATCAGATCTGGAGCTGAAGTTACAGCTGTAAGTCACCCAGTGTGGGTCCTGGCATCCAGACTTGGGTCCTCTAGAAGAGTAGTACATATTCTTAACTGGTGAGCCATCTCTCTGGTCCCTAGACTCCTTAACTGCTGCACAAGTTCAAATATCATAAATGCTTCTGATATTACATGTTTTAGTCCAGAGATTTTATGTTTTGTTCCAGAGAAGGACCTCAACACAAGTCTGAGAAGCTAGCATTTTAATGTAAAGTTTCATTGTTTTCATGGCACGGTAAACTAATTCTGTGTTAAATATTTGGGGTACTGTGTGCACTGCCTGCTCTACTCAAGAGTTCTTAAGTTCCTCTTCTTCAATGTTTATAGCATGCTGACAAAGTGGGGTTTCAATTTCTATCCCATCCACCAGTGAAAGGTGTTAAATTAGCCTTGAATCTCGACTTTAAAAAAAACTCTTGATTAATGTGAGTAGGTTAAAAGTATTAAATTTTAGGAACACAAGAACTCACACAGAAAGTTTGTCAGAAACATAACCTGCTGAAAATCCATTGAATAATTCTATGTACATTCTTAAATGAAGTATGCCAATCTTACATCCTTATGAAAAATTACATTTCTTATGTTCTTTCTGCTCTGACTGCGATGATGTAAAGTCTTTCAAGGGTCCATTGGCAGATGCTAAGCCATCTTTGAACATTTAAAAAGACATTAGGTTAAGGATAACTAACCAATCAGATGTAACAATGACCCGTATTGCTTGTCAACTTGACAAGCTCTAGAATCACCTAGAAGACCAGCCCCTGGGCATGCCTGTGAGGGATGAGCTAAATTACCCAAGAGAGGAAGGGATAGGAAAGCAATTTTAACTGTAGGCAGCACCACTCGGTGGGCTGGGGTCTCTTCACCACTCTCTGCTTCCTGACTGGATACAATGTGGCCAGCTAGCTACCTCAAGCTCCTGCCACCATGACCTCCCTGCTGTGTCTGACTCTTTCCTCAAGCTGGGAACCAAAATAAATCCTTTCTCACTTAAGTTGCTTTTGTTGGGCATTTACCACAGAAACAGGGAACACAACTGATGCAGGTACCAGGTTTAGTTTTGAAACATATGATGATTTCTTACATGACATAGGCAGCTTCCCAATAAGAAGATACCCAGTAATTAATATCCCATCAATCCCACACACTGAAAAAATAGCATTCCTTACAAAGAAGACAGAATCTTGCTCTAAAGAGTTAACCTCACATCAGCATCAAGGAATTTTGATGATGTAAGAATACATGATTTTGTACCATGCCAGGCCAGGTGGTCGAACACCTATAAATAGGAGCATTCTCTACCTTATGATGTCATAGTCCTCCAAAAATCCTTTTTGTAAATCATGGTTTCAGCTTATAAAGAGACTATACACACAAACCAAAATACATAAGCTGGGAGGAAAAGTACACACAGGGTGAGAGGGGGGCAACAGAATATAAACTATTCATTTATGATCCGAGGCCCTCCCTTGACATACACATTGCTCACTGTAATGTAACAGACATCAGTATCTAGTCTCTCTCTCTCTCTCCCTCTCTCTCTCCCTCTCTCTCTCCCTCTCTCTCTCTCTCTCTCCCTCTCTCTCTCTCTCTCTTTCTGTCCCATAGTTTGATTTTCCCTCTCTACATTCCTGAAGTGTGTGGTTTGGGTGAGACTAAACCAGATCAAAGGATGGGCGTGTGACCCAAAGCACACAAGCAAGCATTACTAAAAATCATTTTTATATTTTGCTTAAAACTATTAAAGCCGTAATCCCCCACTTAGATTGCTGGGAAAACAGGACCCAAGCAGGGATTGCTAACTCCTTCATCACCATCCGGGAAGACCGGGCTCATAGTAAAGTCAATGCAAGCAAAACAGAGCGGAGAAAGATGAGTGACCACCAACAGTGACAGTATGTCTCCCCAACTCACTCAGCACATGAAGCTGCAGGTATTCTCAGACACCAAGCCAACGCTTCCCTTCACTGTTACCAGATTTTTTAAGGTAGGGCCTTACATAGCCTCAAACTCACTTTGAACTTCTGATACTCCTGCCTCTACCTACCAGTGCTGGGATTGCAGGCATGCATCGCTGTCACTGTGGCCAGCTTCTACAATGGTGAGTCAAACCCAGGGCTTGGAACATGCTAGGCAAATGCTCTGCCAGATCCTCACCACCCCCCATTCTGTTATTTTTATTTCCTAAAGCCAGTTACTAACTGAAAGACTATCCTCCCTGAGATGTCCTAAATGATTAGCCTAAAAACGATTGTGATTCACACACGTAAATATTTGAGATTCAGGACTATAGCCCAACAGCTTTTGTTTAAATGGCAAAAAGACTCTTTTTGTTTGCAATCTGCAGAGCCATGCTAGCAAGCTCCATGCCTCTGTGTTAATAATTCACATACATTGAACATATGAAAATGTATTCAAATTTAAATTTTTTTTAATTTTGAACATATATTTGTACTTATTGTAGGTGTATGAGAATATTTTAAGCCTTTTTAATTCATAAGGAGCTCTGATAAACAATAAATTTCTTCAGAGATGCAGAGAAATCTTGAATATTAATAGAAATATTGAAATAGTCAATTATAAACCTTCATTGATTACTGGCTGAAGTTAAACAATCATAAATATTAATAATAGATAAATTAAAAAATATAAGTACTTAGGGAGGGGATTGTGATTGAGATATAACTTGAAGAAATAAAAAATAAATTATAAAAAAATATATATATAGGTACAGTGATCTGTATCTCTCTACCACCTAGCCCAGCACCTGGAACTTAGCAATAATGACTCTGTAAATAAATGTATTAATGAATGTATGAATGAACGAGCAGGTGATTACCAAGCATCAACTTTGGTATTTTTCCAATATAACAGAATTTCCTCACTGGTGTTTTATTGAGTGCACGTAAAGGGTAACTTACAGCTTGGACTCACTGTAGAGTGTTAGTGGGAATCTGGGGAATACACTGGCGCTTCAGAAATGGTTCCCACTTGTAATCGAAGAAGAGACTTCATGTTCAGAGGACTTCATAAGTGCCAAGCTTCTGGTCTCTGGTACAGAAACTGGATTCTCATCACCTTCCCTGTCTTTTGTTACTGAGACTTCAGGAGAGGAAGTGCATGTAGAATTACACAATCCAAGCACCATTGAACCATTTCAAAAAGAATGAATGAACCCCTAATTTTTTTTTCCAACGGACTTGGAAAATATGGAGTGTGTACATGGTTGCCACGGAGACTGCCTTTCGTAGATCATTCTACAGTCATTCATTATGAATCATCACAATGGACCGATAGTGTTGATACTACCATCAACTTTTCCAGAATTAGAGAACTGAGAACCAAGATATGTGACTGACCCTCACATGGCTAATTACTAGGACTGGAACACAAAGCACTTGGCTTCTATGTTAAAAACCGCTCGTGGGCAGCCAACTCTCCAAACCACAGAAATGAGGAGCGACACACACTTTCCAGTACCATGGCTTTCAGGGGCTCTCTCGTCTCTGGCCATTCCTGAAATGATGCCAGTTGGTTTCTTTCCCGCATGTGATAGATGTGATCAAACTCGCAAACGTCAGCAGCAGGCCAGTCTCTAAGTCTAGTACCAGAAAATCATGTTCAGATCCTGAACTGGCTGGCTGGTTTCCATCTTCTCAGTAGCGCCTGGCCCATTTGTGACTTTTGATCAATACGAACTACTAATAAAACTATCGCAATTCTGCAACCGTATTATGTTTTCTGGAGGATCTCTGTATCTTGCAAGAGACTTCAACTCAGTCTCCAAGACCAGCACCACAAAACTGTGTACAGGTCCCAAGCTGGCTGCATGATTTCTATTTTCTCTGTACTATCTGGCTCATTTGTGAAATTTGATCAATGAAAATTACCACAGCCATTTGAAAACAGATGTAGTCTTGCTGATGCTTCTGTATCTCTGTATTTTGCCAAACATCACACTGGCTAATTCTTATGACAACTTCATAAATGAGATTGATACAGTATTTAAAGAAACTATAGTTACTAACTAGGCCTCAATCAGACTCTTGAAATGGAAAGAAATTGAGAATGAAGAGTTCCAGGCTCTTTCTTCATCGTATATACAATTTTCTGACCTATTATGTTCTAGGCACCACACTAGAGATTGGAAATGAAACACTATAGACAGAAAAGTAGGTACACAGCAAGATTACATACTTACCAGCAGAGAGAAATGATCTCTACTTTGCAATCAGGATCCTGCTTGCAGAGCGGACTATACACCATAGTAACATCAGAAATGGTTGTACACTTCTCCTGTGTAAAACACACTCCAGCCCATCCCACTGCTGTGTACCCTTCCCCATACCTCTCGTTTAAACTGATCTCCCCAAGATACACTATGACTTTACTCTGTGCTTAAGTTTATATTCAAAGGGCAAAGAAGGGTGCCCATTTTTTTTAAAAGTCAGCAAGATACAATAGAGAAAATATAAACTCTAGATCTCCATCAGTCTCTTGGCACACACTGGTAATTCCATCCCTCAGAGGGCTGAGGCAAGAGGATGGCAAGTTAAAGGCTAGCCTGAGCTAGATATAAAGTTCAAAGAGTAAGCCTACATTAAAAAATGAAAAGGAAATAGACTAATTTGTCAACCTAATAATGCTTATTTTTATCTTCATAACTCTTGGATTCTCTAAGTGTACAATGGAAAAAAAATACTGGCATTTGGAAAGCTAAGGCAGGAGAATTTCAAGTTAAGGTGACCCTAAGAATCTGTCTCAAAACAAGCAAAGATTGCTTCATTATCCTAAAAACACTCACTTAACTTTCATAATACATAATTTATGTAAGTGTACAAACAAAATATGAATACTGTTGGGAAACTGAGGCAGGAAGATTGTGAATTTGTGACCAGCCTGGTCTTTAAAAAAATATATTGACATTGTTAGAGAAAAAGAGAGAGAGAGAATGCTGACTTTTGGGTACGACATGGCCCCTGTACACTTGACTTCACCAGAGCTGGTGTAAGGTGTACACAAGATCGACCCATCAGCACCTTCTCACAGAAAGGGGAGGGGCTCATTAGGCCTGGAGGATTTATTGTAGTTAACAGCTGATGTTCGGTAGGGAGACATTTTCTTCAGTGTGGTAGCCCCTGTTAGGATGACCATATTCCTGTAAACAAGCCTAATAAGACTCTGGATCACACATAAAAAAGACATCAGAGTCAAGAGGAGGATAGATTATAAGAAAGATAACGAAGAGTGTATAAGAAGGGGATGCTGTAAGGAAACCCATTGTATTAGTCACATTTCTGTTGCTATGATAAAATACCATGACAGAAAACAACTTAAAAGAGAAAGGAGTTTAATTTAGCTTACAGATCCAGAAGGATGGAGTCCACCAAGGCAGGAAAGGCATGTAACAGGAGCTTGAGGCTGGCCTTCCACAGGCAGGAAGCAGAGAGATCACATTTCACTCACAAACAGGAAGCAGAGAGAGGTAACGGGAAGTGAGGTGAGGCTATAAAGCCTCAAATTCCAACCCCAGTTTTGTACTTCCTCCAGCACGGCTGTGCCTCCTAAAGGTACCATAGCCTCTTCAAATGTTCCACCAGTCGGGGACCACATGTTCAAATAAACACACTGATTGGTGACATTTTTCATTCCAATCACCTCATCCATTATTGTATATGATTAATATATACCATAAGAAACATTTATTCCTAAAAAACTCAAAATTTAACTATGAAACTCTAGCTATCTATTCTTCAACCACCTCAGAGACCTGAGAGGGATAAATATATCTGATTATATAGGAAGTGCAGGGCCTGCATCTTCCAATACTAAGAAATGACATACCAGTGGCTGCCTGGACAGTTCCCATTTTCTCTCCATACATTACAGCATCAATCTTCAGCCATTTGGCCCCATTTCTCTGACAGACATTGATTGTAGAGCAGGAATTATGAAGGACTTGCCTACCCTGTCTTGGCAGAGCTAGGCTGTCGACTTACCTGCTTCCAAGTTTTGTCCTGTTTGGAATTAATAGAGTGTTCTGGATCTAAGAAGATGTTTTTAAAATTGTGATGCAAATTAGAATGAAAGCTGAACTGGAAATAGACTTTAAACTCATGGAGATGGTCAGATAGTAGGTTGTTAAAGTCAGGTGCCAAATACATATGGACTAGAGATTGGGAATGTATGCTAAGCCATATAACTCTCATAATTGTGGCCTAATTATTTCTGTTGTTTTGTATTGTATTTATTGCTATAAGAGAAAGAGCCATTTGTTGGACTGAAAGGGAGAGCTGTTGGGGGAAAAAGATATACCTTAAACTTAAAAAAAAAAAAGGAAGGGGATGGGTAGGTTGAGGGGGAAGAGGGTAGGAGGGTGAGACCAGAGGGGGGAGTAGGGAGGGGATTGCGATTGAGATGTAACTTGAAGAAATAAAAATTAAATTTTAAAAAATGGAAAAAAGAGAAACATTTGTTTATATACCAACATTATAGACCTGCTGCTAATTCAAAAATAATTTATGAAGTTTCTTCTTCTTTTGCTGGAAAATGAAGACACATGTTAGGCAAGCTCTCTACCATGGAACTGTATTCCTAGCTCTTGTGAAGAATTCTTTTTAAGTCTCAGCTCTCTCCTCCATAAAATTTAGATGATGGTGTTTGAGGACTAATGATATTATAAACCCGTGAAGCAGGAAATAAGAGCTATTGTTGTTTTGAAAGGCGTTTACTCATCTCTGCTTAGAAGTGACTAGTTCCAGCTCCACTATAGAGTAAACTAGAAGCAAGAACTTTATTTTAAGGACCAACACCTCAACACAGTTGCTTTTCACCCATAGGCAGAAAAGCTTCCAGGTTACTTCCAGGTTACCAGGTTTTATAAGCTGTGATTGAAGCCAATAATTTCTCCTGCTCAGGGTCTTGAGACTGATATTTACAGAGGCAAACTAAGACACATTAAGTAAAGGGATATAGATATGGGGCTTTCGGAAGCACAGGCCCTGTTCTGATATAAAGAATGCAAAGGGACTTCTTCCATTGTAGGGCTTATTTATTTATTATCTATCATCTATCTATCTATCTATCTATCTATCTATCTATCTATCCATCTATCCATCCAGCCACCCACCTATATATATATCCATCTATCTATCTATCTATCTGTCTGTCTGTCTATCTATCTATCTATCTATCTATCCATCCATCTATCCATCTGTCTACCTGTTTGTGTGTTTATCTTTGAGAAAGGGTGTTGTGTAGCCCAGGCTGGCCTCAAGCTATGTAGCTGAGGGTGTCCGTGAGCCCCTGTTTCTCCTACCTCTCCATCCCAAGAACTGAGATTACAAATGCTTGCCACCGTGCCCAGGACCATCCTAAGTTTTGGCTAAGCCCAAAGTGTTCTCCCACCACTGTATGAATGATGTGAGGTCTTCAGGTCCTCACTGCCCTGACCTCCCCTTCAAACCCACCCAGGTTGATGCAAATATTTCAGAAAGTCTGCAGTGGATCACCCAGATTTACCATCTCACAATACTACAACTATAGCTTGTCACTTACTTGAGTTTCTATTTTTGAATGCTAAGACAACAAGATTCACAGCCTTGCACTGGTCTTATACTTCAAAGGGGGAGTTATTTCTTAACATTATTAAGACAAGGAAGTTCTGAATGGTACAGAGTTTTAATATCTATCCCCACTTTGCCAAACCTTTGACATTCCTCCTCCCTTCCTTTATACTGCTCTGTTCTGCTTTGTCTTAAAAAGAGAACCGAGGGAGGGGGAAAGGTCCCCAAAGGACCTTTGATCAATATAAATGAAAGATCCCTGCCGCTGTCAGTCAGAAAGACAAATCCTTCCTTGGGGAAAAGAGTCCTTTAAACAAACTCCAGTAGACAAAATCACTGCTCCCGCCTTTGCTAGGTCATCAGTTTCAAAATTGATGACCTAATATGAGGAGAGAGGCTTTATGATATATAGCAACCGCTTTGCTTCAAAAAAAAAAAAAAAACATGCTAAAATGTTTTTTTGACAAGTTGTCAGGGCTCCTCGGTTTCTAACCTGGATTATTTACAGATCTTATTCTTGCCTGGAGAGAGCTCAGCTGGACAGTTGCATTTCTGTAGTTTTCTGACAAAGCTGGGTCGTGGAGTTGAGGCTTTAAGACCTGGAAAGGTGGTCTGGGAGATCATCAGCCCTGGGTCATGCGGGATCTAGAGACTCAAGGTTAATCTAAATTCTCTGGGGATTATCCTGGAGACAGCAAGCGGTTCCATAAACACAGCCACTGCAGTCCCAAGTAGAGAAGCAACAGGCTTCCCTGTCACTGGAATTTCAAGGAGACGAAACCTAAAATGCCGGTGGGATGAATAGGCAGAGCTGTCACTGGTTCTTGAATTATGAGGCCAGACTTTCAGTAGCCACCAAGTTACAGGTCAAGAGCTCCTAGGTCAGGTTCCACTTCTTTCAGAAAACCCATGATGAAATTTCAAAGGCTTTGGGGTAAAGTTTTATTAACTTAGGTTAGTTGGAAAGAAAAGGGTAGGCAGAGCAAAATGTGAAATTTCATTATCTTTTTCTCGTGCGCTCCGCCTTTTACGCTTCAATGCTAGTAGAATCTAACATAGATAATCAATTACTCTGGGCATCAGTGGGAGAGACGGAGGGGAAGGCTAACAGAGCCTGAACCACTGTGGGTGTCTGTGACATGATATTCACGCTCTCAAGAACTCAAGTTCTTTTTCTTGTTCTTTTAACCTCCAAGATATTAAAAATTAAAGCAAAATAATTTAAAATGTTTTCTGAATTTCACATGTTACAGGATTCAAGGGAGGGAAAGTGCAGATTTAAAACTCATAAACTCAAATACTTTGCTACTGATGCATAGTGTTCAATAAATGTTTGCCAGCAAATTTTCTTCTATTACTACATTAAAAAAACAAAGCCAGGGTCAGCAAGACCGCTCAGGAGGTGAAAGTGCCGCCAAGCCTGGGGACCTGAGTTCAGTCCCTGGAACCCACATGGTGGAAAGAAAGCACCAACTCCCCGAGTTGTCCTCCAACCTTCACACACACTCTGTGTCATACACACACACACACACACACACACACACACACACACACACACACTAAACGAGTAAATAAATAAAGCAGATGGTGGGGGCACACTCCTTTAATCCCAGCACTCAGGAGGCAGAGGCATGTGGATCTCTATGAGTTCAAGTCTCTGTGAGCTCAAGGCCAGCCTGATCTACAAAGTGGGTTCCAGGATGGCCAAGGCTGTTACACAGAGAAACCCTGTCTCGAAACCTCTCCCCCTCCAAAAGAAGTGAATGAATGAATGAATGCATGCATGAATAAATGAATGTTTAAAAAACCAGGGCTGGGATCTGGCTGAGTCAAGTCAGGGCCTGACCTCAGAGCACTAGAATACGAGTTTGCAGCCCCAGCACCCACACAAAAGCCAGGCTTAGCGGCTGCCATCTATCTAAAACCTCAGTGCTGGGAGAGGGGGCTGCAATCAGGCAGATTCCTGGAGCTCACTGGCCAGACAGCCTAGTTGAATGAATGAGCTCTAGGTCCACTGAGATACCCTGTCTTAACAAATAAAGATAAACGATATTGAGGAACACACTCTACATAGACCTCTGGCCTCCACACACATGTATGTACACACACCAACACGAACATGTACATATACCACACACAAATATTTAAAGTCAAAATTTAGTTATTAACACGTGAAAACTGTGCTATCTGCATACCCATGCATGCTGTACAAGAAGCTCTTTGTCAAATTAGAATTTTAGTTCTTCAGGGTAGCCAGAGACATAGCCCAGTGGACAAGAGTGTGATCTTGGCAAGCAGGAGGACATGAGTTTGAATGGACAGCATCTACGTAAAAGCCAAACGCAGTACCACACATCTGTAATCCCAGCACTTCTACTAGGACATGTAGGCATCTGTAATCCCAGCATTTCTATGAGAAGGTAGAAGCCAGGTACAAGAGAATCCCTGAAAGCTCAAAGGCCAGTTAGCCTTGCAAACACAGCAGACAATGACAAAAGAGGAAGGCTGTCTCAAACAAGGTGAAAGGCAAGGACTGATATCAGAGGTTGTCCTCTGACCTCCACATGCATGCCTTAGCATGCAAATACACAAACATGCACAGATGCACAAACATATCACACATATAGATTTTTAAAGATATATAAGGGGAAGAGGGGAGTGAATTTTGTTGAAATATATTGCATGCATATATAAAATTCTCAAAGAATAAGTGAAGTATTTTACTGAAAATAAATTTTATTGAACATGTTTATATGAACATGAAAAATTATTATGTGCAAAAAAAAGGATAATTATATTGCTACAACCTAGCCAGTATAGTATTGTTTCCCTGCCAGTATAGTTATTTAATTCTAGATTCAGGGCAGCGTTCTGTAAAGTTGAACTTTATGGTTGTTTGCTATACTTCATCCTAAACAAGACAAACACAATCTGTTTCTTTTCAAATCTCTTGACTTCCCTCCAATATATTCTTCTCTCACTGCCTGTCAGTCACCTCATTGATCTCAAATTCCCACTGGCCCTATAAAATCAATTTATATTGAAAATCATTTCCATCAATATGTATATCTGACTGCATCATATTTTCCTTGCTTGAATCATTTCAGTAGTTTTGCATTTAAAGCTATTCAGCCAAGCTTTAATTCAAATTAAAGTTTAGCCTTATTCCTACTGTAGATGTACACGCAATGACAGAGACTCGAGGTGGATTCAGAGATGGCCACTACATAGATTTAAATCATTGCCTGTTGGTAATTAAGAATATTCCTTAGCAGATGCTAAGAGATAAGCAACATTTGCTTATTCAAATATACAGAGAGAGATAGATGGTCTTTAAAAAAAAAACCTCAAGAGATCTGTAAAATATGGCATTTAAAGATGTTTTCTTTTTTATGTTTATTTATTTACTTCAGGTTACATCTCCATCACAGTGTCCTCTTTCTACCCCTCCCACCCTGCCCTACCATCCTCTACCTCCTATCCCTTCCATCCCACTCCTCTGGAGTGGAGTGTCTCTACCAAACAGTCCCCTGCCCCAGTTCAGCAGTCATATGAGGGCCAAGAGCCTCCTCATACACTGGGGGCCTACAAGGCAGCACCACTAGGGTAAAGTGTCTCATTGACAGGTAACAAAGTCTATGTTCCTGTTCCCTTTGGTGCATTGGTTGTAGTATAGTTATCCTGTACTATATGCTAAAATCTGACTATAAGTGAATAAATGTCATGTGCATCCTTCTGAGTCTGGGTTAGCTTACTCAGGATGAGCTTCTCTAGTTCCATCCATTTGGCTGAAAATTGCATGATTTCATTGTTTCTGATGGATGGCTGAGTAGTATTCCATTGTGTAGCTGTACCACAGTTTTTTTGTTTTGTTTTGTTTTGTTTTTATCCATTCCTCAGTTGAAGGATGTATGGGTTGTTTCCAGTTTCTATCTATTACAAATAAGGCTGCTATGAACATAGATGAGGAAACGTCCTTGTAGTTTGTTGAGGAATCATTTGGCTGGAAACCCAGAAGTGGTATGTCTGGGTCTTCAGGTAGAGCTATTCCAAGTTTTCTAAGATATCACCAGACTGATTTCTATAGTGGTTGTACAAGCTTGCACTCCCACCAGCAATGGAGCACAAGAAAACAGAGGAAGTTAAAGATATTTTCTTAAGATTTTTTGATATTGATACATGTCAGCTCCTGACAGCACCTCCACCATTCTACTCCAAGTAGATGATGACCATGGAAGATTCTCTATTTGGATATGGCTTCGTTAGTGGCAAACTAGCCACTGGGCAAGAGAAAACCCTTGCTATAACTGTAGACAGAATGCTGTCTGAAATGGACAAAACATGGAAGCAGGTAAGTCGACAGCCTAGCTCTGCCCAAGATAGGGTGGGCACATCCTTCATAATTCCAGCTTTACAATTGTCTGTCAGAGATACTGGGCCAAAATGCTGACATAGATGCTCCAACAATATAGAGAGAAATTGGGGACTGTCCAAGCAGCCAGTTGTCTGTCATTTCTTAGTTTTAGAAGCTGCTGGCTCTACACTTTCTGTTTATTCAGATATATTTATCTTTCTCAGGTCTCTGATGTGGTTGAATACTAGATAGTTATAGTCTCATAGTTAAGCTTTAAGTTGTTTAGGAATTAAAAGGATGTTCTAGGTCTAAAAAGATGTCTTTAAGTTGGTAATTCAAGTTAGGATGGAAACTGAGTTAGGTTTAGAACTTTAAACTCATCAAAATAGATTGATACTAGAATATTATTATTAGTTGCCAAATGTATATGGACTGGACATTGGGAATGTATGCTATACCTTATAATTTTCATAATTATTGCCTAATTGTTCTTATTGTTTTGTATTATATTTATTGTTATAAGAAAAAGAGTTTCTTATTGGACTAAAAGGGGGAGATGTTGAAGGGGGGAAGATACACCTTAAACAAAAAAATAAAACAGGAAAAAAAGAATATTCCTTAGCATACTGTAAACAGACACTTCGTGTAAATTCTGTGTTATCTTGCAAATAATATACCTATAGTGAATGGTATTTTATATGTGGAGTCTGATGACGTCATAGTTCTAGTGAGTGGCAGTTTGAGGACTCCTATTTCTTTTGTCCTCTTCCTCCACCTTCTCTTTTTTCTTTATTCCTCCTCCTCCCTGTAGTGAAATTTTAATCTAGCAACATAGTTGTTCTGATCACATCCAAAGACTTTCTAGGTCTTGTGATCTGGCTGGAATAGAGACACACCTTTAGTACATACCTTTGATCCCAAACAATGAGGGACAGACAAAGTGATGAATCAGAGAAAGATTTGACAGAATAGTATACACCTACCTCTCAGAAAAACAGACAGGAAGGAGAGGCAGTTTAAGAGCAGTGCAGGGAGAGAGTTCAGTCAGCTGGAAGTCAGTTCTGTGGAGTGGAGTTCATGCAGTTCAGTGCAGGTCAGCAGAGGCAGCTGAAGTCAGAGAATGAGAAGGAGATAGAAGATTAGAACAAATTGCCAGAGTTAATTTGAGACCAAGCAGAGAAATTCAGTGAGAAGCTGAGAGAAGCCAGCTTGAATTAGTCAGCTTGGAGAGGAGTTTGAGCCAGAACAGCTGAGTTGAACCAGACAGACAGGGTTCAGAAAGAGCTTGAAAGTGTGAGCTTATTCAACAGTAAGTCTCCAAAATGACAATTACATCAGGCAAGTAAAAGTTATTTTTACACCTCCCTCTATGAGAACCCACATCCTAAGTTTCTTACAATACCTTAGAAATCTCATTCTGGTCGACTCGAATTACTTAATGCAACCAAAAGACCCTGCTTACTCTGGCTCCTTCCTAACTCAGTGACCCTTTTACCTCACTCCTTGCTTCTGACCCAAGCACAGTGACCACCTATTTAGCTGATAAACAATACATGCATCCCCCTGCCTCAAGACCTTCACACACTTTATATGCCTTCTTGTTTGGTCCCCTGACTCCTTGGCACAGGTATCTCATCTTCTCTTTGTCCTTCAGCACTTGTCACAGAACCACTACCCTCTGAAAAGCCTCTCTTGGCTGAGACCTTTCTGCTCCTAGCACCCTCTCTCAATACCAAGCTCTCATTTCAGTTATATTTATTCACATAATTCTTTACTTAGCATCTATCTTGTCGCCATATGTCAGAACAAAAATTGCTTTTGATCTGGGGGAGGGGACAATGTGTGTGTGTGAACATACTTCCTCTTTGACTGGTATTTATTAGATGAATAATATATATAATAGGATATAATGAATTACTGCTTTTTTAAAATTATACAATGTGCTTTATAAAATATCTAAACAGAGCTGGGCATGGTGGTGCATGCCTTTAATCCCAGTACTTGAGAGGCAGAGGCAGGCAGATCTCTGTGAGTTGGAGGCCAGACTGGTCTACAAAGCAAGACCAGGACAGACAGGGCTACACAGAGAAACCCTGTCTCAAAAAAACAAAACAAACAAACAAAATATCTGAACACATGTTAATTATAATCTATGTTTTAAAAAATAATTATACTCAATTATTTTTACATATTCAATTCAATTACATTACTTATTTATCTAAAGCAAGCACCAAATAATTATCCAAAAATTAAGTACTCTACCAAAATATCAGGACAAAGGCATCTCTCTGACTCAAAGGACTTTAAGTCTGAGGTGAAAACCCCTAACCTTAAATTGAAGGCATTAAAAAAAAAAAGTGCCAGTGGTTTAAGAAACAACATGGGGTTTTAAGCTACAAGCATGACAGACAGAGTCAGAACACTCAGTTGGCATGATAATCCATACTTATTAAGTCTCTGCAAGGTGAATGGAAAGGGCACATCCCCTGCCTCCCAGCCATCCAGTCACACTCCAGGGAACCATGGCTGTGACCTTCCGCAGTTCCATACAGCCTCTGTGGCAGTCTTGTGTGTTTACATGAACAGAGGCCGAATGAGCAGGGGCTATTCCATACTAACGTTAATCACATTCAACTGAATGGACACATGTAAAAGGAAAGTTATATGTTCTATGTGTCTATATGCACACGTGGGCTATAGAATGCAGCTTCTTCCATATAATGTAAAGGAACACATAAACCATAGGAGATGATTTAGTCGAGTTCACAGGGAACCTTCCTTTGATGTGAGGACACTGTTCATTGGCAGTTAAAGAGCCCGGTGTGCCTTGCATATATTAGCTTACCTTTTATCTAGGCCCTGTGCAATTAGTAATAACTGTCCCCATTTCACAGGTGAACACACTGGAGTACCTGTAGAGGCATTTGCAGTGGAGAGGCCAGGATTTCAGTCTAGCCATTGGCATTCAGATCCCACACTCTGAAACACTAGACTCAGCTAGGCATCATGGCGGTTCACCTATAATCCCAGCGCCGAGTCCCAGGAGGTGGGCGGGAGAGAGAAAGAGAAACTCTCAGTAGCTGTGTGAAGCCTTGGATTTCCCAGTCCCAAACGCATCATGTCCTTTCTGAAGTTCCTGCTTTTAGTTTATTTCCCGGTCTCCTTGCCATTAACTCTCTGGAGTTTGTTTTTCTTGACACTGGGGGCAGATACAACATGGAAGACAGAAGAAAGTGGAGTTAGTTACTGTTCTCAGGGCTGTGACAAAATACCTGGCAAAAGCCATTTAAGGGGAAAAAAGAGCTCGCTTTGGCTAACAAGTTGAGGGTCCAGACCACCAGAGTGGGAAAGAAGACATGGTGCTGGATGAGGCAGCTGCTGACCCTCACTGGCATCCAGGAAGCCAAGACAAACACAAACACTGGTGCCCCACTCACCTTCTCCTTTCTCCTTCCTGGGTCCAGGACGCTTGGCCCATGGGACCCTGTTTCCATGGTGATTCTAGATCCAGGAAGGCTGACAAGATTAAACTCTCACAAAACTTCAAAGGCCAAGTTAACCTCTCATGCTCAACGTGACAGTATGGAGGACCTTGATGCTAACTGCCTCATTTAAATTGTACCAAGGCCCTGGGAGGTAACACAGCTCCACTTCTTGTTGAAAACCCACAAGGTTCAGAGTAGTTGACCTCTTTTGAGAATCTCTCACAGTCACAGCCACAGCCTCCTGTGCATCCATCTGGAGGGTTTGTCATCAACAAAAGAAATACTTGGTTTCCTGGTGTTCTGGAGGTCACGAGCCAGTGGTGAGGCTCTAGCTAGGTCTCTTGGGGGTCACACCCTGCTAGACCTTGTTATCTTCATGAGGCACAAAGTGCTAGTTAGCTCTCTGGCCTCTAATAAAGACACCAATATCTTTTATTTTACTTCCACCCTTGTGATTTTATTACCTACGAAAAACCACCCAAGGCCCCAGAACTTGGTTAAAACATTTACGAATGAGGAGAAGGGTGGAAAAAACAGAGCTGGGAAGTGACTCGGCAAGCAGAAGTACTTGCAACTCAAGTCTGATGACATTGAGTTTGAGGCCTAGAATTGATGTGAAAACTGGATATGGTGGCACACACCTGGAAACCCGGCCTTCCTATAATGAGATGGGAGGCAGAGACACAAGGATAAGACAGATTCTGTTCAAAGCCCAATTATTCTGGAGTTCCTAGTGGTGGCAGAAGATACAAAAGAGACCCTTCCTCAATAAGATGGAAGGCAACAACGGAATTTCAAAAGTTGTCTTCTGACTTCCATGAACATGCAATGGCATGAAAATACACACACAGAGATACAAACACACATACCCCACATACTCACATACATATACATATATACACACACATACACACACACCTACACACACACTCACACACATACACACACACTCATACATACACATACACTCACACACACAACTTCTTTTACATTTAACAGAGCAGTTATGGGAGTAGGGGTAAGGTGGCTAGATTACATGCTAACTGTCAAGAGACGATTCATGCAAGAAGAGGAAGAATGTCTGTCAGAGATACTGGGCCAAAAGGCTGAAGATAGATGCTCCAATGTATGGAGAGAAATTGGGGACTGTCCAGGCAGCCAGTTGTCTGTCATTTCTTAGTTTTAGAAGCTGTTAGCTCTGCACTTCCTATTTATTCCGATATATTTATTCTTCTCAGGTCTCTGATGTGGTTGAAGACTAGATAGTTATAGTCTCACTGTTAAGTTTTAAGTTATTTAGGAATTAAAAGAATGTTGTAAGTCTAAGAAGATGTCTTTAAGTTGGTAATACAAGTTAGGATGGAAACTGAGTTAGGTATAGAACATTAAACTCACCAAGATAGATAATAGAATATTAATATCAGTTGCCAAATACATATGGATTGAACATTGGGAATGTAGGTTATACCTTATAAAAAAATACCACCACTTGGGTACCATGGGTCTCACAAAAGGAACTAGCTTGTGTCAACCACTAATCCAGAACCAGGCAAGCACCAGATGGGCTCCCAGGACAGGAAGCAAACCAGAGAATAGGGGAGCCCAGCCTAGCCCTGGATGAGGAGGTTGTGGGTGAGCCAGCCCTGAGGTGTGTGTTTGAGAGAGAGCCAGCTCTGCCTTTTGTCTGTTTTGTGGTGATGTTAACAAGGGAGAGACCCCCTCCCTTTTGTCCTTACCACCAGAGGTGGACAGGAGATCTGGCCCCAATGGGGTCACAAGAGCAGGAGAGCTGTCCCTGCCCCTCACATGTTGCAGCACTCAGGAGAGCAGACCCTGCACCTTACCTGGGCAGCACACTACATCTGGCCCTGCATATAGGGATTGTGGGTGAGCCAGTAGTGAGGAAGTGAGTGTGGGAGAACCAGGCTGCCTTCTGCCTGCTTTGTGGTGTAGGCAAGGATGAGATCCCTTTTACTCTCTTGCCCTCACCACAGGTAGCAGGCAGGAGAGTTGGCACTGGGGGGGATCATGAAAGTAGGAGAGCTAGTCCAGCCCCTTACCTCCTGCAACATTCAGCAGAGCAGGCCCTGCAAGTGAGGGGGTCCAGGACCAGAACCAGGGCTTTGAGTTGGCCCACACTAACATACACCCTATGGACAAACTGCTGGAGTGCCTGAAGAGGCCAGTTCCACAGACCCAAACCTACAGGATCTCCATGACATAGGACAGTAACAGCATATCTGAGAGGACTCCCAGTGAGGTTCCAGTATTGGCAAAGTAGCAGAAGCCAGAGACCTCATACCAGACCAGTCATTATAATGAACATTTGCAAGCAAAAATGTGTGGACAAAAGGGAATATTATGGGACAAACTGAGACACACTACAGTTTCCACAATGAAATTTTTTTTTTGACGTGGGGGGAGGTTGAAGGGCAGAGGGTGGGTCCGAGGGGAGATCTGAAATGAGAGGGAACAGGGTGCATGATGTGAAATTCACAAAATAAACAATAAAAAGAAAACAAAAACAAAAACCTGCTTCCCTAAGTTCAAATAATTAGTCATAGAGTTGAACTGTAACCATGATGATACACTGTTTCAGTCATTGAGTCTTTCAAAAACCCTGCAAATTTAGAGTCCGGGTTTTTACTCACACATAACAAAAAGTCATCTTTCAGTCAGAAATAGTGACTCTTTTGACACTTGGTCCTCAAACTTCCAAGGGACTTAACAAAACATGGAGATCAACTTAAAGACAGGTTTGGGGTAGAAATGAGTTCCAAAGATTCCACAGCCATCATTGTGAATTCCCCCAGCCTTGTGATCACTCTAGTAAACCAGGTTCGTTCCTGTCCTCTCTCCAGTGCCCTGTCTGAGGATGAACAAGGCCTTCCAGATATGTCAGAGACCTGTGTTATCTTTGCTCTTAGATGATGATGATCTGAACATAGAATGGTCCTGGGTTTAGGAAAAAAGAATGAGCCAATGCTGCAACTAACAAAGTAAGATCCCGAAGAATCTAAGCTCAATAACAATGTCTAGCCTCTAAATTAATCGGCACAAAAGAATGCTTCATTTCAAGATCTATCATAAAAAATAACAAATATCCTTATTGTTTAAGCCAATTTGGAATGAGTCTTCTATTCTAGCCAAATTGTCTTAAACAATATGTCTAGAATGTTCTAATGCATGAACATCTATAAAAATAGACATATAAGGATGAGAAACCTTCTTGTGGAAGGAAAATATATCTTAAAATGGGCCTCAAAGAACTTGGAAGTCTCCATATATAGTCAGTCTCTGGAAATCTACCATACTTCACAAGTAGATGTTGTAAGCAAGAGTCCAGCATTATTCTAGATGCATCCCACTGGACCCAGGGAATCAGGAAATAAAGACAGAGCAGACAGCCAACCCACCACAAACAAAAGGGGCCCTGTGCTGTGGCAAAGGCTCCAAATTTCTTATTTAAAGATATATTTTTATTTTTCACTTGGTGCACAGTGTGTGTGTGCATGGGCATGCTCACTATCTCTGTGGGAATACCTAAGGAGGCTACAATAGGGTGTCAGATCCCTTGGACCTGGAGTTACAGGCAGTTGTGAGCCACCTGGCATGACACTGAAAACTAAACTCAAGTCCTCTGGAAGAACAAGGTCTCTAAACCCCTAAGCCATCTCTCCAGCCGCCCCCCCATTTTTTTATTTTGATAGAACACCAGTATATCATGCCTCAAGGTTTACTTATGAATCCTTGTCACTCATTGCAAACCCTTCATAAACATCATTCAGGCAAGTTCATGAGCCAGCAGAAAGCGAAGAGTTCCCTGAGGCTTACTGCTGAAGGGGGTGGACTCCAAAGGGGGTGGACTCCAAATGCTAAGCACATACTCGGTACCCATGTGTGACCTGTAGGGTGGTGTTTTCAAAATGCTGAGCTGGAGAATAATCAGCCAGAACAGAGAGAGATGAGAGAATAGCTGAAAGACAATGGTAAATGGACTCCTTCTCGGACAAGGCTATCAAGTTTCTCAGAAATGGCCTGTGACTTCGCTGGGGTATCAGCTTACTTCAGGCACTTGCCATTTGTCTGCCAAGGGGATCCCATGAAGGGGCATTGCCATCTGCTGGTGGCTCTCATCTCAGGGATGGCACTTTTCCCAGAGCACATAATATCATTCAAAAGGCTATGGTTTCTTTTTCATTGTGAAAATCTCACTTCTTTTGCCAGGAAGGATGTCAGCTAGAAAACTCCATTGAGGAATTTGGGCAAAATATCTTAAAAGCATCAAAAAAGAAAACAGCGGATGACAAACACATTTTTTCCAAGAATTTCAATTTGTGTCCAAACACTTCACTAAAAGTCACACAAATAAAATCATCTTTGTGTGCAAGCCAGTATTTAACACATTTTTATAAGGAGTATGGTGACTCTAGTGTTTGGTATAAAATACACAGAAATAGGCCAAGTCATCAAGTCTCCTGTGGGAATCCTAGCCTCGTGAAGAGCGTGCTTTTCATGTAGCATATAGAAAGGCATGTCCTCCTTGAAGCACAAAGGTAGTCGAATTTCCCTTTTCAGTGACAATCACCAGGAACATTCTTGGTTTGCATTGTCCAGGCAAAATCCAGTCCTCCAGGACACAGAGGATGAGTTTAGGACTTTTTTTTTTTCCCTATCTCAGTATTTACTTCTAAGTAGTATGAATGTTATAAATGACAAACTGGGAGAGATTCTCTCGCCCTCATTTCATCCATCAAACTAATCATTTCCCTTGGGAACAGTGAAGGAAGGGGCTAGACAGACAACTCAGCTGTTAGGAGTGTGTGTTGCACCTGCAGAGGGCCTAATTCAATCCCCAGCACCCACATCGGGTGGCTCACAGCTCGAACTCCAGCTCCGGAGGGGCATGATGGCCCCTCCTGGTCTCCATCGGCACTGGACACACACGAGTAAACCCATTCTCAGACACATACGTAATTTTAAAAAATTAAAATTGAAAGTAGGGCAGAACCTTTGTATCAGGAAACAGCCCCCCAAAACAGGCCGGCAGCAGGAACCATAAAACTTAAAAGGATAGGCAAAAAAATTCCAGAGGGCTAAAAACGCAAGTCACAAGTGAAGATGAAAGGATTTGCTCTCACGTCAAGAGGCAAAAGAGTGTGCTTAATGACAAGGATGCAAAAACATCTCACAAAAAGAAAACCCTAATGGATTTTGTCTACTTTGCATAAGACATAATGACACAAACTGTAACCACAGGGGGAGCAGTAAGTACAGCAGACAGCACCACACTGGGAAGACCCAGCCTCCCTTGAACCCTCTGACCTTGGACATCAACGGTAACACAGGACCGCTCCTGACTCCCAGTTTTGTCTTGTTTTTTTGTTCACTGAATTTGGACCAGTTACTTACCATGGGTGAGCCCCAGCTCTCCCCTTCGTGATGTAGGGATAATGAATGGTGTGTATCTAACAGCATTGTTATAAGGCTAGGAAACGGAGCTAGCCATGCCAGGAATGCTCTTAACAGAATGCCTGACACATTGTAAGGGTTCAGTAACAGCTCATGAGTCTTGTCTGTAAAAATAGCATGTAAGAGCACCTCCCTAAGTAAATGACATTATGGAATATGGTCAGTACATGCAGTACTGACCCACATTTTCTCTGCCTTCCCTGGGCCTTACCTTGACCATGTATAGAAAGGGTTAGGTAATACACAGAGAGTTGTAAGAATGAAAATAGGATAATGAATGTAAAATTATCCCACTAGCTAAGGTGCACGGCAAGAGCCCAGTGCATCTATCTGTTCCTGTTACTGCTATTTAAGAATACATTCAACAACCACGTCTTGAAAAATCCTAATGCCAATCATGAAGAGGCTGAGAGCCTTCAGTACCCTTTGTTTTAAGTCCTCTCTAAATGAACACTTTTGGGTTTTTTTTTGGGGGGGGGTTGTTTTTGTTTGGTTTGTTTTGTTTTGTTATCTCTAACAGTAACATCAAATGGCTGAGTTGTTTTCCAGGCAATGATATTCAAGATTTTAAGTCCTGACTACGAAGGTGACTTTCGTCAATGCTGAGATATCGTGAGCATTTAAGTGATGAATTGTGACTGGTTACAGGCTCGAAATAGTTCATCCAACACTGATGTTGGCTGGAAATTGTTTCTACCCTCCTTACATGCTACTCATTAGCTAATTGAAATAAGGAGACCAGAAAAGGAAAAAAACAAAGCAAAACCCACATATCTTCTCTGGCCTGCCCAGGAACCAACCCTAAAGTACAGCGCTTCTCAGTTTACAGGCACGAGTGAAACGGGGGGGGGGGGGGGGGGACGACACCATAATTCTGTGATTCTTCTTCTTACCTCCACACCTGAGTTGAAACCAGCGCAACCAGGAAATGACTAGGTTGCGAAGCTGGGTTCCGCTTACTGCAATGTCTGTCCCTTATCCCCTCCATCTCGTGCTCCCGGCCTTTGGCAGGGGTCGGCTGACTAACCTGTGTGTAGAGCAGCCTCTCGCTCTGCACTCCTTTTCCAAAAGGCTTCAATGGACTTGGATCCATGTCTTCACCTCGCTACCCTCCACTCCAACGTTTTCTTTTTTTTTTAAAGATTTATTTATTATGTATACAGTGTTCTGTCTGCAGGTATACCTGCAGGCCAGAAGAGGGCACCAGAGTTCATTATGGATGGTTGTGAGCCACCATGTGGTTGCTGGGAATTGAACTCATGACCTCTGGAAGAGCAGCCAGTGCTTTACAAGGTTCCCTGTTTCGACTCTTCCAGACTCCTGTTGGAAATGACGCCTTCTGCCCACAAAGTTGGGGCAAGTGATGACCTCCCCAGGCCTCCGCCAGGTCCTTGCTGTTTCCGGTTGCCTTGTGCCTTGCGGTCGGTCGTACAGCGGAGTGACAGGGACCTGGGGTCGAGACACTCCTGTCTAATGGACACAGTAACTGCATTAAGTGCCATTCCAAGGAGCCACAGCTGAAGGCAACCAGGACCCACAGAGGCTTAGTGACCTGCTCCAACTCACGGTCAGTGGTTAAGGTGGCGACTTTGGGCCTCCATACCTCTCCAGAGCCCCTGATCTTGAGCACCCCTATAGTAATCCAATTGTCCCCAGTCAGTCCAATTATTTTGAAGTAAAAGTCAGAAAATAATTTAGAAGTTTTGGTTTTATAACATACATCAGAATCACACGTTGAACCAATAAAAGGAAAATAAATACTGAGAGCTCCATTAGTCTCTACAGTATATCCTTACTGTCTGGCACAGTGGCACATTATAGCACCCAGCCTTGTTTATTTTTAAAAGAATGTGATAAAACTGAATGTTCGTTTATACCCAGAAGATATGAAACATGCCTTATTTCTAATAGCTAAGAACTGGAAATCAACCCAAATATATTCAACAATGGGATGGTAGACTCTGTGTCTTGAGGGGAGATTGTGTTGTACACCAATATCCCTCTATCACGATTCAGCACTGTTCATTTAGCATTTTCGTGTGAGATTTTAAGAAGTAAATAACTAGCCAGTTGATCTGTATCAAATAGCTGATTGAAAAACACAAGGAGACTCCTTTTCTGAGAGGAAAGGGCTGCATTTTAATGGTGCACGTTTCTTTTTCCTTTTGGAAATAAAAGACTGCTTTACACATTTAAAACGTCTTCTATAAATGTCATTTGGAGGAATGAAGGTGATTTTCTAAGCGGCTGCTCAGGGGACTAGAGCAGCAAGCCTCTTCCTGATTATGCCACAGCGCCACCTGGTGTTGACTGGAACAAGACCCTAAAATTCTTGTCCTCAACCAAAATTAATGATCCTGTCATACATGACCAAAAACACTGGCAGGATCTCGTCTTAACTGCAGAGCTGTTCTCAGTGAGTCCTCAGAGACACTTGGGGAGAATCCAAGGTACAACCTGTACTTTCAAATTCTTTCTTGAATCTGGAATCAATTATCACATATTTTATTTCTTTATTTATACCTAATTCTAAACAATAAATTCATTATTTTTCTTTGATCTTCAGTAAAGTCAAATAGCACTGTGAAAGATAAGTACTCTGCTTCACTGCATAACATGCTTTCTATTCAACATATTTCTTATCAACAACTGAAAAATTGATAATAGTCGCATATACCCTTCTTATAAGTAGTTCAAATCCAAGGTGAGCAAAATGTAATTAAGAAATAAGCATTTTGATATGACATGAACATAGCAAGACTGACTTTTAAATGAAAAATCTTCCCCAGGAAATTAAATAATATGAAACGTAGCTGACATAAGCCTCATATTAAAATCCGCCAGAAAATTGACAGCGACAATATGGGAAATCATAGGTTCTCAGCAGCTATGAAACAGTGATTCATGTGGAAACCAAACCAACAGGAAGTCTGATTTTTCAGAAGCTCATATAAATTAAGCCACACTGAAATGAATCTCCTAAATGTCCCTCAGCAATAAAGTGTAACTATTAACGTAATCACTCCAATGGGGTAGCCGGTGGCAGTGAGAGTGGATGAACCAATGCTTCCCACATCCACACACCACCTCTAACCAACAGAACAGCAATATGCAAATTAACACACATAACGTTTTCATAAATATCTGGAAATTTAAATGCAAAGCAATGCCATATGTTTCCTTGAAAGACACGGGTATATTGCCTAATAAAAATACATAGCAGCAAATACTAGGATGGCTGGAGAAGCCAGTGCATTTCAGGAGAGCTCAGGACTGGGATAGGCGCATGGGTACAACCATTGCATTTTTCCGTACATATTTTTATGTTTTAAGTGTTATATAAATATTAAACTTTAGACTTAAAGAAATATGTTTGTTTTTATAAATTTATAAATAAATACGTAGTTAAAGAAATATGTTGTTTATAATGATAAAAGGAGGTTGTTAAAGTCACCTGTTTTACACTATAGAAACTAAGCATTGGTTTCTATGTTCTTTATGGAAGTCCCACACACTCAAAGAAGATAGAGAAAGAAGTGCATTGAGGGCTGTGGGTATAGCTCAGTGGTAGACCACTTGCCTGGCATGCATGCAACTCTAGGCTCAGTGGCCACCCTCGCAAAAAGAAAGAAAAGAGTGCACTGGGAAAAAGAGGATAAGGGAAGGGATCCAAAGCAGGTCGTATGAAAAAGAATGAGAAAACTGTTGGAATTTTTAGAGCACTGAATTGGTGTCCAAGGCCCAGACCCAGTGCTTCTGACACATGGTATACACCACTACACCCGTGTTTGTGTTTTGTGTGTGCAGGAACATGTAACTGTGTTTGCATGCATATGGACAGAGGTCAACACCATGTATCTTCCTCAGTCACACTCCACCTGATAGTTGAGATAATGTGTTTTAATGAATGTAGAGGTTTCCAATTTAACTAAACTGGCTGGCCATTGAATTCCAAGGACCCAGCTGTATCCACCCCAATCTCTTCCTTCAGCAATGTGATTACAGACACACAACGCTTCAATGAGCTTTTATGTGGTTGCTGAGATCTAAAATTGGGTTATCATACGTACAGGGCAAGCGCTTTATTGACTGGTCCATCTCCCCCCCCTCCCCATCACTGTGTCTGTCTTTTGAACTCAGGGTCATTGCAGAAGAGGGGACAGAAAGGTTATAAGAACATGAGGAATGGGGAGTTTGCTATGACTTTGGGTCACCTGAGAATGCAGAAGTTACACCCATAGAGTCTCACTAATGTGGATGCCAAAATAGAAGCAAAACAGGAACAACTCCAATAGGCATGCTAACGTGGAAGGAGGAAAGCCCATGAGGCTTCAATGCACACAAAAAAGTACAGGAAACTAAGGAATGCTGGGAGCTGGGGAAAAAAGTGTTTCCCAGGGAAGAACACACCACACACCAATACACCAACAGGTTATCCAAAAACCAAATGGTGAACCCTGAAAATATAATACATACAAGTAACATTATACAGGCTGAGCAGGGTGTGTGTGTGTGTGTGTGTGTGTGTGTGTGTGTGTGTGTGCATGTGTCAAAACTGACAAAAAGGCAGCAAGGGGGTTTATAGGATGCTTGTGAGAGAGGAAAGAGTAAATCACATAATTATATTATAGTCTCAAAAACTAATGATTTTTAAAAACCTTTCCATTGTTCATAATGTATTACCAAAACTGAAAACTCACTGATGTAAATGTTATCATACTTTTTATAAGATACTTTGCATTTCTGTAATTTTATTTAGTTGTTTGTTTTTGATCTTTTGAGACATCGTCTAACTCTGTAGTCCAATCCTCCTGCCTCAGCTTCCCAGGGGATGGAAACACAGGCACAAGACACCATACCTGACTTCTGCATTCCTTGCACCTTTTTTTTTGTTTGTTTGTTTGTTTTTCTTTGGTTTGGTTTTTTTTACTGTTTTACAAATCTCAACCTTCTGAGAGTAATGTCTGCATTCTCTTTTTCTTTTCCCTTCGATAATCAAAATGTTTAGGGGGAATAATGTACCCTGTTTAATATTAAAGGATAATTTAATGGTGATGGGACAGAAATTTCCAATCTAGTGAACAGCTGACCAGTCAGTGTGGGCAGGGCCTTTGTCCACCACTCTCACTGCTACAACTCCATCGCCTCTCCATTCACAGACTCCTCAAGAATCAGAGAGGACAGTGGCTACAAAATGCCATTTGGAGAAGCTGCGACTGGATCTAATCATATAAATATTATATTTATGATAAATGCTACTTTTTCTCTCCACCATTTCCAGATGAGATGAGATGAGTTTATTATCTTGGGGAAAAATGAATTGATAAGCTGTCTCATGTCCCCTCATTCTATAAAAGTTTGAAGGAGACTGTATTTCAGTGTTTGGAGGCAGAAGTAACAAGTTACTGAGACGGGTCTTTGTTTTTGTTTTTTTGATACAAACCCATATTACAAAAGGATTATAGTACAGTCCTAAGGTTATACTTGGTTTTGTTCACTTAGTCATTCTTTTAATGAATTAAGAGAAGTATCCACGAACAAACTCCAGCGTGGGGCTCTGAGCCAGGCACTGGGGATTTAGCAGTGAAAAGCCCAGCTTGGTCTTTTTGTCAGAGGTCGTGCACTCCAGTGTGACAGACATGAACAAGAAGATCATCCCAAGTCACGCCATGCAAGGTTTCCATGCCGGCTCCACTATTTCCTCGTTATCCCTGTGACCTGGAGGAAGCTATTGGCTTCTGAAAACCTCACTGGCCAAACTGGGGAGACCTTCCCATAAGGTTGCTTTGAAGGTTAAATAATTGACTATCTAGGGCACAACAATGCTCAATAGAGACTCTGTAGTAACAATAACAGTGCAGTGGGTACATATGACACATACATTCACTCTTGCTTGGTGCTAATGCCCCTTCTTACAACCATTAGCTTTCCTTTCAGCTCAATCTCTCCTCTGTAGAATTCCCTTTTACTGTCAGTCCCATGTGAAGCCTTCTCTCCATCAATCTCTATGCCCCAAAATTCAACTCCTTTCATCTTTCTCCAAATCTTTTCTTCCACCCCAAAAAGCCATTCTCATCCATCTCTGCCACACAAACACTGTCTCTTTTTTTTCTTCAGTTTTCTCCAAAACAGAAAAGACGGTTTTATGTCTAATCCCACCAATACCCAGACCCCAGTTGTTTGCAGAAACGTGAAGGCAGCAGGTCCCAAGAACTGTAGGTCGACATGCCCTTATCAGGCCTGGAGCATGACGTAAACTCGACAAGACTGAGCTCACACAGGAGGGAGGCAATGTGTCCATTTACAAAGAGGAAATTGCACTCAGGATACCTGCTTTCTAGATCAGTAAGTGGATGGCTATCGAGCTAAAGTAAACCTCTTAAAAGTTCAGTTTTATGTGTAAGTCAAGCTGTGCACAATGACCCTGGATGGAATTAGGTTTATGGGATAGGAATAAAGAAGTACATTTACAGCTGCCTGGACACATAGGAAAAAAAACTGCTTCCAGGACCAGAGCAGGTGGAAGGGGTCTCTGTCATTCTCCAAGAGAGGCTTCGAGGCAATGCAGCAGGAAATGTGTGGGTTCCCATATCAGCCCCAGGACTCACCAGCCTTGGGCAAGTTGGGTAATTTCTCAAAGGTTGACCCGCATCTATAAGATGGATAAAATAATTCTAAAATCTCCCTCAGATTCCCTCAGGATCAAAGGAGGCAATAATTGTGTCATGAGGCCTCCTTAAACTTTCTCTATTTGTAACCTCCTTTCCCACAGGAAACTCTGGGTACGAAAGTATAAAAAATAGAATTGCAAACCAAACACTTACTGACAGCATAAAGATTTTTATTTTCTTTCTTATTAAAAAATTTTTTTTCACACAATATATTCTGATTATGGTTCCTGTTCCCCCTACTCCTCCCAGTTCCTTCCTCCCTCCCCTCCCATCCAGATCTATGCCTTTTCTGTGTGTTCTTAGAAAACAAACAGGGGGCTGGAGAGATGGGCTCAGCCATTAAAGGCTAGGCTCACAACCAAAAATATAGGAAAACAAATAGGTATCTAAGGATTAAATAATAAAATATATCAAAAAACAAATCAGAATATGACAAAACAGGCAAGGAAAAGAGCCAAAGAAACAACACAAGAAACACATACAGAAGTAGAGACACACATTCACACACACAGGAATCCCCATGAAAATCCAAAACCACAAGTCATAAAACATATGCAAAGGGCCTATGAGGTGGTGGGTAAGGGGGAGCCCTGACTTAACATTATGAGACAAAGAACCTCAAAAGATACCCTGGGTTCATTTTGTGTCAGCCATCTACTGCTGGGCATGGGGCCTGCCCTTCAGAGTGGTTTCTCTCCCCAGTGAGACCCCTTGAAAGAACTAAGTTTTCCAGGGCCAAATGGCTGAAGATTGATGCTATAATGTATGGAGAGAAAATGGGAACTGTCCAGGCAGCCACTGGTATGTCATTTCTTAGTTTTGGAAGCTGCTGGCCCTGTACTTCCTGTATAATCAGATACATTTATCCCTCTCAGGTCCCTGAGGTGGTTGAAGACTAGATAGCTAGAGTCTCATAGTCAAAATTTGAGTTGTTTAGGAATCAAGAGGGTGTTCTCTATCTAAGAAGATGTTTTTAAAATTGTGAAGCCAGTTAGGATGGAAGCTGAGTTGGATATAGAACTTTAAACTCATGGAGATGGTTAGATAGTAGAATGTTAAAGTCAGGTGCCAAATACATATGGACTGGTCATTGGGAATGTATGCTAAGCCATATAACTCTCATAATTGTGGCCTAATTATTGTTGTTGTTTTGTATTGTATTTGTTGTAATAAGAGAAAGAGCCATTTGTTGGACTGAAACGGGGAGCTGTTGGGGGGGAAAGATATACCTTAAACTTTAAAAAAAGGAAGTGGATGAGGGGGTTGAGGGGGAAGAGGGTGGGAGGGTGGGACCAGAGGGGGAGAAGGGAGGGGATTGTGGCTCAGATGTAAGTTGAAGAAATAAAATAATAACAAAGAAAGAAAGGAAGGAAGGAAGGGAGAAAGAAGAAAGAAAGAAAGAAAGAAAGAAAGAAAGAAAGAAAGAAAGAAAG
>CAJQZJ010032380.1:1866437-1896994 GCA_907164525.1 Lophiomys imhausi | reverse complement strand
AAGAAAGAAAGAAAGAAAGAAAGAAAGAAAGAAAGAAAGAAAGAAAGAAAGAAAGAAAGAAAGAAAGAAAAGAAGAAAGGAAGGAAGAAAGGAAGGAAGAAAGAAAGAAAGATTGATTACTTACCAAAAGAATTAAGTTTTCATTTTCAAGTGGATATCAATTGGAGACAGTTCTGGGTTAGGGATGGGGATTATGTCCCCTTCTCTCAGCTCTAGGACCTCATCTAGTGTAGACCCACGTAGTCCCTGAGCATGCTGCCTCAGACTTTGTGAGTTCATGTATGCACCAGCCCTGTTGTGCCTAAAAGGATTTTTATTTTCAAATAATTGTTTAGTATAGACACACATATGTTTGTCATTTATTAAAGCCAATTTACACAATAATAAAATGAAGATGATTATTTATTCTTATATAAAGAAATACATATTGGCTGAATATATGATACCTCAGGACATAAAGCATCTTCAATGTTTTCTAACACCAGTCAGTATTTTATACTTGTCAATACTGAGAACATTCCTTTGCATAAATATATGGCACAAAGTGACAGAAGTATGTTTAGGGCTGGGAGTATTTTCCTAATCCTAGGGTAAAATTCATTTAATGATTTTTAAGGCACTCAAGACAGTGACTCAAATAGCAATTTTTAAAATCAAGCATTCTAATCACAATACAACTCAAGGTTATACTAAGTTGATACTGACTGAGGAATCATAGTAGAGCTATATTCCACAATTAAATCATTATCCCTAAGAACAGACAATCTTTTCTGCAGAGTAACTAAGTACAGCCAATCCACAGCATGTAATAGTCTGCATGATTTGCTGTTTCATGAAGGGACAGAATGCACAGTTAGTATGTGCATGTTCCATGTTCAGAACCAGGGCCACAGTGAAGTCACATGATACAACACAGGCGAGGGCTTCTACAAACATCCCTGATTCATTTCACATTTGACTCTGAGTTCACTATAGTTGGCTCACATTTTGAAACTTTTCACTGTGGCTAAATTTTCCCCAAGCCCACATCAGTTTAAGAAGCTTGTGGTAATGTATTCCGGACTAAGTATGTGTGAGATCTGGACACAGGTTTCATCTTTGGAAAAAGTCAGCACCAATTATAGTAATTTAGTGTCTACTGAAAGATGCTCTGTAAAGTAGGATTTACAACATGGATCATACATGGTCACTGTAGAGGGGGAAAGAAAGGGATCCAAGGATGTATTATACAAGGGAAAGGTTTAAATATAAACAGTTGAAATAAAAGTATTAGCTCAACCTATGTTATTTCCTTTCTTCTCTGAGAAATTTCTGGAACAGCAAATGTGGAATTATAAAACTCAAAAGAAGTTAGGGTCTGAAAAAGCTACTGGGGATAGAGATGTGTTGGGTCACAGAATTGTTTGCTGGTGTGAGCAAGATGTGGTCTTCATTCCCAAGGTGACAGAAAAATGTATCCTCCATATGTGTGACTTGTCAAAAACCAAGAAGGTAAGATGGTACAAGGAAGAAGGCATGAGTTGTAATTGGGGACCTACAATCAAATTCAAATTCTCGGCCATTACTTAGTTGTATGAACTACAAAAAGATACACCATTTCCAAGATCTGAGTCTTTGTATATAAGAAGGCCATAACAATGCCCATCTTAGGCTATAATAGAGCTGGAAGAAGTGAAGTAAAATCATACAATGTATATTAAGAATGTCTTGCAAACTATCATGTAGGGTCATCAGATGGTATATACCTGATTAATTGTTTTTCTATTTAGAGAGAAACTTGCTATGCTTTCATGACAAATTTTAATTTGAATAACTTACTTCTTTTTTCAAGCAGTCATGATTTTACTTTTTTAATTTAGAGAACACTGTCTAAATTAGGAGTCTCTTTACAATTTGCCATATGTAAATTATGTATAAGTCTTTGTGATCTAAGACAGTAAATATAGAAAATAAAGCAGAACAAAGCAAAGTTTAAAAGGATTTGGAAAGTGATCATATTAGTTTTAGTTTTGTTGCTGTTGTTGGGTTTTTTTAATTTAATGTGTATCTTTCCCCCTCAACATCTTCCCCCTTTAGTCCAATAAAGGGCTTTTTTTTGTCTTTTTTCTTTTTTTTGCTTCTTTTCTTAAAACAATAAATACAATACAAAACAATAAGAACAATTAAACAATTATGAAATTATACTGTATAACATACATTCCCAATGTCCAGTCCATATATATTTTGCAACTAATAATAATATTCTATTATCTATCTATCTCAATGAGCTTAAAGTTCTATATGTAACTCAGTTTGAATCCTAACTTGCATTACCAACTTAAAGACATCTTCTTAGACTTACAGCATCCTTTTAATTCTTAAACAACTTAAAAGTTAACTGTGAGACTATAACTATCTAGTCTTCAACCACATCAGAGACCTGAGAAAGATAAATATATCTGATTATACAAGAAGTGCAGAGCAAGCAACTTCCAGAACTAAGAAATAACAGACAGCTGGCTGCCTGCACAGTCCCCAATTTCTCTCTATAACTTTGGAGCACCTATCTTTAGCCTTTTGGCCCAGTATCTCTGACAGACATTAATTGTAAAGCAGGAATTCTGACGGACTTACCCACCCTGTCTTTGCAGATCTAGGCTATTGATAAGTGACTTCTTAAGCTCACATAAAAATGACCTCATAAAAATTGAAGAGCAAAGCAGAAACAACTCAGAGAGGAACAGAACAGGACATGAGCACATTTATAATAAAAATTATTGTTAAAAAACAACTCATATATTCATCAAGGAACTTTATATTAAGCAATCATGTGCTGTTGGTGAGCATGGCTTAATAAAGATGAAAAATTATAAGTCTATATTTCTGAGTTGGTATATAAAGGAAATGGAAACGTTCATAGGGTCTTTGGGAACATAAATTTGTGGAATCTTTTGGGGAAAATGGTTCATTAATTGTATCAAGTGGCATAAAAAACAGTCAAACTCTTAATCCAGAAACTTTATAACCTGAACTATAACTAGTCCCAAGAAGTCGTAAGTTGTTCCATAAAAAGGTCAGCACTGGGTATAGGGTACCTCCCCCATCAAGTTGTTGGTCAAAGATGTCTCAGAGATTCCCAAAACAATCCAGGCTGTTGCTATTTCTCTTGGTTGCCCACCAGAATTCAATGGTAAGACCAAATTGCTGAAGACACCACACACATGGTCATAAAACATGAAGAAATCAAGACACACTACTGATATTGGAAGGAGCTCTGTGGGCTATTGGGAGAAAAGGGGCATCAACAATCTGACCCAACAACCATCAACCCTGCACTAATGATTGGCAGGATATGAGGGTAACCAAGCACTTTCTGATTGGATTTAGGGCCCACACCACCGAAGGAAACACGTGTCCAGTACTGTAAATCTGGCCAAGAACCCATGATTGTGCAGGCCACAGGACCCACTGAATCTACTACTGCTCATATTTCCCTACCTATCAGTTATCTCAGCTCTCAGAAATCATCAAAGAAATTTGTGCAGAGGATGGTGGTTAATGGAGAAACTCACACATTACCTACATGCAAAGAATAAATGTTCAGTGGAGTGTTTGGCTACAAATAAGACATCTTTATTAACCCCCCTTCCTCCCCAAGACTCTCAGACCACCATGGGAAAAGAGGCAAAAAGATTGTAAGGAACCAGGCTTAGGTAGGACCAGAGTAAAACAGTGTCGTAGAGACATGACAGGATGCTGTACTCAAGAAACTCACAGCAGCTGTGATTGTCTGCTGAAGGTCAAGCCAGCCAACATCCTAACACAATAGGGGACAGAGTTTATAAGTCCCTACCCTAATTGAGGAGCTATGGGCAGCTGGGGGCTTCTGGTAGAGTCAGTTTTCTCTAAGGGTGTGGCCCCTAGTGAGTTGACCACACTCTAGTAGCTGGCCTCATACTCAGGGGTATATGAGCAGCACAACTTGAACTTGAAGCATACTTTAAAAAAAAGGCAAAGTTGTGTGGGGATGAGGAAGTAGAAGTCACTCAGGGAGCAACTCAGCAGAAGAGTAGGAGAATGAACATCATAATATATTGTGTGAAATTCTCAAAGAAGTGATGAAAATAGTTGTAACTAGCATTTATTTTGCTCTCATTTTTGTTTTGATTGTTTTAAAATAGCATCTCCCTATGCTGCCCAGACTGGACACGAACTCTTGAGCTCAAATGATCTTCCTGCCTCGGCTTCCTGAGCAGCTAGGACAAAGGTGCATGCCACCACACCAGGCGATGGTCACTGTGTAGAGCATCCTACTTGTAATTATTTCCTGTTTAGTTTACACAGGATTCCTGTTAAAAACAAACAAACAAAAACCTGTGGGAGGAAAATATTAAGTAACATAAAATAACACACTTGTTAACTTATAACAAATGAAGGTGCTAAGATTTAAGTTCACAATGGACAACAAAGCCAATTCTTTTTATTTAAAAAAAAAAAAAACTGACACACAAGTGACCACGAATGCAAAAGAAACATCATATGCACAACTTACCCTGTGGGCAGAAGTCATGATGACTTTTTATCATAACTGACGTTAGGTTCTTCCAAAGGATGATTCTGAAAATTGCTAAAGGACTAACATAAAAATAGCAGTTTTAGCCGGGCGGTGGTGGCCCACGCCTTTAATCCCAGCACTTGGGAGGCAGAGGCAGGCGGATCTTTGTGAGTTCGAGGCCAGCCTGGTCTACAAAGTGAGTCCAGGACAGCCAGAGCTGTTAAACAGAGAAACCCTGTCTCGAAAAACCAAAAAAAAAAAAAAAATAGCAGTTTTGATAAATGTAAAGATTTCGGGCTGGCAACTTAGACGTAAATATCAGAATTCAATTGATACATACAGTTTAGGATAAGATGGCCTCCGTTGCTGGGACGCCATTTTCCTCCACTTCCTATAAAGCTCAACTGAATTCAACCCACTGCCCCCCGCAGACCTTAAAAGCCCTGCTTCCGTTCTTCCTACAGGGTCCTCACCACTAGTTTTTCTCCTTTTATGGTCACAACCACCATGTTTTTACTAAGCACTAAGGGACGGAGGAATTGTGGATTTCACAGAGAAGACATGCATCTAAATTCTAAGTACGCCTGGGACTCGGAGTTAGACATATTTACCAGCTCTCCTCAGGCTTCATCACTGAAGAAAGGCCTGAACTAAAACCCCCTAAAAGGCCAACAAATGTACTCAGTTCTTTCCAAGTTTGCCGTGGAACTCAGTCAAAATGTAAGGGAACAAAACCTCACCTCTGCCGGGTCGCCTGTTGCATTTGATTGTTATCATGTGTTTTATGTGATGTCCACACTCAGGTTTTATAACACTGTTAATAATGAAATTCTTGCACAAAAAGTATTATAAAAGCATAGTCATTTTATTTATAAATAAGGTGTTCATTGGATTTATTAAAAATATTCCTAGCAGGTTCACTTGATTTGAAATATATCTACTAGGATAAAAATGGAAAGTTGTTTAAATTCCAAATAAAGTGTAAACTAAGAAATTTTTATTTGGGTTAAAATTTTCCTTTTTTAGTATGTTTTCTTACATTTTACTGGCTTGAAAAGAACTCCTTTCTTCCCTAATAAATACATTCATAAGCAGTGCTGACATTTCTTTGGACTTTGTTTAAGCTGACAGAGATGTTTGGCATTTGGCAAAAAAAAAAAATTAAAGACGAATTGCAGTGTATGTAGGCACCAAAGAATAAGCTTCTAGGCTTTACAGAAAGGATCTGTGACCACAAAAGTGCCATTCAGAATTATGCTACAGGAGAGACAGAGGGCAGGAGGGATATTTATTTCCAAGATCTCACAGTAGAGTTGAGAGAGCTTAACATCATAACTCCTTCCAAATCCCCTTTATTCCTCCAATTATATGATACACCACACATAAAACACCTACACATAATTTCCAGAGAGCCATCCTCTTCCGTATGTTCCGATGATACAGGAAGACAGCAAGGTGGAAGCTAAAGGCACTAGATAAACTTGGCTCTTAACTTTGGCAGCCACCATTACATCTCAACTAGGTGTTTGTGTCACATTGTTTTTCCTTTCTCTTGGTTTTCTAGGAACTAAGCTATTTATAAAAAGAAACAACAAAACCACATATATACACGTGTGTATAAAGAAATAAAAATACATGCAAATATACTTTTTTAATAATAGAATATTCCATCAAAGAGACTTTCATGTTCCACACAGTCAGTTCTCAAATGACTCCATGGTATCATGTTAAAAACCAGAACACAGTCCATTTTTACAGTAGATTTACCCAATCACAGTTACTAATCAGATTAGCATCGCTTTTATGTCCAACAAATTTTAAAAGTGAAAGGATCATTAATGCTACACTTATGTGCCTTGGAGTCTGCAGTATTTTACTTGATGAACTTTTCTTAAAGGGGTCTCCAAAAAAACCTCTTGAAGGCATTATTTTTCTTTTGAAGCTATACCTCAAATAGGGTGCAGATGCATCATTGAAAATGAAGTGACTGATTGTCAGGTGATATAATTAGAATGTTTTCAAATGTGTTCACTATTGCTACATCAGTCTAGTTGCGCTCCACTTCTCCACGGATCCCAGTTGAGACAGTACAGGGAAGCCCCTGAAGGCTTTCTCAGATAACTGTATTCTGGAAAAGTCCTTTATATATAAGCAATAGAAAGACTGAAGCGTCTATCACCAAAGCTATGCTAATTCTTACGTAACAGAAATCGGTGTAAGAAAATCTATATGGTTATACAGGAAATCTTCATGCATTATACATTTCTTATAACTTAAGTACAAGTATCATTTAAGTCATTTTGGTTACACTGGATTTGTTGGTTTTTTTTTTTTATGATGTCTAGCATCCAAAGAGAGCAACATGTATCTAGTAATATATCAATGGATAAAGAATGCTGCTTAATAGTGAATATATATATATATATACATATATATATTTGAACAAATCAAAAGAAGTCAATGTTTGCATTTGTCTCATTATAATATAATACATTATTTATTATAGGAGATGAACAAAGCAACATTTCACATAGCTTCTGATGTGCCAAAAAACTAATTGGCTCAAATTTCATCTACTGACTTCTGTGATTCATATTTTGGAGGATATATTGAGAATCAGTAACAACTTTTGAAGCCAGAATTAAAATTCAATATCATAAAATTAGCCATATCATGCCTCAGACAACACACTCAGCCCTCCCTTAGAAAACAAAGACCAAAGTAAGTTGTTAAGACTTATCAGCATGTTTTATTTGTTTTGAGGTCTCTGGATCTAATTTTCATTAAAAAAAAGTTTATTTCACTATGTATCATAATTTTAAACTAATTACACAAAGTTTTTATGTACTTATTATAATATAATACATTACTTATTATAAATTTCAGTAGATAACTATGTACAACATACATATATATTGCATATATTATATGCATAATACACTGTGCATGTATACTATACAAACATGAACATACTGCATTTACAAACACAAATATATATATGTATATGCCATGACTGTATGAACAAACAAAAGCAATCTGAAGGAAGTACAGCTCGTTTTTTAAGCTTCCTTGCGATACATTCCATTTTCCAGTGTGCTCATGGCAGGACTAGGAGAAAGTGGAAGGAAGTCGGACAGTTAATAGACCATATCCAGAGATCCCACAAATGAGCGATCGATTTTCAAAGGGTTCTAAAGTATCCAGGTGCCTAACAGATTTCCCCATGGCTTATCTATTAAAATTCTAGATGACAGACATGACATTCACAGACATGATTATACAATCTGGGGGACACAGAAGTGCCTGGATCCTTATAAAAAGATGCTCTTTGGGGTGGTCCTCTGAAAGAATCTTCATCCTTAGTATGTGCAAAGGCTGAAGAAAGAACCACTAAGCCTTCAAGAAAAATATGCTTTCAATCAAAGCATACAGATAATTTTTCTATGATAAGGCATCTTTGGAGCACTCTGTGAGAGAATCCCGTGGGTTACAAATGCTGCATTAAACCCATAAAAACTCTAAGACCAAATTAAAAGAACAAGATAAGCTTCCCAAAGAACAGAACTCAAAAGAGAGGGCCAGCAAGTATCCAAGCTATCTAAACAGGCTATTCGGTGAAGCCAGGATGAGGGAAACCCACCAACCCCCCCCTGACAACTTCAGTTCTCAGAGTGCACACAGCCAGGGTGGGAAATGGGGCAGAGAGAGGAAAGAAAACCTCCAGTAAAACCGAAGCAAAGGCCATTCTTCCAAGTGTCAAGGGAAGTCCAAACAAAAAAAAGAAACCAGAGTGGTAATGGACATACACAGCCCTTGATACAGCTTAGAGCAAAATTCTGGAACTGCAGTAAATGTTAGCCTGACCTGAAGCACTGAGAAAGCATCAATCATGGTCCAGATGACACCATTATTGACTTCCTAAGTAACCACAGTTAGCACTGTCACCCTAACAAGTCATCCCTCTATGGGTACTTTCCTTCAAATTAGTCCACTAAAAGTCTAAAGCTGTACACTATAGTTCAGGAAGACTGCAGAATAGCTTTCTTCGTGTGATTACATGTACTCACTAGCCAGTAGTCTTTGCCTTTGCTAATGTTCCCTAGACATAATGGCTAATGCCCTGTATCAGATTCTAAGAGGCAGAGAGAAGTAAGGCAAAGCTTTGGTCCCCTTGGTGCTCATGTCTATGTCTTCGGTCTGCGGACGGCTAGCAAGGGGCTGTGACTGACAGAGAAGCATCACCTCTGCATAGTCCTCCTTTGGTCTTTTACACAGATCTACTGCTTAGAATTGTCTGACCCCCCTGAAGCAATAGAAGGCGTTTTGGTCAAGGTGTTAAGGAAAAAGCTTGACAGTAAGATTATGAGGCTAGGAGAGAGGGAGGCCCAAATAAGGAGGGAGGGGAGCAGGGAAGCCAAAATGAGGAGAGAGGAGGGAAGCCTAAATAAGAAGGGTTGGCCATGAAAAAAAGAAGAGAGCTAGGACACCTAATGAAAAGAAACAGTAAACAGGGCCCTCACTTAGATTCCAGCAAATTTCTATGCTGAAGACAATAATCCTGTGTTTAATGTTGTGTAAAAAACAGATTACAAATATTTTCTACCTACTATGCAACTGGCTACTATTTAAAGCAGGTAAAAAAAGATTATGAAGAATAGCAAGCCCTCAGATGCTTCTCTTATATATTTGGTTGTGAGCCTAGCCTTTAACGGCTGAGCCATCTCTCCAGCCCAAGATGCTTCTCTAAATGGCAGAAAATGGTCTATTTTATTCTAATGTTACTTCCTTAGTTATATATCATAGTTTTGATATACAATTTTACATACATACAACATATATACATACTAGCAAAATGCATACTTTTCCCAGTATTCTCTGTATAATATTACATTTCATCTATTCCACTCCAAAAAAAAAAAAAAAAAAAAAAAATGTTATAAAGTTTTTTTATTAATACATATCAAAAGACTACAGACTCCGGTAATTTGCAATTCTACCACAAGAAGTCCTTTCTGTAAACATTAAATTTCCCTTTTTGAAACAGGTTTCCATCAGAACACAGGTTGAAAGCCACCACCAAACTGAAACCAAAATGGAAAAGGAAAAGACTCCCACCACTACCACCATCATTGGACATGCAGATTCAGGCACATCCACCACTACTGGCCATCTGATCTACAAATATGGTGTGATCAACAAACAAAACATTCAGAAATTTGAGGAAGAAGTTGTCACATATGCCTTCAAGTATGCCTGGGTTTGGGACAAACAAAGCTGAGAGTGATCATGGTAACACTTGATATCTCGCAGTGGAAACCACAGACCAAAAATATTATATCACTGATGACACAAGACAGAGAGAATCCATGATGATGATGATGATGATAGGCACATCACCAGGCTGACTGTCCTGTCCTGATTATTGGTGTTAGAATTGCAAATTTGAATCTGGTATCTCCAAGAATGAGCAGACTCATGAGCATGCCCATCTGGCTTAGTAGATGTAAAACGGTTGGTTTCAACAAAATGGATTCCACCAAGCCATGCTACAGCCAGATGAGATAGGAAGAAACTAAGGGAGCTAGCACCTGGATTTAATAGAATCGCCTACAGCCCCGACACAATCGCATTTGTGCCAGCTTCTGGGTAGAATGGGGACAAAAGGCTGGGCTCAAGTCCCAATATGCTTTAGTTAAAGGGATGGGAAGTCACCTACAAATATGGTGGAGCTAGAGGAATCACACTGCTATAAGCTTTACCTTATCACCAAACTCATCCATCCCATAAGCTTTTGTGTCTGCTCCTCCAAGACATCTATGAAATTGGCGGTATCAGTGTTGTCCCTGTGGGCGAATAGAAGGTGGTGTTCTCAAACCTACCATAGTACTTACCTTTGTACCAGTGAATGTCACAACTGAAGTAAAGTCTGTTAGAAGGCACAATGTAGTTTTGAGCCAAGATCTTCCTGCAACAACATGGGCTTCGGTGTAAAGAAAGTTTATATCAAAGTCAGCAGATGTGGTAACATCGCAGGTGATAGCAAGAATGCCCCAAGAATGGAAGCAGTTGGCTTCACTGCTCGGTGATTATCCTGAGCCACCCAGGTCAAATATCCTGAGCCACCCAGGCCAAATTTGTGCTGGCTATGCCCCTGGATTAGATTGTCAAAAATCTTGCAAGTCTGCTCACCTGAAAAGAGAGATTATTCTCTGTTCTGGTAAGAAGCTAGAAGGCAGCCCTGAATTCTTGAAATCTAGTGATGCAGACATTTGTTGATGTGGTTTCAAGGCAAGCCTATTTATGCTGAAAGCACTCCTGTACTGCTCAGGGTCATTTTACTGTTTGTGACATGAGACAGAGATGTCATCAAAGGCAGGGACAAAAAAGCTGCTGGAGCTGACAAGGTCACCAAGACTACCCAAAAGTTTCAGAAGCCCAAATGAATATTATCCCTAACACCAGTCTCTACAATCGCACTCAGTGGTGGAAGGTGGTCTCAGAACCCTTAGTCTCAACTAGTCTTTTAAGCTCAATCATAAAAGACTGGCTAATGATAGCCATGCAAAGAAAGGAGGGCACTTTCTGTATCTTTTCAGTGTTACAGCACTTTTAAGCTATTGGCTTTTAAAACCAGCACTGTTTAATGGAAACAATGTTACCAAAACCTATCACAGAATTTTGAAACGTATGAAAACATAGTTTAATGAGAGGAGAAAAAAATCAACTAGATTTGAACTTCCTTGAAAATATAGGATTTACTCCTACTTTAGGAAAAATAGACAAAATTTATGTTCATTGTCCCTGGGCTCTCCCATTAGTGTCCCTCCAACTATCTATATATATTATAAACTCCTATCCACTGTCCTATCCACAACAGTCCCTCTTGTTCTTTTGTATTTTTCAGTGCTCACCCCTACTCTATTCTCACCCAAAATTGCTCCTGTAAAACAATCTCACAAGTATGCCTTGACATATAAAAACATTCAAAAATGTTAAATAAACCATCTTTAACCTAAGCAAAAGAATCTTTGTCTATCGGCAATTATCTCTTTTCCAATCAAGGAGAATTTGAGTTACTGAGTACATACATTGATCATGCTGTTTCTATTAGTAGTAAACAGAAAAGGGGAAAACTAGTGGTTGGAACTAGAAAAGACAGAATGTATGGCAGAGTGATAGCAGACATCTGTGCCTTGGTCTCATTGGTGGAGATCATGACAGCTGAGGAAAACTAACCTTGAGCCATACAATGGTCCTGCTGGTTTTCTATGGAGGTGATAAGGTGAGTGCCCAAGGGAAATGTTGATGTCTGAAAGCTGTGCAGAACTGGCCCCACCCCTCTCCTGGGCATCATAGGGGACCTGGCCCTGGAGTCATGACAGCAGGAGATCTGGTCCTGCCCCTCACATGCTGCACCACACGGAGAGCAGGCCGTGCCCCTTGCCTGAGCAGCACAGCACAGCTGACCCTGGTATCTGGAGCACTGGCGAACGAGCCCCAAGGGCACGAGCGTGGGAAAGCTGGCCTCACTACTTTTGTGCCATGTGGTGGCATGGATGAGGGAAGAGCCGCTCTCAACCCTCGCCACCTCCTCTCCTGCTCGCAGGCAGGAGAGCTGGCCCTGGGGTCATGAGAGTGGGAAAACTGGCCACATTCCTCACCAGCTGTAATTCGAGAAAGAGCAGGCCCTGCCCTTCTCCTAAGCAGCAGGGTAGAGCTGGCCCTGTTTGAGGAGGTAGCAGGTGAGCCAGGCCTGAGTGCATGAGAGCAGGAGAGCTGGTGGACTGATCATCTCAGATACCTCTCAGATCCGGGGCTTTGAATTGGCTCACCCCAACACTTACCCCATAGATGAACTGCTGGAGTCCATGAAGGGGCCAGGCCTACAGATCCAAAACTACAGGACCTCCATGAGACAGGGTAACAACAGGATATCCAAGAGGAGACCCAGTGAGGTTCCAGTATTGATAGAGTAGCAGAAGCCAGAGGTTTCGTCCCAAAGCAACAGGTCATTGCAATGGACATTTGTAAGCAAAGACATGTGGACAAAAGGGTACACTGTGGGACACACTGTGACATATGACAACTTCCACAACGATTATTTTTCCTCTGTTGTGGGGGAGGTTATAAGAGTGAAGGGTGGGTACAAGGGGAGGGAGAGATGAGTGGGACTGGGATACAGGATGAGAAATTCACAAAGAACCAATAAAAACATTATAGTAAATAGTATGGAAAGCAAAGAATTGTATTGATTTCTTTAATCACGTGGGTATGATGTCACGGATACTTCTATATCACTTTACCATAATGGGCTGTCTACTAGTGTGTACATAGTCTCCTTTCGTGGGTATACACAAATACCATCCTTACATTTTCTCCCGGGTGATGCCTGGTGCTGGTAAACAAAAGACAAAGTATGCAAGTGTCTTCAATCCTTTGAAATGACACAGACTTCAGAAATGAAGACCCAAAGAATCAGGTATGCTTGTTTATTTTTGTGTTCAGAGCTGAGATAGGGTAGATGAACATCTGTGGGAAGTTGTGGTTGGCTTGACAGAGAGATGAGGTCTAACATTAACAAACGGAGGACTCAGCAAGGCCTCTTCTGAGTGTCCTGCATCCCTGCGTCAACAGCACCGAGGATGCTCATTTCTTCTGCTCTTGAAGTCAATGCCTCTCAAAGCAGCATCTTGTGATCTGCTTCAGGGAGGAAGAACAGGTGATAAGAGTGAACTCCCTGCTTGTGTTTCCTACCAGCAGTCTGAGCTTCTCAGGAGGCTTGCTAGAAGAACTTGGAGGAATAAAGAGCTTTTCAGCCCTCCTCTGATTAAAGGTTAGTAGACTGAGAAGTACTTAAAAGACCCAGGGGTTTCTTCTCCATTTTCCTCCAAAGATCACCATGGAAACTGACACCTGTTCTGTCTGGGAGCATGTATGGCCCTGGAGGAATGACTAACTCACAGTGGCTGGAAAAGGTTGACATTTTCTGTACAGAAAGGAGGAAAGAAAGAATCCTTGGCAAGGACGATAGCACTTTACATTTGCAAAGAGCTTCACAGGATACAAAATATTTTCATTTCCATTATTTTATTTGGTTCTTAAAAGGACCCTATGAGGTAAGCAGCAGCTGTTATTTCTATTTTACCGAAGGAAATTGAGGCTCAGGGATGTTAAGTGGTTTCCCTGAAGTCCTCAAATTGTTAAGTAACATGGTCACTATGTGAACCCTTCTGAAAGTTCCAGCAACAGCCATCTTCCCACTGCCACCCAAAAAGAAACATCCGGATACTGAACGAGCAGGAGGCAGCATCCTGAGAGCCGTCATCCTGGGATGGAGACTGGAACTGCATGTAATGCTAGCATACTAAAAGTGTCTAAGAGATGTGGGTCTCTCTCCCCTTCCTCCCCATCCACTGTCTTTCCTCTCCCTAAAAAGTTACTAAATCTTTCACTTCAAAGAGCAGGAGAGAGACGAGAGTGTTGTCTTAACTTCCAGCCCCTGCACAGAAAAACTATGACATCTGCAGCCATCTCACCAGTGAGTTAAGACACCAAGAGGAAGCTGAAGTTTTATTATAACAGACAAAGCAGGAAATGTGTTTCTTTGCTGTGTTAAACAAACAGCTGAAGGGTTAAGAGAACAGATCCAAGTTGCTGCTCAGTGTGCAGCCAGCTCTCTGTCCTCATAGCTTCCTGGTATACGTCTTTGCCCATAAGTAGTGTTATGAAATGGTGTGATTTTAACCGGCTCTGACTGCACCTTGCTCTGAAGGTTTATTCAGTGCAGTCCTTAGAGGCACATTACCACGCGGCTCCATTCCAGGGAAGCAGTCTGTTCTTCATCAGGGTGAGAAAGACAGGAGTGCTTTTGTCTCACTGTTCAGAGCCAAGGAAGGACCTAAGACCCAGATGGCTAGCTGCTGACTTTGTCTTGTCAAACTGAAACTACACTGTAAACAGAGCAGTGTGTAATTCAATTCTCTGGTAATGAATTAGCAGAGATATGTCAAAAGATGACTGGAGGTACAGTCTCCAAAACCCTGCTCCATTCTCTATAGTGATTTAGTACAAATAAAAGCCTCAGGCCTCCAAGAACATTTGGCAAAATCCAGCACAAATGCTGCCCAATGTATACATCTCTCTGCCATGGATTTCATAGATGTCTCCAGAATTTCTTCAGATATTAATATATATATTCATTCAATATATAATGCCCAGTACAGGCCATTAATTTGTTATGATAAGACCATAATATCTATACTCATAGCCTAAGAGACTGATGACTCAGTGGGTAAGGTGATCCCTATGAAAGCATAAAGACCTCAGATAAAATCTCCATCACCCACATAAAAAGTCAAGCATAGAAACATATGCCCACAGCCCCAGCCCTGGGAAAGCAAAGACCAGTGGGTGGCAGGGTCTCACCGACCAGCCAACCTGCCCAAAACTGTGAGCTCCGGGTTTAGGGAGAGGCACTGCCTCAAAAAAAAAAAAATAGAGAAGTGATTAGATCAACTTCTGGATACCACACACACCCACAAGGACAAATACAGCCACACATATTACATACATTATATACACAAGAAGTTTATCATCTAAGCAACAGATAGTAAAACCAGAAAACAAAATTAAATGTTATTACATAGTAAGAGAATTACGCAGATGAAATTAAATAAAGCACTGTAGTAGAAAGGTACATAATATTGGTGAGGAAATTTTTTATATAGGATAACCAAATTCTATTATATAATTATTATAGAATTTCAGAGGACTTAAGCTAAAGCTTGAAGGTTGAAAATGACCTAGTTATGAGAAGTGCACAGGGAAAATTCTCCAAACTAGTGATCTGAGTGAAGGTGCTGAAGCCGAAAGACCCTGGAGAAGATCAGAGTGGGTCCAATGCAGCAAACGGGGCAATGTTGAGATTGGAAATGTGAGTATAGGTCATGCAAGACCTCAGAGCCTGTAGTCAAAATTTTTATTTTATTCAAAAGATAGGAGAAAAGAGTTGACTATTTAAAGGTGAAGACAAGCCTCAACCTACTTACATTGTGGAAAACTGTTCACCATCACCATTTCTGGAAAAGTACCAGGAGGAACAAAGACAAGAAGAAAAAAAAAACAGTGGTCTGAGACTATCGTGGTTTACATATGATGGTGACATGGTACCTCAACCAAGATAAATCAGTGTAGATGGGGAAATATTGACAGATTATAGATATATTTGAAAGACTAATATATCGTTCAAACAATTGAATGAAATAAGGAAAGTAAATGTTAAGAAAGAGGAAAGAATCACAGATAGTTTCTTCAGCCAATGAAGATTGAAGGAAGAATCAATGAGAATGTGGAGTGGGCACTGCGGATTAAAACCCCAGCTTAGGCTACATTAACTCTGAAATACCCAAGGAGAGATATCAAAGATGCAGCTAACTATACGTATACAAGGAAAGCCTTGCTCAAAATATAAATTTGAGAATCACAAATACAGCAATTTTACACAAGGTCATGAGAATAAATGCTATCTCCAGCATAAAAAATATTGAGAGAAGACAAAGAACCTATGACCTAACTCTAAAAAAATTCTAATTCTGAAGTCCGGTAGAAGACAAGCTGGGAAAGGAGAGACAGGACACTGTGGTGGCTTTATACGCAATTTAGAATAGTCTGGGAAGAGACTCTCAATGAAAGATTCCCTAAATCCGGTTGGACTGTGGACATGTCAATAGGGGATTGTCTAGACTATGTTAACCAATGAGGGAAAGCCCAGCCCACGGTGGGTGGCACCATTCCCTAGCTTTGGATCCTGATATGTGTGAGAGTGGAGGAAGTGACCTGAATAGTGAGTATGCTTGCATTCATTCTCTCGCTGCTCTTGACTGTGGATGTGACCAGCTGCTTCAAGGTCCTGCCACCTTGAGTTCCCCACAATGGTGGACTGTAACCACAAACTGTGAGTTAAAATAAGCCTTTTCTCTCCTAAGGTGCCTTCTGTCAGGATGTTTTATAGCATCAAAAAAGAAAAAAGAAAAAGAAAGAAACTAGGACAGGCACAGAAATAGAGCTGGACTCGTTTGGTCAATCTCAAAAGGTGCCCTTATCTCCATGTTGTGCCTTAGCAAACAGTGGTTTTTGTCTGTCAGTCAAGATTGGGTCAGCTACATCTAACATGAAACCTCAAATAGCACTTGCTTAAACGAGGTGTAATTTAAGTGATGTTTTTGTAAATGAAGACAAGTAGTAGTTGGCCCATAGTTGCTGTCCAATTTCAACATTCTACCAATCTCATTGTGTCACTTCCCCTTTCAAGGTGACTTCAGAGTATATGGCACTCTCTGGAGCTCTGGCTGCCCCATCTAAAGCCACAGAAGAGTTGGAAGGGCACTAAAAGCATGTCCTCTTCCTTCTAGTGACTCTTCCCAGAAGCCCCATATTAAACAGCTACTTGTAATTCTTTGGCTGAAGATTAGGTGCCATGGCCATGCCATACTGTAAGGAAAGCTCTTTCATGCTGTTTCTTAAATTTGCACCACAAAATGCTGAGTTTAAAGTAGTGTCTTTCTAATAATAAAGAACTGAAGTTTGGTTTGTATGACTAGTGGTGTCTGCTACAACCCTCATGCCCAAATCACGGTGGAATATGCCTTCCTTTTGGGAGATCTAACTCTGGAAAGACAAAATAGTTAGGAGTGTGGCTCTGGAACCAAACTGCATGGTTTTAAAACATGTGTATGGCTTCCTATCAGGGACCCCCATTGGCCACACCAGACTCCACCCAGATCAGTGCTTCAATTAGCCATCATCAGAGAAACTGTCCCCTGCAGTAAATGGGAACTAATTTAGGGCCCACAACTGGGCAATGTACACAGTGAGAGCCCTTGGAACACTCAGTCCTAAACAGGATGTTTCCATCAAATACCACCCTCAGGGCTCAGGGATCTACTGGGAAGAGGAGATGGAAAGAACATAAAAGCCAGAAGGGATGGAGCACTCCAAGGAAACAGTGTCTCCCAGATACACCAGGACTGATGCAAGAGAAACTCACAGAGACGATGACAGCCCTCACAGTGCCTGCACAGGGTCACGCCAGATGGGGTGCCAGAGCAGCAAAGGGAATGGACACAGGCTTCTACTCCTAACCAACAAGCTACCTGCAATAAACAACTGCTTGCAAAGGAAAAAGTAGCTTTCTCCAATGGAGTCTCACTATGTATAGTGACCACACTTCATGGTAGATAGGTTGTTATACTGTGAAATAGCCCATGCCCAGCAGTAGATAGCCAACACAAAACAAACTCAATGGTATTTTTGTAGACTTTTTATATCACACTCCTTTGGGGATTTTTGTTTTGTTTTGATTTGTTGGTCTTTTCCTTATACATTTTGGTTTCCATTTTTTTTGTGGGGGAGGTGTCTTGGTTCATTCTTTTTATTTTTTTAAGAGAAAGAAATATGCCATGAGGTTGGGTGAGTGAGAAGTTGGGGAGAATCTGGGAAGACTGGGAGGATTGTGATCAGCGTATATTGTATGAAGGAACTTTCTTTCAACTTAAAAAATGAAAAATATGTATTTGTTTCTCCTTCTAAAAATGAAGTTGACAACTATTATCTCATAGATTTGATATAAAGATTAAAATTTGCTGAGTTAGAATGATGCATTAAACAAAAAAGCATACTTAGCAAATACTGGTCAGTATTGTATTCTAAGTTACTTTTCTACTGCATTGATGAGATACCAAGACTAAGGTAAGTTATAAAAGAAAACATTTAACCTGAGGCTCACAGTTCCAGAGCGTTAGGGATCATGACCATGATGGTAGGGAGCATGGCAGCAGGCAGGCAAGCATGGTGCTGGATCAGTAGCTGAGAGTTTACATCTTATCCACAAGCAGGAGACAGACAGACAGACAGGAAAAAGGGTGTGTTTTTGAAAACCTCAAAGTTACCCCCAGTAACCCACATCTTCCAACAAGGTCATGTATCCTAATCCTTCCTAAACACTTCCTCCCACCAACTAGGGTTGAGCATTCAAATATGTGAGCCAATGGGAGACACTGTCATTCAAAACACTACTGATAGTCTTCCAATTTAAAAAAAATATATAGATTTTCACAACAGACACCCATCACCCACTTCCTGTCTTGGAAACTACTCCTCTAATGAAATAGTTTACCTAAGATCTGGGTGTACAGAATAGATCCTTCTATAAGCAACTAGCACCTAGATTTGCATCTGCCCTCACAGAGGAACTAAAACATTAGATCTACTGAAATCCTGAGCAAGATTGGTTCTATGTCCACCAGCTTTCCTCATCTTGATAACTGCTTGTCACAGACCCTGCAACCTTCTTGCTTCCAGAGCAAACATGCCTCGGTAAACTTCGGTTCCTTCCTTTGACATCATAAGATAGATTTAAAGAAACATCTATACTCACAGATAAACCAGTTACCCAAACTGAAAAGAAACATAGTAATTATCTGATTAGTCAATTTAGTTGGTTGTCTTCCAGCATAGTTGCCTGCACAAGTACTATACAAAAATTCTTACTATTAAACCATTTTTAAAGAGAAATTAGCTGGGCAACAGTGGCACACGCCTTTAACCCCAGCACTCAGGAGGCACAGGCAGAAGAATCTCTTGAGTTGAGGCCAGTCTGGTCTTCAGAAAACGTTCCAGGATGGCCAGGGCTGTGCAGAGGAACCCTGATTTGAATAAAACAAAACAAAGAGAGGAAAGAGAGACAAAGAGACAGAGAGATCAATATATTTCATAATTCACTGGTCCTGCTCATTAGCCATGGAAAATATACAACCACCTACCCTTACTATATCATATATTCCCAAGTTGTTTCCCAAGTATTATAGGAGGCACAAAAGGTCCTTGTGTTCACAGATGAACACTAGAGAAACCAAGAATGTTAAACATGCAGGGTTGTCTCTTCAAAGGAAAAGATGTATAACCTGTTTTCTGCCGAGAAGGCTGGAACAGAGGTGGGTAGCAGCGTAAGGACGTTTGCAATATCCGTGTAGCTGAGGCCACACTAGGTCCTCCCCTAGACCCTTAACATGATCTTGTTTTTCTCAGTCAGTCTTTAAGACCCATCTTAATGAAACAAGTCGCCCATGCTTTATGAGATTTTCAATGTCTTAAACTTTGTTGCTCACCTGGGGTTGAGTTCACTATTACCTGAAACCTTTTTCCAAATTCTGCTGTGCTTAAATATGCCTAAAATAAACTGCCCAGTGTCAGACTCTCGGTGTTTGAAGCAACACTGCCTACTGAGTCATGTTGAACCAGATGGCCTTCTTGCTGTGATGGACTGACTCTGCTAGGTGCACTGTTTGCAGAGACCCCCCCCCCAAATTATAATCAAACACCAATAGTGACATTTTGCCACAAATTGTGGCCTTTACATGAAGTTACTTAGAGACCCTTTCACTTCACAGACAAGGAAACTAAGACAGAAAATTAGTAAAACTTGACTATAGCCACATATTGGAAATAGGTATTTTGCAAACCAACATTTATTTTTTTCCAAAAGTTTATATCTGAAACAATGAATACAAAACCAGTATGCATAGCATGGTCCCATACTTTCTGTGAAGAAAGAGAAAAGTGTAAAACTATGTTATGATAATGAAAGAAAACTCTGGGTATACACACTAAAGGGTTAGCAACACTTGCCTCGGGGGACAGGATTATAAGTATTTTTCTTTCCCTTTTTAGACTTGCTTAGATTTTCCAGAATAAATGGGTGTCACTTCTATTTTATGAGAATAATAAATAAAAATAACAAAAACATATGCTGCTACTTGTCCCCAAAACAGCAGTTCATAAACATATTTTCTATCAATTAAATCACCCTACACCTTTGCTGATCCTATTTTACAGATGAAAAATCAAGGCAAGAGAAAGTTGTTCAGTGACCTAAAAACCAAGTATATATCAGAAGAGGGGCAAAGTAGATCCTGAACCCAGTCGGTAGAGATGCAGAGTCCCCACGGAGTCCGGCACTCTTAGCAACTTGTCTATATACTCCATAAATAGCATCACCTACTGGCTCGTTATTATATACAATGCACTCATTACTTGAAGCTAAGGATTTTTGTGTTTATTTAAACATCAAAATAAGAAATCGCCTGAGACATGTTATCTGGCTAGTAACAGAGTTTCTGTCCCACAAATAGAGTGGTTTTAAAACCAACCGTCGATATGTTGTGCTCAAATAAAAACTGTGAAAGTGGTTAAAAGCTAAATGTATTTTACAAATGTAAACTGCGATAAAAACCTTTTTTGCCCCCAAGGGCTCGAAGGACTTCACCCTGTCATTTAAGGCCCTCATCACTCTGAATTTAAAGATAACACATATTATAAAAATGTTTTGTAGTTGTTACTACTTGTGAGTCCTTAGTTCTCATCTTCTACAGGCAGGGTTTCAGGCACACTCCCCCTTCAGTATTAATGGTGCTTGTTGAGTTTGGGTTCGTGAGTTCCTTACGAGACATACACAAGCTAGTATTTACATCATTCTTAATCTCTGCTGGACATTTTAATACTGTGACAACTAATGTAACTCCCCCATTTTATAGATGGCAAACCCGGGCAGGAGAAGTCAGTGAAGTCTTTTAAGATCACGTGGCTGCTATAACTCTCATAACTGTGGCCTAATTACTTCTGTCGTTTTGTATTGTATTTGTTGCTATAAGAGAAAGAGCCATTTGTTGGACTGAAAGGGGGAGCGGTTCTGGGGAAAAAGATATACCTTAAACTTAAAAAAAAACAAAAACAAAAGGAAGTGGATGGGGGGTTGAGGGGGAAGAGGTTAGGAGGGTGGGACTGGAGGGGAGAGTAGGGAGGGGATTGCCATTGAGATATAACTTGAAGAAATTAAAAATACGTTTAAAAAAATGAAAGATCACATGGCTGGTAAGTAGTGATGCTGGCATTATAAGGTAGGAGTCTTATTTGCTAAGGTCAAAGTTCCTTCCTGCCTTTGTATTGTGTGGCCCTTAAAGTCTAGGGCTATGGAATTAAAAGTGATCACCAAACTGATCTTATTAATTTATGCTGTTGTTTAGTTTTGTTTTTATTAATTCATTTTAGTTAGCATAAAAAGTAATGGGTTTCACTGTGGCATTTTCCAGATATATATATATATAATATGTCAGTATTCTTTGTTCTTATTCATAACCCATTGCCCTCTTCTCGTCCTTCTCACTTACCTTTTAATGGTGAAGTAATCCTCACTTTTGCTTTTGTGTCCTATTTATTCCATTACTCTTTCTTCCCTTCTCCACTCTGACTACTTCCTCCCTTATAATAAACCTCTTTCTACTTAATGAGATAGACAGACAGACAGACAGACAGACAGTCATTTAAATGTAGATTTCAGATGTGAGAAATATGCAGTGTTTGTCAGAGACTGGCTTACTTCAGTTACCGGAAGTGCCACCAGTTTCATCCATTCTCCTATAAATATCACAGTATTATTCTTACAAGTGAGCAAAATTCCATTGTGTGTATGTGTACATTTCTCTCTCCATTCATCCATTAAAAGGCCTCTGGACTGATTCATATCTTGACTACTGTGCACAGTGGAGGAGTATCAGAACGGCTGTCATCTAGAAAGGAAGTGCCAACCCATGCTGCTGAAGTAGAAAAGAAAGAGGAGCCTTTTCACACTGTTGCTGAGAAACTGAACTGGTACAGTCACTATGGAAGTTAACACAGAGGTTCCTCTGAAAACTGAAAATATAATTATCATGTGACCTAGAAATGCCAGTCCTGGATATATACCCAGGGGTGAGCCAGCATACCACAGATACTTGCTAGATTGATTTTATTTTTAAAGTTATTTGAAAATAATGTATAAAACTAATAATAGAAAAACACGACAATTATTAAGAGTCCTGGTTAGCTTCAGCTGTCAACCTGACACAACCTAGAGTCATCTTAGAGGAAAGGATTTTCCTTGGAGGGAAGAGAAAAGGTTAAGGAACTACCTAGATCACCGTGACCTGGGAACATGTCTGTAGGGAATTGTCTTGATTGTTAATTCAGATGCGAGGGCCTACGCCCAGTGTGGACTGCATCCTCCCTAGGCATGTGGTCCTGGACTGCACTGGAAAGCTATCTGAGCACGCCATGGTTTCTGCTTAACTTTCCTGCTTTAATTCTTGCTTCAACTTACCTCCGCGATGGACTATGATCTCACAACATAAGGCAAGTAAATAAATCCTCTCTCTCATCCTCTAAGCTGCTTTTGTTAATGTTGTTAATGGCAACAAAAGGAAACTACAACAGTGCAACACCATTTTTCCTCCCAGTGTATCCTTGTGTTTAGCAAAGTGTCGCTGCATCTTATCACCAGACAGTGTGATTATTGGGGAGGTAACTTACTTCCCTGGAGCTAAAAGGGTCGCAAGCATTAAAATTAAAGTTAGAGCCATCCTTCTCCTGAGCCTAGCCAGATGAGTCCACCTCATATCCCCATCCACATAACCTGCCCATCTCCTCACATGTAGTGCAGCTCCCAAATCGAATACCCCAACCTAGCCTGGCCACTCCTGCTTCTGAGGCAATAAACATCCAGGCTTTGGCCCAGGCTGCCCTGCATGCTGAAATGTACAGAGCCATTTCCTACTACATCCCACCTCTCTACAGATCCCACACAATCCGTATGGAATACAAAGAAGATTTTCTCTATAGTCTATCTAGGTGAGTCTTCCTGATCCTCCCCTTGATGCCACATAAGCCCCCAACCTCCAGGCTTGGACGAGGACCCACATCCTGTATACCAGCCCAGTCCCTGGTGTCTACCTGACTCCATTCCACTCCATATCCAACCTCTAGGCCCAAACATACTTGCACATTGTCTCATCTGCCCCAAACTTCTCTGTCCGTATCAGACACAAAACTAGCCAAAGAAGTCCACAACCACAGATATCATCACAAAAACACATACAATATGAAAGATCAACGCACTTTTTTCCCCCCAAAAAACCCACCAGTTCTATAGAACTGTTTCACCATGAGAGTCACCTGGATGAATACCAGGGCACAGAATTTCAAGGAACAATTTAAAGAGCTGTTTAAAAGACTTTAAAGAATTCTTGAATCTCACTCAGAAGTGGAAATAAGCTAGACATCGGATGTGAATGAAGAGAGGGAACTGTGTGGGAGAAGGGATGGGGAGGGTAACAAGAGTGGGGATCAGGTGAGGGGATAGCAAGGGTGGGAGGGGAGAGGGCTGGGACAGAGAAGGGAAACCAATGTGGGGGGGGGCACCTCTGAGACAAGCTGGAGACCTGCTATAGGGTAGGCTCCTGGGAGAATATAGGGGTGACTCAAGCTGAGACTCCTAGCAGGGTGGTATATGGAGACTGAAGTAGCCACCTCCTATAGCCAGGCAGGACTTCCAATGGAGGTAGGTGGACACCAACCCACCCACAAAACCTGTGACCCAAAATTTACCCTGCCTACAAGATGTGTAGGAATTAAGGTGGAGCAGAGATTGAGGGAATGGCCAACCAATGACTGACCCAACTTGAGATCCACCCAAGGGAGAGAGTCAACCCCTGACACTATTAATGATGCTCTGTTATGTGTGCAGACAGGAACCTAGTACACCTGTCTTCTGAGAGGCTTCATCCAGCAACTGATGGGAACAGAGACTGAGACCACAGCCAAACAAACATTAATTAGGTGGTGCTTTGGGAGTCTTGTGGAAGAGATGGGGGAAGGCTAGAGGGACCCAGAGGAAACAAAAACTCCACAAGAAGGCCAACACAGTCAACTAATCTAGGAGGCCCATGGGTGCTCACAGAGACTGAACCACCAGCCAAACAACATGCATGCACATATCTAGGTCCCCTACAGTTATGTAGATGATGATCAGCTTGGTCTTCATATGGGTCCCCTAGCAATTGGAGTCTGGGTTGTCTCCAACAGGGACTCTGTTGCCTTCATTTGGATCATTTTCGCCTACCTGGGTTGCCTTATCTGTCCTCAGTGGAAGAGGATGTGTTCAGTCCTGATGCAACTTGATGTGCCAGGGTGGGTTGGTACAGGGGAAGAGGCTCCCTTTCTCTGAGGAGAAGGAGAAGGGGCGTGTGTAAAGAAGGTAGAAGGGTGGGACATAAAAAAAGAATTCAAAAGTATAAGTAAGGTACAAAGAATCAATTCAATAACATTAAAGAGAAAGATTGTAATGAGAATAAATGGCTGAGTGATTCCTAAATATAAGGCTGATGAAAATAAAGACAATCCAGTATTTGAAAATATAATTTGATAAAGATGACAAATTGGAGAAGACTCAAGCTAAAATGAAGATGGAACTGGAAAACCCTATGAGCTAGCTAAAACAAAAATAAAAACAAAACAAAACAAAAAAAAACTTCCAAGCAGAATGAATCAAGGTGATAGACTATCAAGACTTGAAGATAAAGTAAAGAATATAAATGAAGTAACTAAAGAAAACAGAAAAAAAAATTTAAGTAGGGAACACACAGAAAATGTGCAGCACCATGGAAAGAACAAACTGTTGAATTATAGAATAAACAAGGGAGAAGGATCTTAAGCCAATGTTATAGACCACATCTTCAACAATGTCATAGCAGAAAATGTTTACAAACTAAAGAAAGACACACCATACAGATGGAAGAAGCACATAGACCATCAAACAGACAAGAGCAGAAAAAGAAACTCTCCACAGAATGTCATAACTAAAACACTGAGTATATAAAACACAGTATTGAAAGCCACAAGAGAAAAAACACAAGTCACATGTAAAGGAAAATCACCAGAATAACGGCTGATTTCTCAACAGAAAGTCTGAAAGCCAGAAGAACCTTGAGCAATGCATTCCAACTCTTGAGAGACCACAAAGACTAGCATAGACTAATGTACCCAGAAAACTATCTGCCATATTTTAAGGAAAAAGAAACACTTTCTAATAAATAAGCCAGAAATACACAATAGAAAAAAGGAAGCATCTTCAACAAATGCTGCTGGTCTAAATAAATGTTGGTATGTAGAAGAATGCAAATAGATCCATATCTATCACCCAGCATAAAACTTAAGTCCAAGTGGATCAAAGACATCAAAATAACACCAGATACACTGAACCTGATAGAAGTAGGGGGAGTAACCTTGAACACATTGACACAGGAGACAGAGCATCAAAAGCTCTAAGATTGGCAATCAGTAAATGGGCCCTCATAAAACTGAAAAGCTTCTGTAAGGCAAAGGGCACTGTCATTAGAACAAAACAGCAGCCTACAGTTTTGAAAACGATCTTCACCAACACCACATCTGAAAGAGGGCTAATATCCAAGATATATAAGGAATTCAAGAAATTAATCACCAACAAACCAACTAATCCAATTAAAAAATGGGAGGGTAGGAACGGGAAGTGGGGGAAGGAGGGGCTGTAATGGAGTTGTAACTTGAAGTAATAAATAAGTGGATTTTTTTAAGTGAAAAAAAATGGGATACAGATCTAATCAGAGAATTCTCAACAGAGGAATCTCAAATATCCAAGAAACACTTAAAGAAAGGTTCAACATCCTTAGCCACCAGGAAAATATAAATTAAAACAACTTTGAGTTTCCATCTTATACCTGTCAGAATGGCTAAGACCAAAAACTCAAGCCACAGCTCATGCTAGCAAGGATGTGGAGCAAGGGGAACACTTCTCCATTCCTGGTGGCAGTGCAAACTCATACAGCCATTTTGGACGTCAATATTGCAGTTTCTCAAAAAAATGGGAATAGCTCTACCTCAAGACCCAGCTATACCACTCCTGGTTATATACTCAAAACATGCTCCACCATACCACAAGGACATTTGCTGAACTATGCTCATTACTGCTCTATTCATAATAGCCAGAAACTGGAAACAACATAGCTGTCCCTTAAACAGAGAATAGATAAAGAAAATGTGGTACATTTACACAATAGTGGTATTACTCAGCCATTAAATACAATGACATCATGAAATTTCCAGGCAAATGAATGGAACTAGATAAAAATCATCCTGAGTGAGGTAACTCAGACCCAGAAAGACACACATGGTATAAGTGGATATTAACTGTGAAGTAAAAGAAAATCACACTACAGTCCACAGACCCAGAGTCTAAGTAACAAAGAAGGCTTAAGGTGGGATGCAAGGATCTCCTTAGTAAGGGGAAATAGAATAGATTTTGAAGGTGGAGTTGGGGTAGGTGGAATTGGGAACAGGAAGAATCAGGAGAGGAACAGGGAGGGAAAAATACTGAGAAAATGACTGGAATTAGGGGACATTTGGGGCGTGGACATGGTGAAAACCTAATGCAATGGAAGCTCTATGGAATCTACAAGAGTAACCCTAGCAAAGACTCATAGTAATGGGGGACTCAGAACCTGAATTGGCCATCCTCTACAACCAGACTAGGCCTCAAGTGAAGGGACTGGGACATCAACCAAGCCACAAAACCCTCAACCTACAGTTTGTATTGCCTGAAGAGTGTTCTAGGAGCAGAGTCTAGCAGAATCATCATCAGAGAGACCAAAAGAGACTTCGTCCAGCAACTGAGGGGAGCAGATGGAAAGTCCCACAGCCAAACAGTAACTGGAGTTCAGAGAGTCCTGCAGAGAAAGGGGAGGAAGGATCAAAGGAACCAGAGGGATCAGGGATACCAGGAGAACACCAGGCCACAGAATCAACTGACCAGGACTCACAGGGACTCACAGAGATCGGGGAGCCTGTAAGGGTCTGACCTAGGTCCTCTGAATATAAGTTATGGCTGAGTAGCTTGGTGCTCTTGTGGGAATCTTAACATTTGGAGGGGTTGTTTTAAAAAAAAAATCCCTGACTCTTTTGCCTACTTGTGTGATCCATTTTTCCCTACTGGGTTGATTTGTCCAGCCTTGATGTGATGGGATGTGCCTGGTCTTATTGTAGCTTGTTATGCTATGTTTGGTTGATGTCCCTGGGAGGTCTGCTCTTTTCTGATGGGGGATAGTGGGGTGGTAGATCTGGGAGAAAAAGGAGATGGAGAAGAGATACTGGGAGGAGGAAAAACTGTGGTTGGGATGTAATATATGAGAGAAAAATAAAAGAAAGGAAGGAAGAAAAGTTTTCCATGATATAAACAGTATGTGTGTGTATATGGGTGTGTATGTATATATATATAATGTGCATGTGTATGTATCTCCAACAAACCAAAATTAAACAAAATACAAGAAACAATGTTTCAGGCTGAAGAGGGGAATGAGCATACCCACAAGACTATAGAAAGAAATACAAAGCCATAATTACTAAAACACAAAGTACCACTGAGTACAGAACAACACCAAAAATCAACAAAACAACAATGGCAATCAACATATCCCTTTCAATAGAAACTTTAAATATTAACAACCTTAAATCTCCGTTCAAAGGACAAAGAATAACTGACTTATGAATCAAGAAACAAAATCTCTCTGTTGTCTCCAAGAAATACATTGTAGCTTTAAAGATAGGTACTGCCTTAGAGTAGAAGGAGAGGGGTGGGGGAAGTACTCCAATCAAACAGGACCAGGAAGTTAGCAGGCATCCCTGTTTAATATATGACAAAATAGAGTTCAAAATAAAACTAAACGGAAGCAATAAACAGGGATATTTCCTTTGAATCAAGGGAACAGTTAACCCAGAAGACATTACTATTCTAAATATACATGCACCAAACTCTGGTGCACTCAGTTTCACAAGTGTTAATGTGACTTTTATAAAATTGTGTTTGCTTCACAGCTTCTCTCCTAACCCAGCTCTCACCCAAATAACTGAGACTCTGTTATTTGTTTATCAAGTTTTAACACAAAATCCTGAGCAGTTTTAATCTGTTCTTAACTCTCTCTGCAAGACTGACACCATCTTTGCCAAAATTCCTGAGTTACTTGTTTTTTAATGCTTTCTTTGCTCCAGCTGAATCTTCCTCATGTCTCCTGAGTCTCTGCCCATGGCTGAATCTCCTATTTCTCCTCCTCTAACTCCTCCTCCTCCTCCCCTGGAGGACAGAAAGTCCAGCCCTATTCTCTCCCTTGATCAGGGATTGACTGTATGCTGCTTTATTGGCATATCAGGGGACAATTGGGGAGCAATGTTTACATAACATTGAGACAGGAGATTCTCAGAACAACAATTGCAACCAGATATGAGAGGTACAGAAATTAGAATCTGAATTACACAGTAATTGTATGCCTACAAACAAGAAATGTACATCTCCATTTAATGGCACAGCTTAACATCAATCCATTAATGGTAGATGATTTCAATAGATAGGTCATCTGAACAAAGAAATAAATAAAAAGAGAAACTTGGAATTAAATGGCATCATACATCAAGTAGGATTAACAGATATCTATAGCATATTCTACCCAAACACCAAAGAATATGCATTCTATTAAGCAGTACATGGGAGCTTTACTAAAATAGGTCACATCCTGGATCACAAAGCAAATCTTTACAAATTCAAATACACTGAAACAACTTTATGTATTCTACCTGAAGATAAGGCAATAAAGCTTAAAATTGACAGCAAACAAATCTCTAATCTATACACAAACTCATGGAGAATAAACAGCGCATTACTGAATGATGAATGGGTCAAAGAAGAAATCAAGAAATAAATAAATTTTCCTGGAACTAAATGAAAACAATAAAATCACTCCAGAGTTCTCATGTTTCACACTGCCCATCTTCCTCTTGTATATTTTCCCTCTGTATCCAAGTGTCTCCCTCTTTGATTATTGGGTTAAATTGACAGTAACCCAGTCTGGTTTTCTGTTGATTAAATTAGCTTTACAAAGACTTTATTCCCAATAGGTCATTGAATATTCACCAAGGGTTGGAACTGCGAGACCTTTTTCAAAGAGACCGTCAGCCACAGTACAAGAAATTTCACTTCTAGTTCCTAATCTATAAGAACTGAAATCAGAAGTCCATAGGTGTGTGGACTTACTGCTATGGCGGCATTTTAAAAAAGACAACCACTGGCAAATGAAAATTCAGTTTCCTCCAAGGGAGTCTCACTGGGGAAAGTAAGCCACTCTTAAAGATAGGTTCCATGCACAGCAGTAGTAGACCAATCCAAAAGAACTCAATGAATCTTTGGAGGTTCTTTGTCTCATAACATTATGTTTGGACTTTTTTGTACATATGGCTTCCAGTTTTGTGCATTTATTGGATTCCTGTGTGTTCAGTAGTGTGTGTCTCTGCATCTTTGTGTTTCTTGTGCTTTTTCTTTGTTTTTTTTTTTCTTCTGTTTGTTTGTTTGTTTTGGCCTATTCTGGATTGTTTAGTTTTGTTTTATCTTATTGTGTTTTATTGTTATTCCTTAGATGCCTGTTTGTTTTCTAACCAGAGATAAAAAGGAGAGGCACACACCTGTAATCCCAGAACTCCTCGGGAGGCAGAGGCAGGTGGATCTCTGTGAGTGAGGCCAGCCTGGTCTACAAAGCAAATTCCAGGACAGCCAGTACTGTTACACACAGAAACCCTGTCTTGAAAAACCAAAAAAGAAAAAAGAAAAAGAAAGGAGAGGGGATGGTCAGGAACAGGGAGGAGTTGAGGGAGGGGAAACCATAATCAGAATGTATTGTATAAAAAAAACTATTTAAATAAAAGAAAAAATAACAAAGAAAAAGTCTCCTCACAGAGATAGGGATTACCAATACATATTGGTATCAGTCTACAATCTGGTCATTTTAACTGAGTGGAGTCATTATTTGGAAGGTATTTACAGAATTCTATTAGACTCTCTGGATGTTCTTCCTCTAATGTGTTATTACATGGTGATTAGTGACTATTGAAAGTTATAGATAAACTACACAATTTGCTAAGTAGCATTCTCCCTTCTATTTGTATCATCTTACAAAAAAGAAGCTACTAGAGCGGCCCCGCCTGTCTGCCTGATATCCAGCCTGCACTCGAGCCGCACCACAAGAGCAAAGGTAAGTGATTATTTTTTTCCAGAGTTTCCAACATGGTGGCACAGTGTGCACTG
>CAJQZJ010032380.1:1776820-1796437 GCA_907164525.1 Lophiomys imhausi | reverse complement strand
CCCCCCCCCCAAAAAAAAAAGGTAATTGTCCCAGAGTTAGGATTAGGGCAGGGCTCTGTTCTTATCTTTCCAGGAGATTTAAAGCATCCATTCAAGGAATCCAGGGACAACTGGACAACGGAAACCTCAGCAGAAAACAGATCAGACACCAAAGAAGACGAGTGGCCCAGATAACCCAGCCTTGCAGACTTCTTCAATAGCAGTTTTCTCAAAAGTCTACAACCACAACAACTCAAAATCGCTAAGATTGTTCAGCTCCACAGACTACTCCAGCCAGATCTTCAGTAAAGCTCTGAAGATCAGCTTCTGTCTACGAACTTCTTAGGACATCTAAATAGCTGAGCACAAAAGGACTGAACATCAAATGATTCTATTAACATTTTTAACCATTTTTCCATTCTTATTTGGGCCCCAAACAGGTTTACTATGTCCCATATCAGCAGGAAGTCATTTTAAGAGAACAACGTCCCATCCCCAGAAGGTGGGGAGGGCATTCCCCCCCCCTTTGGTTATTTGATGGATAATAGAAAATTTTGTTATTTAGGGGAAGAGACTACAAGCTGTTAAATGGTCTTGTTAAATGGGTTTTGGAGGTTAGACCCAGGGACTTCTCTCTTTTTCTTTTCTGTATCCTTTTTTCTCTCCTATATAGGAGTGAACAGACTTGAGAAAAATGGGACATAGACATAGTATAGGAAAGATCAAGAAAAAAGGACAGATAATTGAATATGGCCTTATACCTTTGTATACTGATACAAAATTAATATTATATTTGGCTAAATTGGTATTGATCATTGTATATTAATGCAAAATTAAGATTGTATAGGGCTACATAGGTATTGATCTTTGTATATTGATACAAAATTAAGATTATATTTGGCCACAATTGTATTCACCCTTGTATATTGATGTAAAATTAAGATTATATTGGGCTACATCGGTATTGATCTTTCTATATTGATACAAAATTAAGATTATATTTGGCCACATTGGTATTGATCTTTGTATATTGATACAAAATTAAGGGTAACGCTTCTTAAAGGTATTGTTCGTAGTAATACTTAAAAATGAAATGTCAAGTTTTGACCTCTTGCTACCAACCAACACAAACTATTTAGGATAATTAAGAAACGGAAACTAATAGTCATGAAAACGTGTCATTTTGTTAGTTACTATGACAGTCTATCACAGTTATTTCTAAGCTACTCAGAAATCAAGTTGCTAAGAGACAAGCAATATTTGCGTATCTAAATATAAGAGATAGATAGGGCAAGCCGGGCGGTGGTGGCGCACGACTTTAATCCCAGCACTTGGGAGGCAGAGGCAGGCGGATCTTTGTGAGTTCGAGGCCAGCCTGGTCTACAAAGTGAGTCCAGGACAGCCAGAGATTCAGAGAAACCCTGTCTCAAAAAACCAAAAAAAAAAAAAAGAGATAGATAGGGCATCTTCAAAAACCTCAAGAGATCTGCAGAATATGGCATTCAAAGATGTTTTCTTAAGATTTTTTGATATCGAGACATGTCAGCTCCTGACAGCACCCCCTACTCTACTCCAAGTAGAAGATGAGCATCGAAGAATCTCCAGTGGGAGATGATTGAATTGGTGGTAAGCCTTTCTCTTGGCAAGAAAAACCCCTTGCTTCAACTGTAGACAGACTTCTGTCCAAAAAGGACAAAACTTGGAAGCAGATAAGTCGACAGCCTAGCTCTGTCAAGACAGGGTAGGTAAGTCCTTCATAACCCCTGCTCTACAATCAATGTCTGTCAGAGAAATGGGGCCAAATGGCTGAAGATTGATGCTGTAATGTATGGAGAGAAAATGGGAACTGTCCAGGCAGCCACTGGTATGTCATTTCTTAGTTTTGGAAGCTGCAGGCCCTGCACTTCCTATATAATCAGATATATTTATCCCTCTCAGGTCTCTGAGGTGGTTGAAGAATAGATAGCTAGAGTCTCATAGTTAAATTTTGAGTTGTTTAGGAATCAAGAGGGTGTTCTGGATCTAAGAAGATATTTTTAAAATTATGAGGCAAGTTAGTATGAAAGCTAAGTTAGATATAGAACTTTAAACTCATGGATGGTTAGATAGTAGAATGTTAAAGTCAGGTGCCAAATACATACAGACTGGACATTGGGAATGTATGCTAAGCCATATAACTCTTATAATTGTGGCCTATTTATTTCTGTTGTTTTGTATTGTATTTATAATTATAAGAGAAAGAACCATTTTTTGGACTGAAAGTGAGAGCTATTGGGGGAAAAAGAAATACCTTAAACTAAAGAAAAAAGAAGGGAAGAGGGTAGGGGGTTGAGGGGGAGGAGGATGGAAAGGTGGGACTGGAGGGGGGAGTAGGGAGGGGATTGTGATTGAGATGTAACTTGAAGAAATAAAAAATAATTTATTAAAAAAAAGAAGACAGAGGTAATCAAATTCAGGGCTGAAATCAATAAATTAGAAACAAAGAGAACAATAAAAGAATCAACAAAACCAAAAGCTGATTCTTTGAAAAAAAAAAAAAACAACAAGATAGACAAACCCTTAGCTAAACTAACCAAAAGACAGAGAGACAATATCCAAATTAACAGGATCAGAAATGACAAGGGGGACATTACAACAGACACTGAGGAAATCCAAAGAATTATCAGGACTTACTTCAAAAGCCTGTACTCTACAAAATTAGAAAGTGTAAATGAAATGATGAATCAATTTCACTTTTAAAGTTAAACTGACATCATCAGGAAAGCAATTTAAAGAGTCCTGTAACCCTAAGGAAATAGAAGTAGTCAATATGGAGCAAATGGTCAATAAATGCAAGAAAAATTACACTTTCATTGCATAATTTATCCCCATATATTCTTTCATTTGAGAAAAACCTCAGTATTAGGTCCTATCTTCCAGTAATGAATTGCTATTATCAGGCAAACCTTCATAGTCACAACAATGATAAACTCTGAGAAACTCACACATACCAGAGAGAATAAGAAAAAAGAAAAACAACAAAAATTAGGAAGAAATTGAAGGGTGTTGTGTGAGCTGTACTGCAGGATTGTGTGACTTTTCCTCTGAAGGGACCCACAGTCCGAATGACATGAAGTAGACACAGTTCAAGACTATCAAAATCTTCCTGACAAGAAGACTGAGCATGTCAGAAAAGAGGGAGCATCTTTCCTCAAGCTCTTGCCTCTTCCTGTGCCCTTCACATGTGGGGTAAGACTTCAAGAAATAGGAAAAAAAAAAAAAACCAAGGAAAAGGAAGGCCTAGAGATTTCACCAGCTATCTGCATCAAGGAAAGGCATAGACTTTGACCCTCACCAAATTGAAAGTAATAGGCAAATATCTGAGAAATTCCCCCAAGACTCCACAAATGTCACAATGTAGAAAAAAAAAGTGTATCTCAAAACTAAGAGATTTTACCATAAGGGAAAGGAAAAAGGACTTTCCCTATATAATCCTCAACCAAACTTCTGTAAAATATCAAGGGGATTTGCTTATAATTTTGCTGTTGCTCTGAAAGAAACCAATGTCTTTACAAGATATTAGTCACCTTTTATCCACAGTACAATGAAAAAAATTAGTTAGAATAGCTGTTGTCAGGAAAATAAAAAACTAAATATGCTGGTGAGGACACCAGAGTAAATGGACACTTACAGAGTACTGGAAATAATTAATTCACTGTAGCCACTAAGTAAACCATTATGGAGATCTCTGAAAACATTAATGATTGAATTACCATATGAGCTCAGACATCTATTAACAAACAAATGGGTAAAGAAAAGGTAGGGAGATGGAGAGATGGCTCAGTGGGTAAGAATTGCTATCTGGATCCCAGCTCCCATATAAAAAGCCAAGCTGTGACCCCAGGGTTGTGGGGCATGGAGTCAGGAAAATCACTGTGGTGTCCTGGCTTCCTACCTGGATTCAGGTGCAGGGAGAAACCCTGTCTCAAAACAATAAGGTGGGAAGTGATAAGAGCTCAACACCCAATATCGTCTGGCCTTTACATGCATGCACAGGTGTGTACAGCTGCTCACATGTGCAAATGCACATACACCACACATATAAGCACCACATACACACTTATATAAAAACACAAAAGAAACTGTGGTATATATTAATGATGGCATTTCAGTCAGCCATAAAGAATGACACCGTACCATTTGCATGAAAGTAGATGGAATTGGAGACCATAATGTAAGCAAAAGAAACCAAACTCAAGAAAGAACACTATCCTATTTTGTCTAATATACCAATTCCTAGATACATATATATATATATATATATATATATATATATCACATAAAGACAGAAGGGGTACTATTCAAGGGGATGAAGGAGTGAAAGGTAAAAAGGATGGAGAGAAAAAAGATGTAAAAAATGAGGGAAGGGCAAACACATGCTCTCCTATATATATGGAAAGTTGAAACATATAGAAGTCATGAGGACAGAAGCAAAACTACTTTGGTGGATGAAGGGGATGAGGAAGAGGGACAAAAGACTGTGAATGAATGTGAGTGAAGTTCAATGATAGACATGCATGAAAATGTCCAAATGAAATCCTCTATACTGCACACAAATGAAAAAGATTAACATAAAAATAGACCTCTTAAAGTGTAATCCTTATGTCTTTTGACCTAGTATAACTACATAACTCTTACTGGTCATATTGCTACACACTGAATCTTATCTACTATAAATCTATCTGTCTATCAGCACTAACCTCTACTCCATTCCTTTTCACCTAATTGAGAGTATGAACTTCCAGAATTGACTAAAATACTGTTTTTTAAGCTCCCCTAAACCCAGAAAACTTCTTTCTCCTTGCATGTTTTGTGTCTCTGAAAAAAGTAAAATGTTCTATGAATGAATGTTTGAAATTATTGATTAATGAATCTGGAAAATTCTGGCACTACAGCAATGACTCATAGAAACAGCAACAGCAAAGACCAAGTAACCTTTGTGCTATTTTCAAATAAAGAACCTTTGTACCATAGCTCATCTGACTACTCAGCGCCAAAATATGGTCGTGTCTGTTTGTATTAAAGAATAACAATGTTGGTTAGTCTCACATTCGGTCCTGTAGCAGCCAGCTTGTAGGAGCCCCTCCTGCCACACCAACTCCATTCACTAAAAACTCCACCTTCTGGTGCTGATACAGACTAACCCTACCCCTTTCATCCCTTTCTCTTATTCTTTATCCTGTGACTATCCTCTGTCCTACTCCATCCTGCCCGAGACAGCCCCTCCTCCAGTCTCTGGGAACTCCGCTAGGTGTCGACCCGATCTCCACCCAGCTCTTTCCTACAGCCCCTCCCATCTCAGTTCCTTTCTGTTACCCACCAACTTGCCAAAGTGCTCTCTACCAGGGCCTGGACAGCTACAACACTTGCCTAGGATTCAGAGAAGGCAAGAGCAACTGAAGAACATCCACCCAACAATAACCAGACCAAATATCAACACCAAGAAACTCCTCAAACTCCATAACTCAAGATGCCTAGAATGCAAAAACATAAACATGAATAGCCATGATAAAATGTCTCCACCAAGGATAGTATCCTTATTATTACAGACCCTGAGAAGTGCAATGTAGCTGAAGCACAAGATAAGGACTTCAAAATAGCAACTATGAATATGTTCAAGGAGCTTAGCAAGGATATGAATAAATTCCTAATGAAGTCTGTGAAAACACAGATAGTTAAATTTAAAAACATGAAATCGACTAATAAAGAGAATGACTAAAGAAAACCAAACTAAATTAAACCAGAAATGAAAATATTAGGATTAAAAAAAAAACCCAGGGAAACCTTACCAACTGTGATGATTTGGATAAGAATGGTCCCCATAGGCCCACTTATTTGAATGCTTGGTCATTAGGAAGTGGTGCTACTTGACTAGGAGGTGTGGCCTTGTTGAAGGAAGTGTGTCACTTGGGGTGGGCTTCAGGGCTTCAAATCTGGATGTAGAACTCTCAGCTGCCATGTCTGCCTGCGTGCCACCATGCTCCCCACTATGAAGATAATGAACTAAACCTCTGAAACTGTAAGCCAGCCCCAACTAAATGTTTTTTTTTCTAAGAGCTGCAGTGGTCATGATGTCTCCTCACAGCAATGAAATATTGGCTAAGACACCAAGAAAGTACAAGACATAGAAAAGAGAATCTTGGGTGTTAAAGACAAGATAAAGGATATTGAGAGCTTACTCAAAGAAAACATAAGTCTAAAAAAAATGCATGTTCAAAACATCCAGGAAATCTGGGACATTATGAAGAGAAAATATATGAATAAAGGAGCTAAAGTACAGAAAAGTTATTCAGGTCAAAAGAAAACATTTTTAACAAAACCATAGAAGATACATTTCCCAAACTAAAGAAAGAGATGCTTATTAAGGTACAAGAAGTATACAGAACGCCAAATAGACAGGAGCAGAAAAGAAATTTCCCATGACACATCAAGACACTAAATATACAGAATAATAACAACAACAAAGATATTAAAAGCTCTAAGGGAAAAAAGAACAAGTAACATATGAAGGCAGAACTATTGTACTAACACCTAATTTCTCAAAAGAAAATCTAAAAGTCAGATGGTCCTTCAAAGATGTTCTATAAATTCTGAGAGACCTCAGATGCCCACTATACCCACCAAAACTGTCAACAAAAATTGACAGAGAAAGAACATTCCACAATAAAAACAAAATTAAGAAGTATCTATCGACGGAAGCTGCTGAATCCAGGAATCGGGAATTCCCATCTGGAGAGATGCCGGGAGATTTAAAGCATCCATTCGAGGAATCCAGGAACAACTGGAAAACGGAAACATCAACAGAAAACAGATCAGACATCAAAGAAGACGAGTGGCCCAGATGATCCAGCCTTGCAGACTTCCTCAATAGCTGTTTCCATCAAAAGTATACAACCACAACAACTCAAAATCGCTAAGATCGTTCAGCTCCACACACTGCCCCAGCCAGAACTTCAGTAAAGCCTGGAAGATCAGCTTCTGTCTACAAACTTCTTAAGACATCTAAACAGCTGAGCACAAAAGGACTGAACATAAAAAGATTCTATTAACATTTTAAACCATTTTTCCATTCTGGCTTGGGCCCAAACAGGTTTACTACAACCCAAATCAGCAGGAAGTCATTTTAAGAGAGTGACGTCCCATGCCCAGAGGGTGGGGAGGGTGTCCCCCCCTTTTTGGTTATTTGATGGATAACAGAAAACTTTGTTATTTAGGGGAAGAGACTACAAGCTGTTAAATGGTCTTGTTAAATGGGTTTTGGAGGTTAGACCCAGGGGACTTCCTTCTTTTTCTTTTCTGTATCCTTTCTCTCCTATGTAGGAGTGAACAGACTTGAGAAAAATGGGACATAGACATAGTATGGGAAGGACCAAGAAGAAGGGACAGATTATTGAATATGCCCTTATACCTTTGTATATTGATACAAAATTGCTATTATATTTGGCTAAAGTGGTATTGACCATTGTATATTGTGCAAAATTAAGATTGTATTGGACTACATTGATATTGATCTTTGTATATTGATACAAAATTAAGATTATATTTGGCCACAATGGTATTGACCCTTGTATATTGATGTAATATTAAGATTGTATTGGGCTTCATAGGCATTGATCTTTGTATATTGATACAAAATTAAGAGTATATTTGGCCACATTGGTATTGATCTTTGTATATTGATACAAAATTAAGGGTAATGCTTCTTAAAGGTATTGTACCAAGTAATGCTTAAAAATGAAATGTGAAGCTCTGGCTTCTTGATACCAACCGTCTTAAACCATTTAGGATAGTTAAGAAATACAAACTCCTAGTCATGCAAGCGTGTCATTTTGTTAGCTACTACGACAGTCTATCACAGATATTCTCTAAGCTACTCAGAAATCAAGTTGTTAAGAGACAAGCAACATTTGCTTATCTAAATACAAGAGATAGATAAGGCATCTTCAAAAACCCCAAGAGATCTGCAGAATATGGCATTCAAAGATGTTTTCTTAAATTAAGATTTTTTTTTTATATCGAGACATGTCAGCTCCTGACAGCACCCCCTACTCTACTCCAAGTAGAAGATGAGCATCGAAGAATCTCCAGTGTGAGATGGTTGAATTAGTGGCAAGCCTATCTCTTGGCATGAAAAACCCCTTGCTTCAACTGTAGAAAGACTGCTGTCCAAAAAGGACAAAACTTGGTAGCAGGTAAGTCTACAGCCTAGCTCTGCCAAGACAGGGTAGGAAAGTCCTTCATAATTCCTGCTCTACAATCAATGTCTGTCAGAGAAACAGGAACAAAAGGCTGAAGGTTGTTGCTGTAACATATGGAGAGAAAACGGGAACTGTCCAGGCAGCCACTGATATGTCATTTCTTTGTTTTGGAAGATGCAGGCCCTGCACTTCCTACATAATCAGATATATTCATCCCTCTCAGGTCTCAGAGGTGGTTGAAGAATAGATAGCTAGAGTCTCATAGTTAAATTTTGAGTTGCTTAGGAATCAAGAGGGTGTTCTGGATCTAAGAAGATGTTTTAAAAATTGTGATGCAAGTTAGTATGAAAGCTGAATCAGATATAAAACTTTAAACTCATGGAGATGGTTAGATAGTAGAATGTTAAAGTCAGGGGCCAAATACATATGGACTGGACATTGGGAATATATGCTAAGCCATTTAACTCTCATAATTGTGGCATATTTATTTCTGTTGTTTTGTATAGTATTTACTGTTATAAGAAAAGGAACCATTTGTTGGACTGAAAGGGGGAGCTGTTGGGGGGAAGAGGGTGGAAGGGTGGGACAGGAAGGGGGAGTAGGGAAGGGATTGTGACTGAGATGTAACTTGAAGAAATAAAAAAATAAAGTATAAAAAAATGAAAAAAAAAGAAGTATCTATCTACCAGTCCAGCTCTACAAGCAGCACTAAAAGGGAAAATTTCAGTCTGACAAGAATAATACCCAAGAAGACAAAATTGATAAATGCCAGGACAGAAATAAACACACACACAACAGCAAAATGGCAGGAATCAATAAACACTACTCATTGATAATGGCCAATATCGTCAATTCCTCAAAGAATGGATGCATATTAATGGGCAGATTAGAAAATAGGATTTGTCTTTCTGCTACATCCAAGATATATACTTTAACATCAAAGATAGACATCACCTCAGGGTATAAGAATGGAAAAGTGTATTCCAAGTAAATGGACCCAAGAAACAAGAAGCCATAGTCATTGTAATAGATAAAATAGACTTCAAACAAAAACTAATCACTACAGATAGGGAAGGACACTACATACTCATTAACAAAAAAAATCACTAATAGGATAATGTGACTATAAATATGTATGCATCAAACATGGGGTGATGCAGTGGTATGTTATGTATTCTAAATGTTAATTAATCTGCTCCCAGAGGAGTGCTTGCTGTACCAGGCCATAAGTGCACCAAGGATACTGTATTACCTTGCTTGCTAATCATTGTCTCTTGATTAGTTGAATAAATGCTGCACCCTTTGGGTAGAAGGGAGGTTGGCAGGCTCTGGAGGAACAAGCATCATGGGAAGAAGAAGAAGCCAGGCAGGAAGAAGAAGACACGGGTTCTATCTAAGCCATGGGTTAGATAGAAGAATCGTATTTCCACATGGGCTAGAACACTGGCATAGCAAGGAGAGTAACAGCCTAAGGGGACTTATGTATATATTGGGGTTTTATTAGGGCAATAGCTAGCTTAGATGGACTAAGATTGAACAATCCAGGCTAAGGCTTGTTAAAACCCATCAAGTGTGGGCTGAAGAGATGGCTCAGCCATTAAAGGCTAGGCTCACAACCAAAACCTATCAAGTGTCTCAGTGTGATCATTTATAATTGTGGGCTAAGGATTAACACCTCAGATCAATTAATAATATAAATACTGGAAATAATTTACTATTAATTCTTTCTACAATGGGGCACCCAAGTTCATAAAAGAAACACTACTACAGCTTTAATCACATATGGACCCTCACATACTGATAGTGGAAGACTTCAATACCCTACTCTTGCCAATAGACAGGTCATCAAGACAAAAAATAAAGAGGAAAAATGCTGAAGATAACTGACATCATAAATTAAATAGACTTAACAGATATTACAGAAATGTCACCCAAACACAAAAGAATATAACTTCTTGTTTTTTGTTTGTTTGTTTGTTTTTTGTTTTTCGAGACAGGGTTTCTCTGGGGAGCCCTGGCAGTCCTGGACTCACTTTGTAGACCAGGCTGGCCTCAAACTCACAGAGATCCGCCTGCCTCTGCCTCCCAAGTGCTGGGATTAAAGGCGTGCACCACCACACCCGGCTTCAGAATATAACTTCTTTTTGGCACCTCACAAGTCTTTCTTCAAATTGAACACATCAAAAAGATTATCCAGACAGGTGTGGTGGCACACGCCTTTAATCTCCACACTCTCGAGGCAGAGGCAGGTGAATCTCTGTTTGTTCAAGGCCAGCCTGGTCTACAAAGTGAGTTCAGGAAAGCCATGGATACAGAGAGAAACCTTGTCTTGAAAAAAAAAAAAGATTATCCAACATAGGCCTCATCCCAGAGAAGCAGAGACAGTCAGCATACCTAAATTAATAAACATAACCCACTACATAAATCGACTGAAAGGTAAAAATAATATGATTATCTCACTAGATGCAGAAAAGGTCTTTGACAAAAGCCCAACATCCCTTCATGATTAAAACAAAACAAACAGAACTAGAACTTCCACCAGGAAATTTTTACACCTGATAAACACTTTTGGCAAAGTAGCAGGACATAGAGCTAACACACAAAACTCAGTTGCCTTCCTATATACAAGTGACAAAGAAACTGAGAAAGAAATCAGAGAAGCAGTAAATTTCACAATAGCTTCAAAAATACATACATTTTGGGATGACATTAATAAAACCAGGGAAACACTTGCATAATAAAAACTTTAGGATACTGAAGAAAGAAATTGAAGACATCACAATATACAAAGATCTCCCATGTTCATGCATTGGTAAGATTAATGTTGTGAAAATGACTATGATATCAAATGCATTCTACAGATTTGACATAGTCCCCATTAAAGTTACAGTACAATTCTTCACAGAAGTTTGTCAGCTTTTTATGGAAATGTGTGCATGCATACACACACACACACGATAGCTAAAACAATCAATCCTAAATAATAAAATGTCTGCAGATATCACCATCTGTATATTTAGCACAACATATAAAGTTATATTAAAGAGCTATAACTAATATAAACATCATGGTACTGGGATAAAAACAGAAAACAGACATGGTGATCAATGGAATTAAATTGAAGAGCCAAATATAAATCCACAGACCAATGAACACCTTTTTTTTTTTTTTTTAATATGGAAGCCAAAAGAAGGCACACTGAAGGAAAAGCAGCATCTTAAACAAATGGTGCTGGCCAGACTGGATGACTGCATGTGGATATGCAGACAGATCCATATTTGTCACCCTCTACAAAACCCAACTCCAAATGGATTTAGAACCTAAACATAAAACCAGATATCCTGAATATGACAGAAAAGAAAGTAGGAAATAGTCTTAAACTCATTTGCACAGGGAAGACCTTTATGACAAGACACAGAGCGCACAGGCACTCAGACCAACTACCAATAAATGGGACTTCATGAAGTTATAAATCTCTGTATGGCAAATATTGGACACCATCATTCTGGCAAAGTGGTAGGCTACAGAAAGGGGAAAGATCTTTACAAATTATGCACTCCTGACAGAGCGTTAGAATCTAGAATGTATAAAGAACTAAAAATCTAACCATCAAGAAAACAAATAATCAAATTTAAAAATAAGGTACAGAACTAAGCAGAGAGTTCTCAAAAGATGAGACACAAATGGCTGAGAAACATTTACTGACACTCTTAGCCATCAGGGAAGTATAAATTAAAAGTACTTTGAGATTTCCTTTTTCACCAGTCAGAATGGCCAATAACAGTAAAACAAATGACAACACATGCTGGATGTGGGAAAAGAGAAACCCTCATCCACTGCTGGTGGGAGTGCAACCGTGTACAGCCAGTATGGAAATCAGTGGTATGGCAGTTCCTTAGGAAGCTGGGCATAGATCTATCTAAAGATCCAGCCATACTACTCTTGGGCACATACCCAAAGGTTACTTCATCCTACATAAGGGATATTTGACTCTCTCATTCAAACCATTGCAGAGGGTAATGGTTGGGGGGGGGTGGGTAGTGATGGAAAGAGAGGGCTCTATTAATGAATCCCAAAAAGGTTTGGCAATGATTTACAAAACAAAAACAACAAAAAAAAAAAAAGAAAACTAATGGCGGACAAGCAAGTAATATGTGCCCTGCTTGCAAATAGGGAACCTTTCACATTTGACTATACAAATTTAAAAATGGACCTTCTGCTTGGATAAAACAATGCTGGGGATTAAACATATGACTCACCTTGTAAAAACTCCTCCTTGCAAGCAATGAAGTAGAAGAAAACAATGTTCATTTTCTTGCCCTGCTTTCTTTAAGTCAGCCTTCAACCATGAATAGCTAAAACAATGGACTATGAGTGTTCCACAAAGCGCAAAGCTTAATGTTAAAACACCAAAAACATACTGTCCATCACAGAAATATCTAACAGATAGGAAGATGTCCACAACTAAGTCAGTTACATAAATTATAATGCCAAAAACGGACATCATAAAATTGCATTTGGTGTATCTCATTGTGAATAACTGTGGCTCTGGGCTAGCTACTCTTCTTCAGTTAGAAAAATGGGGGAAATGCCAGAATGCGTAGTAGTTTATCTTTCAGGTTAACACTGAGTTTTAATTTCTATTCTCTGAGTCTACATGAAGAAAAGAATATGGAGATAGAGTTCAGTGACAGAGTGTCTATCTAACATTCACCAAGTCCTCTATTCGTCCCCTAGTACTGAAAATAAATAAATAAATAAATACTCTGAAATTGGAACACTAAAACAAAAATGAATAATTTTAACTTTCTTTTAAAAAAGACAATCTCTACTCCAGATCCAGTAGCACAAGAAGTTCTTGCTGTATCTTCTCCTCCACCGTGATCTTCATTACAGATTAATGATATCTAAAACAAAAAAAAATGTTTCTAATTCTTAACTATAAAGCCTGACCCACGATTTTATCAAGATCCTGTGTTTCTAAATATAGCATATTTATATGCTACATACGTCTTATATTTGGAAAAGTCAAAGTCTCAGAAGTTTAATTACTAGTTGATATTGTCATCTCAAGATCAAGTACTTATCATATAAAACTATGTCTTCTCACAAAGATATTTATTATAGGACCATTTATATTTCCAAAAAACATGCAAACAATCTAAATGTCATCTGACTCCAAATCACGCTGCAGAGCCATAGCAGCAAAGGCAGCACATCCCCGGCCCGAAAACACACATGTATACCAATAATAGGTCAGACTAGAGGACCAGAAGAAAGCCCACACAGCCACAGCAGTCAGGTCCTTCCCACGCGCCGAAAACATATATGACGGAAAAGACAGAGTAGGTGAGAAATGGTGCTGGAGTCTGGATATCCACACATAGAAGAATGAAATTACACTCCTATCTCTCACCTTGTACAAAAATCAATTCAAAACGAATCAACAACCTTAATGTAAGACTTGAAATTTTGAAATAAACAGAACTTAGATGGAAAAAATAAAAATACAGGCATTGGCGAGGACTTTCTGGAAAGAGCTCTCAAGACTCAGGAAATAATAGCAAGAATTGGCAAATAGGACTAAATGAAACTAAAAAGCATCTTCACTGAAAAGGAAAGAACTACTAGAGTGAAGATACAGCCTGAAGGATGGCAGAAAAATCTTCATTGCTTACTAGGAGTCAATACCTAGATTCTATAAAAATTAAATAAATAAATAAACACTATAACAACAAATTAGCTAACCAATGGACAGATGAATTGAATGGATAGTTCTCAAAAGAGCAAACAAAACTAGTCAATAAACATATTAAAAATGTTCAACATCCTTAGTTATTATGGAAACATTCATTAAAACTACAGTGACAGGGTTAGAGAGATAACTCACAAAGAGCATGTACGACCATTCCAGCAGAGGACCTGAGTTTGATTCCCAGCACCCTTATCAGGCAACTGACAACTGTTTGTCAACTTCAGTTCCAGGGGATCTGACATCCTCTTCTGGGTGCCATGGACACACACTCAGATATGTGCAAAGCTAACCACCACACACACACACACACACAAATAAAGACTAGATCGGAAAGAAAGAAAGAGAGAGAGAGAAAGAGAAAGAGAGAGTGAAATGGAGATTCCCTCTCACACAATCAGAATGTTAAATCATCAAGTATTCAAGCAACAAATAACAGTACTGAGGATATGGCATGAAAGAACCCCTTATATACTATTAGTAGCAAGAAAAATAATTTTCTGTAGTCATTATGGAAATCAGTATGGAAGTTTATCTAGGTATCAGCAAAGATGTCTATTAACAGGTGAATGGATAAAGAAAATATGGAATAACTATACAACAGAGTATTATCCAGCCATTTGCAAGAAAATGAATGAAGCTGATTATTTTTTTTTTTGCTGCTGGATATATTCTTTTTTTTGTTTTGTTTTTCTTTTTTTACTAATTTATTTTTTATTTCTTCAAGTTACACCTCAATCACAATCCCCTCCCTACTCCCCCCTCCAGTCCCACCCTTCCACCCTCCTCCCCCTCAACCCCCCCCATCCTCTTCCCTTCTTTTTTTTTGTTTAAGGTATTTCTTCCCCCCCTCCAACAGCTCTCCCTTTCAGTCCAAAAAATGGTTCTTTTTCTTATAACTATAAATACAATACAAAACAACATAAATAAATAGGCCACAATTATAAGAGTTATATGGCTTAGCATACATTCCCAATGTCCAGTCCATATGTATTTGGCACCTGACTTTAACATTCTACTATCTAACCATCTCCATGAGTTTAAAGTTCTATATCTAACTCAGCTTTCATACTAACTTGTCTCACAATTTTAAAAATATCTTCTTAGATCCAGAACACCCTCTTGATTCCTAAACAACTCAAAATTTAACTATGAGACTCTAGCTATCTATTCTTCAACCACCTCAGAGACCTGAGAGGGATAAATATATCTGATTATATAGGAAGTGCAGGGCCTGCAGATGAAGCTGATTATTAACATGTTAAATAAAAGCAGTCTCAGAAAAGCAAACATTGCAGCTTTCTCTCATGTACAGAATCTAGACTTGAAAAAAATACTAGAAGGCAAAAGTAGTACTATTTGGAAAGAGAAAAGGACAATGGGAGAGGGGAAGAAAGGAAAGAAAGTGGATATGGGAAGTGAATTAGATTGATATACATGATATACATACATAAGAATATCATAAGGAAAGGCATTTCTTTATCATATAATAAAATAAGACTATTAAAAATATATCAAGATACATTTAACAACAGTAAAATAAATGTGAAAATTCTTATTATGCATGAGACCCAAAAATTCCACACAGGGTTCCAGCCTAGGGTTATGTTTATGAATAGGGACAGAGATATGTACTCTTTTATAATAATGGAATCAGAAAGCTACCTAAATGAGAGGCCTGGTTCCATAAACTGTGATACATGTTCATAGTCAAATGATGCAATCTTAAAGAAGAATGCTAAGTAACTTCATTTGAGATGATCTCAGAAGATCTCTACGATGTATTTAGTGAACAAAATGAATATAAGAAAGATAAATGGTAATTATTGTTTTTAACTATATATGGAAAGGAAAGTGAGCATATAAGGAAAATGCAACTTCAGTCACTGACTTTCTATGCTTCTGTGTTATTTGAGTGTGTCCAATATATTCATGTACCTGTGTATTATCTTATGAATAAAACAAGAGTAAATAACATGAGTAATTTGGGTTCCCTCACTTAGCACAATGTGCCCGACACTGAGCTAAATGTGGTAAATGCCCCAACTTAGTTCTTATAATAAATGTAGAGTGTAGATAATATTATGACCCCTACTGAATGTAGTCTGATAGCAACACTGATTGGACTCAAGCATTTTGTTTTCTTCACTAACTACCAGCAGTTCATCAAACAAACAAACAAAAAAAAAAATCCAGATTTCTGTCTGCTACACTTTGGCTCAGATTTGAGGACACTGTGTTCTGCGAACTACAGCATTCCTATAATATATATGTTTGCTGCTCTTACAGTAACAATGGTTTAATTATAGAAAACAAAGAGTTTGAACATTTTCCTGCCTTCATTCCCTGGCATGTAATTATCGAATACATGTATCTTTGGATTTTATTGTGCTCACAGACTTGATTTCTAAAATTACTGTTTGAGTTTCATTAAAGGAAAATAGGTAAGTGACTTGGCTTCAGATTAGGGCAGAAATATTAAAATGTCACTAACCATTTCTGCCGTTTTTATGCTCAGTATCTATACAAGACGGCATTCTGAGCACTGACAGCTGTAAAGCAATTTTACTTTAATTAACTCCAAAAACTTCTGAGGGTGCTCATTATCCTGCAGTGCCAAACAGTCAGACAACATTTAATTCTCCATATAAATATGCAAGCACGTTCATCTTATCATTACACGAATTTTCCTCCATCTTTAATAAAGGGTAAAATTGTATGTCTACTGAAAAAAAATTATTGTAAAATAAATTCTGTTCATAATTTAGTGTAAATAAATGTTTGATCTGACACTGATTTTGGTTGCCTAGATGCTCAAAGCTGCATAAACATTTCATGGATCACAAGTGGAAAGTCTAAGAAGGTTTGCTTTACTGAGTTGTTATACAGCTTGAAAAAGAACTCACACGGCCCATAGAGACTCCTAGAAAAGTACTTGGCACACAGGACTCAAGAAATGGCTGTTAGGCCAGGAGTGGTGGTGCACGCCTTTAGTCCCAGCACTCGGGAGGCAGAGGCAGGAGGATCTCTGTGAGTTCAAGGCCAGCCTGGTCTACAAAGTGAGTCCAGGACAGCCAGGGCTGTTACTCAAAGAAACCCTGGAAAGGAAGAAAAAAGGGAGGGAGGGAAGGGCTGTTAGTAAGCTGTATGCCTGATACCCTGACTGTGTAAGATGCTGAGTTTACCAACTCTGACTTAGTTTTATTTGACAAGAAATGAAAGGTTCTTTTTCCCAGTGTAGCATGGTGTGATCTCTGAGCTTTGAAACACAAGGGAATTATGCTGAGAAAAATGTTTAAATATCAACTGTGGTCTTATCTGAGGAATGAATGACATTTCAGAGGACTGCCTTCCTTCATCATCCCTTACCATATGCTTTATATTAAACTTTTCCCCTGGAAATTTGTATGTCAAATCCCTAATTTCCAAGTGTGACTGTAATTGGGAGATGGGAATTTTCAGGAGAAAACAACATATCAGCTTCTGGGGGCTGAAGCAACAACATCAGTCTCCTTAGAAGGGCTGTGATGCAGCTCAGGGCAGAGAAAAGCTGCCTGGCTGGAGGCCCTAGGTTTGATCCTCAGTGTCCTGTGGGGGGGAGCAGGGGGAGGAAGAGACAGCAGAGAAAGGACCATGTTAGGATAGAGGATACAGCAAGGAATAGCCACGTGCAAGGTTAGAGAGGAGAGCTTCTCCGGAAATCACCCTGCTGGCACCCTGATCTTGGACTTCAGACTCCAAACCTGTGATGAAATGGATTGTAATCCCATGAGTCTGTGGTGCTCTACATGTGAACCGGAGGCGATAGCTCACTGCTCTCTATAAAGAACACTTTGTGCTCTGAAAAGCCCAGAAGGGAAAGAATTACAAAATTGCACACACGCAAACTAGTGCCTATTGTTTCATATTTTTACCACTCACAAACTCTTTATGAACTGTCCAGGCAGCCACTGGTATGTCATTTCTTAGTTTTGGAAGCTGCAGGCCCTGCACTTCCTATATAATCAGATATATTTATCCCTCTCAGGTCTCTGAGGTGGTTGAAGAATAGACAGCTAGAGTCTCATAGTTACATTTTGAGTTGTTTAGGAATCAAGAGGGTGTTCTGGATCTAAGAAGATATTTTTAAAATTGTGAGGCAAGTTAGTATGAAAGCTGAGTTAGATATAGAACTTTAAACTCATGGAGATGGTTAGATAGTAGAATGTTAAAGTCAGGTGCCAAATACATATGGACTGGACATTGGGAATGTATGCTAAGCCATATAACTCTCATAATTGTGGCCTATTTATTTCTGTTGTTTTGTATTGTATTTATAGTTATAAGAAAAAGAACCATTTTTTGGACTGAAAGGGAGAGCTGTTGGGGGGGAAAAGAAATATCTTAAACTAAAAAAAAAAAAAGAAGGGAAGAGGATGGGGGGGTTGAGGGGGAGGAGGGTGGAAGGGTGGGACTGGAGGGGGGAGTAGGGAGGGGATTGTGATTGAGATGTAACTTGAAGAAATAAAAAATAAATTATTAAAAAAAAGAGTCTACAGAATTATCCTAGAAGGTAGTGTATTCTACCTATGAAACAAGAGTAAAAATCTTTAATTCATTTCCAAGACTCTTCCAGCAAACCTATAATTAGGTGATTTCAGAATATTAAAACTAAAATGCAATAGTGGAACTGAAATTTCACATGGAATTTTTAATGTGTGTAACTTACTCAGAGTTACAGGCTCTTCCACCTAAGTTGTCTGTGTGACTATTTATCAGCCCATGAATAAACTCCCTTTGCCTAACATGACTAAGTAAAACCCTAGCAGTTTTTTTCATTAACATTTTACAAACTAGGGTCATTTCTAACAAACAGAGCAGTACTATTACCAGAACATTACACTCAACAGAGTCGTTAACATAGCAATGACCACATTCTTGATTCAGTCAGACAGAGGACAATTCCAACAGGAAGCCAATCTACACAGCAAGCTGATAAATAATGTAGCCATCAGACAGCATCCCACTACTCTCTGAATAATTACATAGTTTTATAACTTGAATTACAGATAGTTCATCTTCACCTCCACAGTTGATCACTGTTCCAATACCACCACCTATAAAATGTGGTTTCTACTTACAGACTTAATAAGATAGTCCAATGAATTTCATCGACGGATCAGTCCAGCAGCATAGCTGGCTGGCTGCCAGCCAAAATGTATGATCTTTGTCCTAGTACACGATCCCTCTGCAATAAAGTGACATTTAAAAAGAAAATAAACCGGGAAAGTTTCACTTACTCAACCAAACTTAATTCATGTAAGACTAGACTTACTTGTGACAAATGTAAAAGCCTTCTTTACGTCAATGTCCCTTCTTCAAAATCTTCACCTTACAAGCTTTATTTCTTCCCTGAACATGAGGATATAAAGAGTGTCTAATTCTTTAGGATCGAATACTAAAATGAAACTGAAGTTAGCTGTTAGTCACCTGTCACACTCTAATCCGCTGATAAGAGTCCCTACAACATGATGACCGTGCACCTCTTAAAAACCCTCGGTCAGGAGAAATAGCATGCTTCCTGCTTTATGTTTAGACTCCAAGCTTTAGCATATTTATCATTTAATCACTAAAAAAATATCATTTGAGTGTTGGGGGATGTCCTAGTCA
>CAJQZJ010032380.1:1736318-1776810 GCA_907164525.1 Lophiomys imhausi | reverse complement strand
GGTAAACGTCCTGAAATTCACACAGAAGAAAAAAGGCAACTAAAGCAAAAAAAAAAAAAAAAAAAAAAAAAAGGAACAATGCTGGAGGTGTCACGGTATCCAATCTCAGATGATATCACAGAGACATAATGGTAAACACAGTCTGGTGACAGCACGAAAACAGGCATGCAAAACAGGTGTGCAAAACAGGCGTGCAAAACAGGCGTGCAAAACGACTAATGAACGGAATAGATAACCTTGGAATAAATCCACAGCCACAGCATAACTTGGAGAAAAAACAATCTCTTTAACAAATGCTGCTGAGCCAGGCACACCTTTAAGCCCAGCACTCAGGAGGCAGAGGCCAGCCTGGTCCACAGAGTAAGTTCCAGGACAACCAGAGCTACACAGAGAAACCTTGTCTTGGAAAAAAAAAATGGTGCTGAGAAAACTGGATTTCCACAAGTAGACAGATGAAACTGTTAAGTCTCTCTGAAACTCTGGGACAAATGGCTGAAGTGCCTATGTAACATATAAAAGTGGACCTGGCCACCAGGTTCTCCCAGCATCCCTCAGTCCCAATCGGTTACAGGATATGGCTGGCATACCCCACCCTGTACCCTGAACTTTCCAGCCCAGGGGTTGGGATGCTCTTCCCCTAGAAGCTCTTCCGTATATAATCCAGACATTTTGGTTACCGGCCCTCTTTTGTACTTTTGGCCTTCTGACTGCCTGACCTGATTCCCCTCTCTTCCTTCTCCCTTCCCCTCCCCCTCTCCCAACATGGCCCAACTCAGTCTGGCCATGTCCACTCTGGACTCTCCCAAATGTCTCTCCCTGTGGCTGTGCTCTTCCGCAGAGCTATAATAAACTTTCTCCTCCACCATTCCTAGGAGCAATCATGTCATTCTTTTCCTTTTTATCATTCTTTCTCTTTTATCATTCAGAAACTAGATCCATATTTCTCACTGCATAAAAATCAATTCAAAGTAGATCAAAGATCTTAATATAAGACTTAATATAAGACTCTTAATATAAACTGCTCCAGGAAATCATAGATAAAACACTTCAAGATGTAGGCAGAGGTAAGGATTTTCTGAACTGAACTACACAAGAAATAAACCCAAGAATTGACAAATTGGATTCCATGAAATTAAGGGGCTTCTGTACAGCAAAGGAAAAGATCACCAAAGTAAAAAATATATTTGCAAACTGTACATCATACACACACCAAATCATTCAATCAATTAATATGCTAATGATTTTAACAGACACTTCTCAAAAGAGGAAATATAAATGGCAAATAAACACTTGAAAAGTGCCAGGCATGGTGGCACATGCCTTTAATCTCAGCACTCAGGAGGCAGAGGAAGGCAGATCTCTGTGAGTTCAAGGCTAGCCTGGTCTACAAAGTGAGTCCAGGACAGGCAGGGCTACATAGAGAAACCCTGTCTCGAAAATCCAAAAAAGAAAAACAACAACAACAAAAACACTTGAAAATTGTTCAACAGCCTTAGTCATCATGGAAATACAAATTAAATTGCTCTAAGATTCCACTTTACTCCAGTCAGAAATGGCTACACCAAGAAAACAAAAGGCAATAAATGTTGGGGAGGATATGAGGAAAGAGGAACTCTTACTTGTTCTTAATGGGTATGTCAACCTTTATAGCCACTATGGAAGTTAGTGTGGAAGTTCCTCAAAAACTGAAAACAAAACTACCATATGACACTAAGTGTACAACTTAGGTATATAAACTAAAGACTCTAATTCCACATTCTATGGATATATTTGCATGTTTTTATTAGTCACTTTTATATTGCTGTAATAAGACATCATGACTAACTCAATGACAGTACTTAATTGGCTTACAATTCCAGAGGGTTACAGTCCATGATGGTGATCCAAATGCATGGCAGCAGGTGGCTGGAGCAGCAGCTAGGAGTTCACATCTCAATCCACAGGCAGGAGGCCCATTGAAATTAACTCAAAATGGAGTCTTTTGAAACATCAAAGTCCAACCTCAATGACACACCTACTCCAACAAGGCTACACCTTCTAATCCTTCACAAATAGTTCCACCATCAGGGGGCCAAGTATTCAAACATATAAGCCTATGAGGGCAATTCTCATTCAAATCAACACATTCCACTACCTAGACCTCACAGGCTTAATGCAAAATGTATTTAGCCCTACTTTAAAAATCCCCATAGGCTTTGGCAGTCTCAATACTGTTTAAAAGTCAAAATTCAAAGTCCAGCATCTCCTCTGAGACTCAAGGAAATCTCTTAATTGTAACTCTCTGTAAGGTCAAAAAGCAAAAGCAAATTATATACAAATTACAATACAGAATACACATTACTATATCAATAGGGAGGAACAGGGGCATAGTGAGAAACTGGACCATCACAAGACCAAAACCCAGCAGTGAACATTTCAAGTCCTGTAGAAGTATGTCTTAGGGCTTCGATGTCAGAGGGCTTAGCTGTTTTTCTAGCTTTGTTTCCAGCAATATACTTTTCTATCTTATGCTGGTTCTACTCCCTGTCTACAGCTCTCTTTGGCAGAAGTCTTATGACTTTGGCATCTTCATCACCTTGGGGGCCTCCAATACAACCTAGGTTTATTTTCACAGCTCCATTCAACTGCCTTTCAGGCCCTCCAAGCAGGGACTCCTGGGCCACTTGCTTGACCACAGCATCTCCCTGAAACCATGGAGGAAGAATCCATGACCTCTTTACTAGAATATCCTTCAAGACTCTAAAGCCAGAACCACTTGGGTGACGCTGCCAAGGTTGGCTACCAAGTTGGGGTGAACCCTAGAGCCCCCTTGAATCATATTTGCAGCAGCTTTGATTTGTTGTTGTTGTTTTAGGAGCAGAAAATCCCTTAGGCTTTTTCCTTTCACAAATTAGTCTTAGCCAGGTGGGGTCTTACCCTGAATGGACCCTCCTCTATTCTCATAGAGATCAGACCTCTCCTTAATTTTCTTATCCATTTCAGCACAAGCATTGGCACCAGCATTGGTTTTCCTGGCACCCTTTCTCTCTTCAAAAGGTACATTTTGTATCTCTTATTGCCTCACTTGTTGCTTCAATGTGGACTAATGTTGGAGTAATCACCAATAACCACAAGATAGAATCAATATTAAGCTCTCTTGAACTCTCTTCCACCAATGAAATTAGTTTACTACTTTTCAGTTTAGTTTCATGCAAGTTATTAGGAAGGGGGCAGAAATCAGCCACATCCTTTGCCACAATAGCAAGAATTGTCTTAGCCCAGATTCTAATATTGCTCCCTTCCCGTCTTGAGCCAGAGCTCCACATGTAACCCTTGTGGCTGTCTTCTAAGCTCTTACTAGGATTGCCCATTAAGCTCAGCTTACAATATTCAACCACTTTTCTAGTCCAAAGTCACAGAGCTTTCCACGGTCCTCCAACAAACAACATGGTCAGATTCATCCCAGCAAGTTTACTTCCAGTATCAACTTTTTTGTTTTGTTGTTTTGTTCTTGTTCTTGTTGTTTTTCCAAATTGGTTTCTCTGTGTATCCCTGGCTGTTCTAGAACTCACTTTGTAGACCAGGCTGGCTTTGAGCTCACAGACATCTGACCACCCATGTGCTGGGATTAAAGGCACATGCCACCACGCCGGGCTGAGTTACATTTCTATTGCTAAAACACCATGGCCAAGGCAACTTATAAAACATTTATGTGAGTTACAGTTCATGATGGTGGAGCAAAAGCATGGTGGCAAGTGGCTGGAGCAGTCACTGAGAGTTCACATCTCAATCCACAAGCAAGAGGCAGAGAGAAACTAACTCAAAATGGCACAAGTCTTTCGAAACCTCAAGGCTCAACCCCAGTGACACACCTCCTCCAACAAGGCCTCCTAATCCTTCACAAACAGTTCTTCCACCAATTGAGGACCAAATATCCAAACACATGAGCCTGTGAGTGCCATTCTCATTCAGTCCATCACAGTGTATATAGCGGTACCATTCACAACACAGGAAATGGAACTTATTCCACCTAGATATCCATGAATAGATTTTTAAACATGGTTGAAGAAAAAAATGGCTAATTAAGTTTTAACCACTATTTATATTATCATTAATTGGTCGATGGTGTTAATCCTTAACCCACCATTGTAAATGAATACACACAGACACCAGATGGACTTTAACAAGCCTAGGCCTGAATTGTGCAATCCTAGCCCATCTAAGCTAGCTCATAATTCTAATACCCAAATATGACCCCATATATACATACGTCCCTTTGGACTGCTAGCTAGTCTCCACTCTATGTTGATGTTCTAGGCCACGTGGAATGATCTTATTTAATCTACCCCATGATATGTGTCTCTCTTCTTCCTGCTCCTGGCTTCTCTCAAGATGCTCTCCATCTCTGAAGCCCTCACACCTTAGTCCTGCCTACCTCCATCTTTGCCCAATCTCCGCTCAGCATTTATTTAACCAATCAGAGACAATGTAAGTAACAGACAGCAAGCAGGACCAATTAACATTTAGAATGCTTAACACCTCCCCATCACATGGTGCATATACACAATGGAATTTTATTCAACTATAAAGAGAAATAATGCAACTAGAAAGCATTATGTTAAACAAAATAAGGCATACCCAGAAAGATAAAAAAACACATTTTTTCTGTCATAAAAAAAACCTAGATTTAAGTGTGTGTTTGTGTGTGTGTGTGTGTTTAAATATATGTGTTTGTTGGTAGTGAAACTAAAAGGGGAAAATGAGAGAGGAGGAAGTGATCTTAAGGGGGTCGGAGGTAGAATAACAGAATATAAGCAATTGTAAGACAGAGGAGGTAAGAACCAGCTGGAGGGAATAAATAGGGGAGAAAAGAAGAGGAGTAGAAAGATGAGAACAAAATATGACACATATGTATAAAGATGCCAATGAAAACCAAGACTTTGTATGCTAATGTTGTATAACTTTTCCCAGACACAACACACACACACACACACACACACACACACACACACACACACACACCCCTACTCACACACACACAGACACACATCTGCTCACTCAGAAAAGGAGCCCAAGTATTAACATTAACAGAAGATCAATAAATTTACAATGTTCCATCACCCAACATGGTCCTCGAGTTACTTATGTGTGTCGAAGCCCCTCCTTCTTTACAAAGATCATGTTCCATGGGGTACACTAAGCCACAAAAACTCCTTGCCAATCATCATCAGGTCCCTGACCTTTTCTTTAACTCTTGAATGAAGAGAGTCTTAGCTGGCTGTGGTGGTTTGAATGAGAATGGCTACCCATGTGCACATATTTGAATGCTTGGTCTATAGTTGGTGGGAAGACTAGAGGACCCTGCCAGATGCACTGGCTCATGAACTGAACATCAAGTATCACTTAAAAAAAAATCTACCCAACTATTTCCATGGGTTCTAAGTGTTTTTATCCCTGGAAGAGCTCTTTAGCATAGATTTAACTTGTCCTTTTCCTTCTATCCTGCCAACTGTTAAGAAACAGCAAGAAAAAAAGCATTTCTAATCCTCTCTTATACAAGTAATTTTTCACTGAGTATCCATCTTGGCCTGAAACATAGTTTTTACTACACAAAGCAGTGGCCACACAACTGTGAAAGTCTATTGACATGCTCATTCTTTACGTGATATCTTAGGGACCTCAAAAATTATCTTTATTTCCAAATCTTTCAATGTTTTAGGACCTCTATACCCTGCGGTAGACTCCACTCATCCCACAGAGAAAGACAGCCTCACTGTGTTTTTCCCAGACTGCCTGCCCAGACTTTTCTCTGCAGAGAGAATTCAGCCTTGGTTGTGTGTCTCGGTATTTGCTGGAGGAGCCATGTGACCACTGACATGGCAAGAAGACACACCATCCCACACAGTGTGAGAAAAGGCCACCGTGTTTCAATTCCCCCTGTGGACACTCCAGATCCTGATGGCTCAGCCTTAACTGCATATTTCATTACCTGAAGCAAAAACCATGTACTGTGATACAGTCTAGGGGTATTGATCCAGTTCCTTTTCTCTGACAGTTAAAGAATTAAAAGGCAGGAAAGTCAGAAGAACAACAGGTGGCAGCAGATGGATCCCAAACACCACAGAGTTTATTGGGGGTGAGGAAACACATGTGCAGCAGAAGCACAGAGTACAGACCCTCTGCAAAGCAGAGGGGGACTCAGAAAGCCAAAAAATCCAGTCTCTTCTCAAGGGCAGGGGCTTTAAAGCCTCTCAAAACATCTCTTCTCCTAATTCAGGGTTTGTCAGTTTGTAGACAGATAGGATGGTTGATTGGCCCAAAACTGCTGCGTAACAAGTCCTGATCCAGCCTTGAACTTGTTGAGCCAGTCCAATATTTCAGAATATTGAAATATATACTTGCTATGTGTAAGACGTTTCTGTTTTGTGTCACAAGAATGAACTTAATTTGGAAAACACAATTAAAATTATCACGTCTTTCTTTGTGATGCACAATATATCCTTTCAAAAGTATTTGGAGTACCTATCAGAATAAATTGTGCCTGTTAAAGAGTTAAGGACTACATGGGATTTTAAGAGTTGAGGATTAACTCTTAAAGGGCTGGGGAGATAGCTCAGTTGGTAAAGAGCTTGCCTTGTAAACATGACGGCCCACAGGGTCACATTTTTATAAAGCCTGCACTGGGGTGACAGAAAAAGGGGACTCCTCAGAGCTGTCAACAGCTAGCTGGCCAGTCTGCGAGCCCAGGCTGGTGAAGTGTACATGGGCTTCCTGCGGTGACACCTGAAGCTGTCAAGTTGTCTTCTAGCTTCCACGGGTATGCACAGATGCTTTTTTCTCTGTTGCCAGGGTGGCCCTAGGACACTCCAGAGTGCTAAGTGAGCATGGTCTGCATCACTTACTATGAAAGGTAAACTAATCTTCAGTCGCACACCCTGCCACTGCCTAAAACCCTGCCTGTCATTCCTCCCTGGGTTGGTGACTCAGTACCTACCCCCATACCTGCCTACCCTTATTTCCTTCCCTCCCACCATCTCAGCCGGTTAAACTTTCCAATGAAGTAATATCGTGCTCTACTTCTTGGGCACGAAGCCCGGACACATACGCCGGCTTTCCGCTTCGTCTCAGGCCAATGCGGGCCGGTCGGGGTCCTTCAAGCTACCTCGGGCAACCTCCGGGCAAGGCCACAGCGAACTGCCAGAGACCGTCACCCGATGGCGGCTGCCAATCTACTCCCGGGCTTCCGCGAGCGGTCTCACGTGACCGCCGCCCCGCCCGCTCCGCGCGGTCTCACGTGACCGCCGCCCCGCCCACCGGGCCCGGGGCTTCTGCGCGCCCGATGACCGGCCATCTGGTCGCCGCGGGTCACCGGGGAACGATGGCGGTCGCTCTGCAGCGCATCGAGCAGCTGTCCAGTCGCGTGGTGCGCGTGTTGGGCTGTAACCCGGGTCCCATGACCCTGCAGGGCACCAACACGTACCTGGTGGGGACCGGCCGCAGGTAAATGCACTCTCCCAGCCCTCCGCAGCTCACACACTCGCGGAGCGGGGAGGCGACAAGAGCCCAGGCTAGCCCCCAGCGCGTTTCCCCGAGCTCCGCGGAGGACAGATAGCGTAAGAAAAGCACAGACTTCCCGCCTCGGAACCCCGGTTTACTTGCTGTCTGGCTGCCCATAGGTGACCGGGTTTGCTAACGGGAGCCTGTGCGTTGGGGCACGCTTGAAAGCCGGTCTTTGGAAGGCAGAGGCAGGAGGATCGCCACCTACTCTACAGTATAGCCATTTTCAGACTCGGTAGGGTCATCTAGCAAGGCCCTTACTGCCGCGCCCCCAAACTTTACTGTATTTGCCCCTGGTTTTGTTTTGCCGGGAGCCTCCCGTCGCGAACGCTGTTGACAGTGCCTAAGTCATTCTCTTACAGTAGAGGGCAGAATTTTGCTTCCAATGCAACTCTGAAACCGAAAGAGCAACCCAGCCAGTGAGTAGGAGAAACTAACTCATTCTGCTTTTTCTCCTTAATCGTGTATGACAAATATAGGTTTGCACTTAAAGTCTCTTATTATATTTACCCTTCTTGAGCAAAAGAAATTTACAAACAGCATAAGGAAATGGAAATATTCCAACTCATGTAGGCAAAAAAAAAAAAAAAAAAAGGTTAAGCCCAGAGTGAATATGCCAGGGTCAAGTACGGGACCTTTAGGCTTCCTGCACATTTTAGGGAGACAGAAAATTAAGCAGTATTGTTCCCAATCTCTAGGGTATAGTCTGAGCTGGGCTGTCCTCAGTCCAGAGAGTTCATAGGCATTCTCTTTGGTGTGTCATTTTAAACTTGTTCTGAAGTCAGTACCTAAGACAGAAATTGTAAAGAGTCCAAGTAACCCTGCAGAATGCCCTGCTGGAGTTCAGTGGATGGTTCCAGTAAACTCAACGTAACCTACTTTTGCTTCAGGGTTAAATGATGTAAGAAGTTGGCTTGAATTTAGAGGCTAAACTGTAGGAAAAATTCACACTGTATCCTTAAACATTTGAATCACACTCAGCACACAAAAAAAGCCTGTGCTGAAAGAGACTTAACAGAGCTGAAACTAACTGAAAATAGAGCAGATTTAGGGTCTCCCATCTTAAGCAACTTAACAGTTACTAAGAATGAATGTCCAATAGAATCTCTCACTCTACTTAAATGATAATTTTATTTTAGAGGATATTTATGTAATAAATAAAGCTAAAATAATTAATGTGCAAGTGATGCTACTCAACATGAACTAAAGTGACTAGAAACACATATTAACTGGGTCCAAGTCAGATGTTCCAAGATTTGTGTCCACTATTCCACCTCACAAAATGGTCTAAGGTTATAGGTGGTTCTGTATCGTTAAACTCGGTGGCATTTTTGTATTTCTGCTTCTGCTAACTTTGGAACTCATTGCTCATTCCCTCCTTGATTTGCTAACACAACATCCTTTCTAACTGCCATTCTGTCTTTCTCCATCTTTATAAGATCTTTGAATTCCTCTAAATGTAATAGTAACTTCATCTTACCAATTCACATTCTTTTATATATGTGTGTGGGCTCACAAACCTTGGCTGGAATATTGAAATCAGAAAATAAATATATTTATAGGGTGTGATTCTTTTCCTCTCAGCCAGTTAATCCTAAGGATCAAACTCAGGTTGTCAGACTGGACGCCAAGCACCCCTTACCCCGATGTATCTCGCCTGCCTAATCCTAACTCCCTGTCATGATTAACCATGGCTGTCTACTTTAGTGAATTTTAAATCACAAACTTTTGAAGGAATTTCAAGAGAAGTTTAACTGAGGTAGGAAGCCCTACCCTGAATAGCAAAAAACATACCATGTCTAAACTTACCATGTGCTCAACTCCCAAACTGAATTTTTTAAGAAGAGAAAGCAAACAGATCAAGTATTCCTCTCACTCACTCTCTTTCCTGACCATGCACAGAATATGACCAGCTGTCACTTCTGCTTCCATGGCTAGAGTGGCTCTTGCCATCACCCCTTTCCTTCCATACTGGCCTGTGTCCTCAAACTGTGAACCAAAACAAACCCCTTCCTTCAGTTGCTTTGGCTGGGTGTTGTGTCACAACAATGACAAGAGTAACTTATACACCACTCCTATTTTTACACTATTGTCACAATGATCTTACCTGTTTCCTTGACTTCACCTGTCATCTGTTTACTAATAACACTCAAATTTAAAACAAAAGCCCAACTTCGATCAGGCTCATAGCTGGCTGCTTTCTTACTTTTCCTGCATTATTAGTGTTTTTCAGACTGAATTTGTCTTTCTCCTAAAGTTATGCCCAGGTCCCAGTCTTGGTAAACAGAGTCATCTGGGTGTTTTATTTGGTCAAACAAAATGCCTAAACACTCCCTAACATTTCTCTCCTCCTGGCACATAGTCAAATCTTGGAAATTTGTTTTTGACTACTGTCAATCAGTTCAATTCTTGCATAAATGTCTGTATTAGCATCCTAACTGACTTACATGCCTCTACTTCGGTCCCTTCTCAGTCTATTCTCCCAAATGTAGCCATTGTTTTCATCTCAAAAGGCTCTGCTCCAGCCATGCTGGCCTACCTAGTTAGTGTTCCAGATGAGGCATATTTCTCCCTCCAGGCTTTGGTTTACGCTTTCTTCTCTTTCTCCCACTTCACCTAACTAACTTCACCTACCCTTTAGAGCTCATGTGAAATGTCATCTCTTTGGGGAAGTCTACCTTGACCTCTCAGACTATGCTAAAATGCACTATTTTAGCACACTTAGTGTAGTTTGCATGGTATTTATCTCAATAGTATTTTTTTTTTTAAGGTTAGGGTCTCTATGTGTAAGAATTTTACTGTCTCCCTCTACTTGGTAATCCCGTTGTCTGGAAGCTTAGCTAGAATTTATTTTTGTATTCCCAGCACCCAGTCTTATAAAGCAGAGGTGATATAGTAAATCCTAGCTGAGTGTATGCTTACATTTTTCTCTTAATTTGGGGGTTCTGGTTTTTGGGGTTTTTTTTTTGATTCTTGGAGTACTGGTAGTTTTAACTGTTGTTCTTCCTTGTTTTCATCAATTTATAGATATCACAGTTCACTAAATCTCTGGTAGAGCTACTCTGATATTTAACATGCAAGTACTCAAGAAGCATTTTCCAGGGTATTGTCACATTCATGTTCTGTTCAAGAACCTATGATACCTGAAGTTCTAACCTTTCCTGTCAAAATTGCACAGACTTTGAGGACAGGCTTTGGATATAATAATAGAAAAAGGGTATAGCGTTTAAAATATTTTTTGCTGTGGATATTATTTTGAGAATTTCATATATAAGTATTGTATTCATATAATTTTCTCCATCCCTGTTCTCCACCTTCTCCTGCGTCCGTCCTCTCTCACATTCATGGCCTTTGTTGTTTAATTATTATTGTTACATAAATAAATACAACCTGCTGAGTCCTTTCAGTATTGCTGAAATGTATTCGTGATTAGAGCTGACCACTTAGAATTGGATAACTAACTAATCAGGGGGCCCTTGCCTGGAAAACATTGATTCTCCCTCTCTCTCATCATCCATTAATGGTGTATAGACCTTTATCGTGCGGGGAGGCCTTATGAGATTTCTTACGTCTGTGTCAGCATGTCAACTGGTATTGTCATCTTTCAGGTCTTATTTAGATGAGCATATTGTTGAAATTTCATGAGTGCAGCTTCCCTGTCATATATAGAAAACACTGTCTTGCAGCAGACATCCCAACTCTCTTCCTTTAACAACCACCCCCTACCTCTCTCTCTCTCTCTCTCTTTCTCTCTCTCTCTCTCTCTCTCTCTCTCTCTTACTCTCATACACACATACACACACACTCTCTCTCACACACTCTCTCTCTCTCTCTCTCTCTCTCTCTTACTCTCACACACACATACACACACACTCTCTCTCACACACACACTCTCACTCTCTCTCACACACACACTCTCTCTCTCACACACACACTCTCTCTCTCTCTCTTACTCTCACACACACATACACACACACTCTCTCACACACACACTCTCTCTCACTCTCTCTCACACACACACTCTCTCTCTCTCTCTCTCTTACTCTCATACACACATACACACACACTCTCACACACACTCTCTCTCTCTCTCTTACTCTCACACACACATACACACACACTCTCTCTCACACACACACTCTCTCTCACACACACACTCTCTCTCACTCTCTCTCTCTCACACACACACACTCACACACTCTTCCTGGGTATTATCTGCACCTTTGTGTAGGGATTGTATTCTAGATGTATCAACTAGGGTTGAACACTCTGTTGTCAACTAACCTTTGCCTGCTTTAGAATCATGGCTGTTTCCTAGCTGTGAGACTTGGAAGGAGATGGTTATCTCACTAACATGTTCTTTATCTATACAATGACTTTTATAGAACCTTCCTCATAGGAATATTATGAGGATTTAGTGAAATCCAGATGAAACCACTTATTAAAAAAACAGCACATTTTTCTATCATGAGGAAAGTATTACATGTTGGTTTTCACTTCTGCTTCCTTCTAATATGTTGACAACACTGGGTTCACAGAAATGGCTGGTGAATGACAGCAAATGAACATGGGGCAGTTAGTAGCTATCTTAATATGGATACAATATCTTATTATTAATATAAAATCCCCAGAAAGCAATTGATTCTATTAAGTCAGTTGTTTGTCTCTATTCACATAACACATTATGTGTCTGATATGTTCTAGGCTCTGAGTTCTGGTGAATAGATCATTCCTAGACCTCTACAGATCCATCTATGAAAACATGTATTTGCAAAGTGACCTCCTGAGATAGGACTATTGTCTATGACTGTAGTTAGTGAAGTGACCAACACAGACTGATCATCACAATCACTATTCATGGACATTACACATTGAATGACCAGAACTAGTTTCCTTATCTAGAACTGAAGCTTTGTTTGTGCCATAAAGAATGACCTCAGGTGCTAACAAAACTAGTGCCCTCCTCCAGAGTGGTGGCAAGTAGCTCTGGTATCTCATTGGACCTTGTGTCAGCCAGAAATCACTTAGCCTGTCTCAAGCCTAGTTTCTTTTTCTGCAGACTATTAGAATAAACTTCCTGGAGTTTATACAAAGAGTAGAATACAATAACGATGTGTGTCAGGTGGTTTAATTATAAAATGATGCCTGTATGATGTTTTATCCCTTAAAACTCGTTCAAACTCTTTTTGGTTTTTTCCATTTTATAATATTTGGATATTGCTCCATTGTCCAGGACTTGAAGAAGTGCTTCTAGCCTCAATCCCTGTGTCTTTCCTTTGCCAATCCCAATTTTGTCAGACCAAAACTGGTCAGTTAGGCTACCAAAAACAAGCAAGCACATAGGAAGGCCTGGAAACCTCAACTGCCTGAGGCCGTTTTCACTCAGACTTTCTACAAACAGAGAATGCGGGCATTCCAAAAAATCTGTTTCCCATGTTACTAGAGTTTCAGTAAAACCTGTTTATTAGCCATGTTAATTTTGTCATAACTTTTTATTACCATGATATACGCTGGACTATAAAATTTTAAATTCAATGTTAGATTGCCAGTTGTTTCAAAACTGCGTCTTAGGAGGAGGACAAGGCAGTGATTTAAATATGATAACAAGGGACCATCATGGCTTGAAAGTTTATAGTATACTGTATACATGGAAGGATTCTTTTTAAGGACCTTAAGGCTCCAGAATCATCCACGTGATGCTGGTTAAAGAGCAGTAAGAATCTGGAGTAAACATTTAAAACAGAAACACACAGACACAGCCAAAACTCTAGGATCATGCCCTAGAGGGTGTTTCATAGTATAGTTTTGTGTTTTTGTTTTAGTGTACAAAAATGTGCAAAGGGCCAAGTGTTCCACGATCAATTGCTAATGTGGAAATAGATCGATGAACTCCTCCAGCCAAAGAGGCAAGTTTCCTGCCCTTGTGGGGCTCACATTTTTAAAGTGATAATGAGTAAATTAATATATCACTATACGTTACATGAATAATTATGGGGGAAGCAAGGGAAGGTGTCTAGGAATGCCATCTAAATTCACTGCAACCCAAGTCAAATTCACCTCTGAATTGCTGCCTTCAGGATCTACCGTCTTTAAGTGTATACCCAGCATTCAGTGTAGACAGCTCAGAATGATTGGCTTTTTTTCCTGTTTCTGCAGGTCCTGTTACTTACGCCTTCTAAATGTTCTTTAAGGCCTTATGTGTTCACTCGGTAGGGCCTTATGCTTCCTTGAGCCAGAGTGCCCATTTGTACAACACTTTACAGTATATTTCTGAAGTCCATCCACCTGTCTCAGTAAAGATTAGCCATCTAATAAGTCCTCCTCCCAGTATTTATTCTTTTACTGCATTCATGTATTTAGCTGTGTGAGTATATGTGTATATCCTGTTTGTGTGTGTATGTACATGTGTGAACACCCATACCACCACATGCATGTGGAGGTCAGAGGACAATTTAAAGGAGTCAGTTTCCACCACGTGGGTCCCAAAGAGAACTGAAGTTGTCAGGCTCAGTGGCAAGAGCCTTTATCTGTACATCTTGCTCACCCAAGAGGTCAATTGTAGGGGTTAGATAAATTAGATTTAGAAAATATATAGGGGTTTCTGATACTGTCTCTTAATTCGGGGCATGAAGAGCATTATCAGCATGATGTCAGGAAAAACAGGAAAGACTTAATAGACTAAAAAACAAGGTTGAAGTCAGGAAAAACAGGAAAGACTCAATAGACTGAAAAACAAGGTTGAAGTCAGGAAAACAGAAAAGACTTAATGGACTTGAAGAAACAAAGTATCTGGCCTGACATTGTTTTCAGCTGCTAAGTGGGCGGAGCCCAAATTAAGCTGAAACAGAGTTCCTCCTGTTTAAGGACAGTGCATGGAATCCCAGAAGGAGAAGAGGCCCCTGATGCTAGAGAGCTCCAAGAGTCCTGCTGAAAAAAGGGCTGGCCATTAATGGCCAGCTCTCTCCCTGAAGCAGAAAGAAGTCGGTGAGCAAAGAAAGCCTGAGCAAGACACCAAAAGGCCAAGGACTGGACCCTGTGGCTCAGCTTTTGCCTGGAGGGGTTTGATCTGTCCGATCAGTGGCCTAGGGGAAACTGTGCCTGGCTTTAAGGACTGAGGCAGAGCAGCTGAGTTCCTGATTCAAAAGAAGTAAGTTGGCCTGCAGACGGCTGGGGTCTCCCACAGAGAAGAAAGCATGAAGCCTTATTTAAGGTGAGACTGCAATAACCAACTTACCCTGACGAACCTGCATCTGAGAGATCCAGAAAAAGGACTGCTAAGTGCGTTAAAGAATCTACAACAAAGACTGTGTTCCTGACGACTGAGGACCTGCCCCAGAGACTGTATCATTCTAAAAGGTTATGAAAGTAGTTGTTATAATTATCAATAGGTTTAGTGGATAGGTTAAAGGGGTTGTAGGAATTTATAGGATTAATAGTTAAAAAATTGTTGGTGTTTGTTATAAGTGAATTTAGTAATAAATAAATAAGTGTTAAATAATAATTTAAAAGTTCGGTTACAGTCAATTTCTTAATTTTTACTTTTAGATATAATGTAGAAGCTTAGACAAATCATTGAACACATTTTGATACATATATACATTGCATAATGCTTAAGTCAGACTAAACATTTGTCTCCTCAAACACTTATGGTTTTATTATGAAAACTTTCAAATCCTTTTAGCTTTTAAGACACATAACAATATATTATCATTGTTAGAAGTCACTCTCCTGTACAAGAGCACACTGAACTTCTTGTTCCTAACTTCCTATCTAACTGTACCAGTACAAGATGGCTTGTTTGTATTGGCTGTAGATATTAGAAGCAAACCCATCAAATGTAATATAACCATCTAGTTATTTTTTCTGCCAGTTTTGGGGATATATATGTATGTTATGTATGCATATGTACCCATGGATGTGTGCACATGTACATGCAAGTGTGGGTGCATATATGTAGGCGTGGGGGGCTAGAGATCAATGGCAGGTGTATTCCTCTAATGCTCTCTACTGTATTTTTCAAAACATGGCCTCTCACATCCTGGAACCCACCTTTTTAGCTCCACTGACTAGCCAATGAGGCCTGTCATTCACCTGCCTCCTGGCTGGCCAGTAAGCCCTAGGATCCGAGGGTCCTCCGGACTCACTTCTATGGACCTCCCATCCACCCCTACATCCATCCCGTTTGCCCTTTTCCCCCTACCCCCTTTTCCTCCTCTTAGCACTGGCATTACAGGCCCAAGCCACCATGTGCCTGCCTTTTTTCTTGGGTGCTGGAGATCCTAACTCAGGTCCTCATGCTTGAAAAGCAAGCATATGACCCTCTGAACCTTGCACCAGTGCCCCATGTAATTGATTTTAATCCCTTGAGAAAATACTTTCTGCTAACTGTTGTTTTCTTTGATTTTGATCCTACACAGCTCCTCCTTCCACCCATCATTAGCAAGTAAGTAGGGTTGTTGATATTCTGAAAGAATTAAAGGCATGGCAAGTTGGAGGCAATCTGTAAACAGATATAAATGAATAATGAATGAATCATGCTTGTCAAACCTAATCTTTCTCAGACAGCCTAAATTAGTGAAGTGTTGCTATAAAATACCAATAGTTAAGAAATTCATGGCTGGGCAGTGGTAGCACACATCTTTAATCCCAGCACTCAGGAGGCAGAGGCAGGTGGAGGATCTCTGAGTTCAAGGCTAGCCTGGTCTACAGAGTGAGTTCCAGGACAGCCAGGGCTACACAGAGAAACCTTGTCTGGAAAACAAACAAAATCAAACAGACAAGAAAATCTTTTGGTGTTAGGCTAGGCAATTAGTATGGCAGACAGTTTCTCTGCATTGCTTTTGTTCCTTAGGGCACTGTGGTGTTATTCATCCCCATTTCCATCCATCCTTCCTCCTGCCTTCTTGGTGATCTCTCTTCTCACATAGTTCCTTCCCACTTTATTGTCATACATGTGCATCTGGGTATACTGTATGAATGAGAGAGAGTGTGAGTGTGTGAGAATGTGTGTGTGTGTGTGTGTGTGTGTGTGTGTGTGTGTGTGTGTGTTTTTCCACCAGTAGTATATCTTGCCCACCCCTTCTTACTACCCGTCCTCACCCCTGGTTAGCTCCCCTTCTACTTTCATGCCCTAGTAAATATTTATTTACTTATTTAAATCTAGATCCCACATCAGGAAACATGTTTATCATGTGACTTCGATGTCAGAGTAATAGTGGCCCTGTGGTTTTTCCCTTTCAGATTGAGAAGCACTGATGTTAGCTGTACTTTAAAAGTTTAACAGAATTCAGCTAGTAACTGTGTCCACTGGTAGGCTGAAATTTCTTCATTATGGATGTGTGTAGGAATGTATCTATTTCTTCTAGATTACCCACTGGTTTGTTTTGTTTCTTTTTTTTTTGGTTTAGTTTAGTTTTGGGTTGGTCCTTTTTTTGGTTTATTGTTGTTTTGTTTAAGTTTCAAAGTTTCTGATGATCCTCTGGATTTTATTGGATTCCATTCTATTCATGAACTTTATTATTTTCTATACTTTCATAATTGAAACTCCTTCTTCCTCTATGTTTAGGATTCCTTTTTCTATTTCCTGCAGAGCTGGCTTGGAAGCCATGCCCTTCCTTAGTTTAAGAGGTTGTCCTTGCTTGGCTGCTTAGTGACGGCATCTCTGGAGCATGGGATGTACAACAGTGCTAAGTGTCCTGCTTCCCCTGGAAGAACCATGAAAGACGCCCTCCTTCACCTCAACCTAGGCTCCAAGGAGGCACCAGTGATGACAAGTCCCTTGGAATGTCTGTTGGTCACATGGAGAGTTCCAGCCTCGTTTCCTCATTTCTTTGCAGCCCTAAAGTCATTGAAGGGCTCTTCGTTCAGTGCTCTTAAGTTGGAGCCTACCGATTCCCTTGTAAGCCTAACACTGAAGAAGTTCTGGACTTCTCTGTTGTCTTACTGATTGCTGTGGCCCTCTCTTGCCTTTCCACAGTTTACATCTCACTCCTCAGTCACGGATTGGGTGTTTTCTTTCAGATTTGTGGGGACAAGGAGAGTGCAGTTTGTCCCTGTTTTGCCATCAATGCTCCATCATTTCTGTAGCTGCATTATCATTATTATTATTATTATTATTATTACTATTATTACATTTTTTCCTTTCCCTTTCCTCCCACCAAACCTTTCCATATGCCTGTCCTCTCTCTCCTTCAAATTCATGGCCTCTTTTTTCACTTATTGTTATGCACGCGCGCGCGCACACACACACATACACACACGCACGTGCACACGCATACACAAAAATATTTCTAAATATAACCTGCTCAGTTTGTATAATATATTTGTGTGTGTGTTTTCAGGCTGCTTGGCCCTGGACAACCAATTGATACTTTCTTCTCTGGGGAAGACCACCTCTCCCATTCCCAGCTCTTCACTTGCCTATAGTTGTTACGTTGGGTTGGCACCTCGTGGGCTTTTCCCCCTCTAGTCTGTTATGTCTATTCATGTCACCCTTGCTCAGCCCACGTTTGGGTGGTTATGTGGATGAGACTTTATGGGTGTAGTTTCTGATGTTACCAGGAGACACAATGTCACAGCGAACTCCCAGGTCCTCTGGCTCTTACACTCTTTCTGCTCGGTCTTCACAGTGTTTCCTGAGCCTTAGGTGTGGGAGTGTTTTGTAGATGTATCCATTGGTACTCAGTTCCACAACTCTGTATTTTGATTGGTTGTGCATTTTTGTAGTCATCTCCATCTACTGCAAAGAGAAGTTTCCTTGATGAGGAGTGTTTATCTATGGGTATAAACCTGCTCAACAAGAGGGATACCATGCCTGGAACTAGAAACCTAGCTAACTTCTCAGTGCTAGGGAAGTCATGGTTATTGGAGGAGAATCTACAATATATAATTTACTAAACCAGCATGATTCTAACAATAATCAATAAAATTTAACCCATAAATAAGACCGCATTTCTTTAAGGATGCTGTTATATCAAATTCTGTGAGATACTTGAATTTATAACCCATCTGGAATGCAGACTACATAGGAGCACATATTCTGTTGTCAGAAAACCTGACTTTGAATGCTGATCCTACCATTTATTGCAGAGTAACACTAAGCAGGTTATTTAACTTCTGAACGCAATGATGAAACACCTACCCTTAGGAACACATTTCGAATGGCGCTGTGTTCACTTCAGTTGTGATGTGGGTGCTCGACATCTCTGCTGACAGTCCCAGTTCACATTTACAGTTAGCTGTGATTTCCTTCCAGGAATGTCCTTACAAAAAGATTGCCTTAAACTGAAGTAATATGTTACAAGCAAACATTTATATTTTCTTCAATTTAGTGCAGTTATCTGTATAAGAAATATGCCTATGGGAACTCCAACTATGATTGTCTTCCATGTCACTTGTAGGAGAATCCTCATTGACACTGGAGAGCCCTCAGTTCCAGAATATATCAGCTGTTTAAAGAAAGCCTTGGTGGAATTTGACACAGCGATTCAGGAAATCCTAGTGACCCATTGGCATCACGACCATTCTGGAGGCATAGTGGATATTTGCAAAAACATCAGTAATGGTAAGCAGAAAACATTAAGCTCACTGAGGAAGGCTATACTTGAGAAATAATTTATAAGTTAAGTTTTCAACTATGTTGTTTTTTTTTTTAATTGATACAACTTGAGTGCTGTCAATTTTCGCACAGGTGACACAGAAAGCTGTTTTCTTTCAACTTCTTTCTCTCTTCCTTTGGCCTCAGTGAGAAAGCTAGGCTTTAGTTTAGGCTCTGTGACAACCGCAGCTTCAGAATTTAACAACTGTGAAGCCTTTACTGTTTGTCGGGCCTGTCCTAAACACTTCCGTGGGAACTGTACTGTCTGTTCCCAAGCAGATTATCTGAGACTTTGAACAACTTTAAGACAGCTGCTAAGAGATATGGGAATCCAGGCAGCGGAGCAGTACATCGATAACTTTCTGTCCCTGAAACCTATTCAGAACTGACCTCTTGCCTGTTCTCTTCATTTCTTTATCCTACTGTCGGAATCTTAGATGGAGACATTCATTGAACAGACACTTGGGTCCCTGGTGTGTCTCAGCTACTGTGCTTAGCACACACATAACAGCAGTGAACGAAGGAGAGTACGCTCTCGGGACCTTTCATTCTCCAGATTAACATCCCTAATGCAAAATACACCAACCTGATGCCACAGTTGGGAAGTTCCATACTGGACCCATGTGACAGATGACAGTCAAAATACAGTCACCCTAAAAGTATTTTATAAATTAACCTTTGGGATTTCTCTAGAGAAAAGGAGTTTTAGTTTCCATACAAAATGACAAATATTTGTATAATTACCATTCAGTTGGTATAAAGAAGGTAGAAGAGAAATTTGACATAGTTTTTTATAGCTACTAAAATTTTAGTCCTTTCCTTTAGAAAGATCTTGTTGTCTGCCCTTCTGGGCCTTATGGGAGCCGCACAGCTGTGTGCAGACTTAGGTTGGCATTGAAATGGTTCCAAGATGCTTGGCTTCATCACTCCCTTAAAGTTCCGCATAACTTCATCCCGAAATCCCAGTCACTACGTTCCTATTCCCGTCAGTTGTACTGTAGCTAGTTCACCCTGCTTCATATTGTTTTACAGGTTAGTTACTGGTAAGGCAAATAAGGTTCAAGTAGTTTTCAGTGATGGGTACTTTTTTTTTTTTTTTAGTTGCGTGTATATTATAGGCCATACTAAAATATATAAAGGCCCTTTATACAATTTCTTTAGCAAGACAGAACAAATTTAAAGCAACTGATGATGATCCTTTTTTTTTTTTTTTTTTTTCAAAAAACAACCAGTTTAGGGCTGGAGATTTGTTTCAGTGGCTAAAAGTGTGTCTTGCCCTTCCAGAGGACCTGAGTTCGGTTCTCAACACCCACATCAGGCAGCTCACAACCACCTATAACTCCATTTCCAGGGGATCTTCTCTTCCAGCTTCTCTTTGATCCCCCGTCCCACACCGCCCAACCCCAGTGACAGCTGCCATACTGACCCTCCTGTTAATGCTGTCACATAGCTTACTAAAAACTGTCTAGTGGCCGAGTGTAAATTCCTCTCTCCTGCCAGCTGAGTTCATTTTACCTATACAACTCTTCTCCAATCTTCCCAGACAGTATCTTTCGTTCGACAGGACGGTAGCATTGTCACCCCCACACCACACACGCTCATTTCCACACCTCTCCTAAAGCTGCTCTTCTCCCTACCAGTTTTCACCTGAAACTTTACCCCTCCTTCTTCTCCTCTAAGTCGTATTTCAACCAACTTCTGTCCCATTCCTGAATCCTTTCTTAACAGCACGTTCTTCGTCTGTACCCCTGTTGCTTTTCTTAGCCCAGCTGTCTCTTCAGCACTCTGGAAGGAGTATTCACTGCAGGCGTTCATTCCATTTGAAAGTTTCATTTCTCCAACTAGGTCAGATTTTATTCGCTCTACCTACTGGCCTGATTAAATGATTGGTAAAGTGTTGGTTTCCTTTCTCAGAGAGGAGTCACACAGGGGAACTTTCAGGCTTAGCGTCTCTGGGACCCCGTTCATACCAACAGCACAGGTGGCCTTCCTAGTAACTACTGCCATAACTCCCTTACTGGTCAGTAGGCACAGATAGAGAAAAGAGCCCACGTTCCATCACTCCTTCTCCTCCTCACCCCCCTAGTGTCAAAGCTAGCTGAGGTTATGAAGAACTACTTTGAAACATTTACACAAAATAGAAATGACTAGAAATTCACAGAGGCTTTTACGTGACCTAAGGGTCGCGGGAGAATAAAGCACTCTGGGAATGTGTGAGCTGGTTCCGTCTGAGAGACACGGTGCTTTAGTACTTCCAGTTGTCCTGCGAGTGTGTTACGTGGCCGTTAGTGAGAGTTGCCTGTGTGAAGGTTGATCTCTTAAGAAGCTGAATCACAATGGTCAGTACCACTTTAGCCAAATATACTACTAATTTTGTATCAATATAAAAAGGTATAAAGGCATATTCAATAATCTGACCCTTCTTCTTGGTCCTTCCTGTGCTATGTCTATGTCTCAATTTTTCTCAAGTCCATGCATTCCTACATAGGAGATAAAGAAGGATACAGAAAAGGGAAAGAAGGAAGGAATACCCTGGGTCTAACCTCCAAAACCCATTAAACAGGACCATTTAACAACTTGTAATCTCTTCCCCTAAATAACAGAGTTTTCAGTTGTCCTTCAAATAACCAAAAAGGCGGGGGGGGGGCGGAGAAACACCCTCCCCACCCTCTGGGTATGGGACGTCGCTCTCTTAAAATGACTTCCTGCTGATTTGGGTCGTAGTATATTTGGCTAAAGTGGTATTGACCCTTGTATATGGACGCAATATTAAGATTGTATTGGGCCACATAGGCATTGATCTTTGTATATTGATACAAAATTAAGAGTATATTTAGCCACATTTGAATAGATCTTTGTATATTGATACAAAATTAAAGGTAATGCTTCCTAATGGTATCGTACCTAGAGATACTTAAAAATGAAATGTGAAGCTCTGGCCTCTTGATACCAGCCGTCTTAAACTGTTTAGGATAGTTAAGAAAAACAAACTCCTAGTCATGCATGCATGTCACCTTGTTAGCTACTATGACAGTCTATCACAGATATTCTCTAAGCTACTCAGTAATCAAGTTGTTAAGAGACAAGCAACATTTGCTTATCTAAATACAAGAGATGGATAGGGCATCTTCAAAAACCCCAAGAGATCTGCAGAATATGGCATTCAAAGATGTGGTCTTAAATTAAGATTTTTTTTTTGATATCGTGACATATCAGCTCCTGACAGCACCCCCTATTCTACTCCAAGTAGAAGATAAGCATCGAAGAATCTCCAGTGTGAGATGGTTGAATTAGTGGCAAGCCTATCTCTTGGCATGTAAAAACTACTTGCTTCAACTGCAGACAGACTGCTGTCCAAAGAGGACAAAACTTGGTAGCAGGGAAGTCGACAGCCTAGCTCTGCCAAGACAGGGTAGGTTAGTCCTTCACAATCCCTGCTCTACAATAAATGTCTGTCAGAGAAACAGGACCAAAAGGCTGAAGACTGATGCTGGAATGGATGGAGAGAAAATGGGAACTGTCCAGGTAGTCACTGGTTTGTCATTTCTTAGTATTGGAAGCTGCAGGCCCTGCACTTCCTATATAATCAGATATATTTATCCTTCTCAGCTCTCTGAGGTGGTTGAAGAATAGACAGCTTGAGTCTCATAGCTAAATTTTGAGTTGTTTAGGAATCAAGAGGGTGTTCTAGATCTAAGAAGATGGTTATAATAGTGATGCAAGTTAGTATGAAAGCTAAGTCAGTTATAGAACTTTAAACTCATGGAGATGGTTAGAAGGTAGAAGGTTAAAGTCAGGGGCCAAATATGTATGAACTGGACATTGGGAAGGTATACTGGGCCATTTAACTCTCATAAATGTGGCATATTTAATTCTGCTGTTTTGTATAGAATTTACTGTTGTAAGAGAAAGAACCATTTGTTGGATTGAAAAGGGAAGCTGTTGGGGGAGAAAAGGGGGGAAGGGTGGGACAGGAAGGGGGAATAGGGAAGGGTTTGTGACTGAGATGTAACTTGAAGAAAAAAAAATAAAGTACTTATATAAAAAAATTACATACACATACAATTTTTAAAATAAAAAAGAAGTTGAATCACTTAGAGTATGGCTTAATATATTTATGTGTTTTATGACTAGACACTACCTATCGCATTAAAAAACTTCGGCGGAATCCTCAGAGGGAAGAAACTATAGGAAATGGAGAACAGCAATATGTTTATATAGAAAATGGAGAATTGATTAAGACTGAGGGAGCCACTCTCAGGTAAGTAGATATCCCTTAGGAAAAGAGAGGCACCTGTGTACGTGTGTTCTAAAGAAGCATGAAGGCAGAGTGAGGTGTGTTTGCCTGTGTGTGAAGAATCACCAATACAGAAAACACCTTACACATTCACTGCTCTCAGGAAGGCTTGCTTGCAAAACCAGAAAAGGAAGATGAGTCACCCTGTCTACTCTCTTTGTTTTCGGTGTTTTTAAAATTCATACCACTGTTCCACACAAATACAAATTGAAAAGACTAGGCCAAGGCATGGATGCTCATACTCATGGGAGCCTAGATCAGGAGTCCTGCCATGACTCACGGCCAGTTTGCACCACCTAGTAAGTTCAGGTCAGCTTGGTGACAGTGGGAGACCCTGTCTCCAAAGGCAAATGTACTTATTTTTATGGTTGACATTTCCCCTTTGGGTAGATCCCACTGAGGATCTACCCGAACCTCAGTGAAGGGTTTTCCCAGTGTTCTCATTTTGAGAAAGAGACTCTGAAAAAATAGTAAATACTTTCAGGTTTCACCTGTTTCAGGGATAAAGCATTTCCAACACAGATATTTTGAAAGCGAACTAATGATAGTTCTCTGTCTCCCGGAGTCTGTTCTTGCCTTCGGATCTCAGAACGTCGTCCACTGTGCTCTGCACTTGGGATGTTATTCAGGACTACTTTTAAACTTTTAACTCTTTGTCACCCTTAACCATTCTCTGACCCTTCATCAAAGTGGTTAGACTTTGCCTCAAAAGTATTTGTCGAGGGCAGCAAGATGCTCAGTGGGTAAAAACGTTCGCTGCCGAGCTTAAGGACCTGCATTCAGTCACTCAGACCTACACCATGGAAGCACAGAACTGAGTCCTAGAAGTTGTCCTACCTCCACACGTACCACGCCCCCACCCAACCCCCACATAGAAATAAATAAATATGTAATTTTTTAAAAAATTAAAATGAAACACTGGTTAGTGTTGGACCCTCTTCATGTCTGCTGCTGTTACTTCCTCCTGAAGCGTCCATCGCAGGCTTTCCCCTTTCTACTCTCCCCTCGCACCCCGGTCACTTGAACCTTTGATGCTTCCCACCAGCCACAAGAAAATGTCTACTGTCCTTACAGTTCCATGGTCTATCCGCAAACCACGTGTCTGGCCTTAAGTCCCACTACCCCTCTCACAAACACAATTAGCCATATGTAAATGCTCGTGGGCATGTCATATGTTCACGCCTTTGTGTGTGTCTTCCCTTTTCTGGGGCATTCTTTCCTCAGACTTTTCTCCATGGTAAACTACTGTTTGCCCAGTTCACAGGGTACTCTGAACCTCCTTCCTGAGCAGGGTCAATAGCTCCCTCCTCCAGCTCTCATAGAATTCTTGTTACTTCATTAAAGCACTTAACAACCGTGCTAATAGGTTTTTGTGTACGTGAGTAGGTGTCTTCTCAGCCCCGACAAGTCGCTAAGCGACAGTGGTCGCTAATGCCAGTTGCCATAGCAAGCTAGCTTAGAAATACAATAGTTCAACTGCTAAAAAAAAAAAAAAAAGTTTCTCAGTCACATTTAGTCCAAAAAAAAAAAAATCTGATTTGTGAGTGGCCCTCAAGGTGCTCAGCAGGACAGTGTTGTGAGCTGCTTTGATCTTGTGATTCCACACTCCTCCGCACTTGGCTTTCAAAGTCCCCACGCATAGCTCAACGGAGCAAATAGGAAAGAACATGGAGAAGATGCCATGTAGGAGGTTTCATGGGCCAAGCCTTCTGCTGCATCAGCTAGAAACTCAGTCATTTCCTACATCCAAACAGAACCATGGAGGGACATACCGTTTAACTTCATCCCCAAGAGAAAGAAGAAACAGGATTGGTAATTAGCTACTCATCTTCTTATGCAGGCGTATATGAGATTCATCTCTGTATCTTTGGTCCCTGGCACATGGAGGGACTGAGTATCCTACAAATAATGTCTTAATAGTGTCTTCGAATAGGCAATGGATGTGCAGTTGAATGTGAAGGGGAAAATGGAACAATGAGTATCCATTGTACTCTTCCAAACCAGTATTCCCTTTTTGCCAAGGTGCCAGTAGCTTTTAAACCCCACTGGTATAATTTATATACCAGCTAGTTTGGAGTAGATTTCTTAAAATCACACACACAAAGGGTGGGGGGATGAACTCAGTAGCATGGTACTTGCTAAGCATCTAAAAGGCCCTGGTTTTAATTCCTAGCGCTGCAGGAAGAAAAAAGAAAAAAGACCCAGAACAGATAGGTAGATAATTGATTTTCCTCCAAATAACAACAGGAAATAAGCATTGTCCTGTTCTGTTGCTGTGACAAACAGTATGACCAAGGCAAGTTATAAAACAAAACATGGAATTGGGCTTATGGTTTCAGAGGGTTAGAGTCCATGAAGCAGAGTTTTGTTGTTTTTGTTTTCCGGAACTACTCTGTAGACCAAGCTGGCCTCAAATTCACAGAGGTCCACCTGGGAGCTGGGATTGAAGGTGTGCACTATTGTGCTCAGCTTAAATTTTTAAAGCTTTTATAGCTTTAATATTTAATATTAAGGATTTGCTTAAATTTTTTTGGCAAATGGGGAACTCCAATTTACACTCATTTCATTTTCTTAAATAGTGTTATTTAATAGCTAATTTGTCAAATGTCCTACAAATTCTAGAAAGATGAGCTTGTTGGTTTTCTCCATAGCTTCACTATCTCTGCACTTGTACAGTAGTACTAAAGCACAATTGGGCTTCTACATTTTATTGGTTCAGTGTGTTTCTTATTCTATCTGCTAATATATTTGTTACTGTTTTATAACAGTACTAATGAGTTAGTCATTATAATGGTAAAGAATATCCAATGACACAGAATAAAAATTTGATAAAATAAAATTTATTTAAAAGTCAACAGTGGAGAAAGTCTAGAGAAGTCTCAAGTAACAGTAACAGAACACAGGGCTGACTGTAATTAGAGGAAAGCCAGTCCAGACAGTATGGAAGATGTTAGAAGGTGGGAGAGCAGGAGAAGGGCCTCCTGGAAGATAAAATTGAGGGAATTCCTGGTGTATTGAGAAAGTACCTTAGTGACTGGAGGAGATGCACGCCTTTAGTCCCAGCACTCAGGAGGCAGAGCCAGGCAGATCTCTGAATTTGAGACCACTATGGACTACAGAGTGTGTTCCAACACAGTCAAGGCTACACAGAGAAATCCTGTCTTTAAAACAAAACCAAAAAAAAAAAAAAAAGGAGAAAGGGGGAAAAGCAGAAGAGGGAAGGAGAGAGTGTGTGATTTCTTTAGTGGTTACATTATTACATGAATAGGCACTGTGTACAGCTGAACTAGCTGGTAAACTATGCTCACTTACCCGTCTCCTCTCCTGCCGTTAATCATGGTCCTAATTGGGTAGTTTTCTCTGTACTTACTACTACTTCAACTTGGGTTACACAAGTCTCCCAGGGTATGTAATGCATCAGGGATTCCCTCAATTACAGCTTGCGGAGGAGCCTCCCTCTGCGCCTTCTCACTCCTGGTGTGCTTTGTGGCATCTGGGTTGCTTTTCCTGCAGGCCTCCAATGCTGTCACCTTCTAAGTTCCCTTCCCTCTCACCTGAGCCTCTCCCCAGGGTTGGATCGCCTATGTCCTGGAACCCCTGACTTTACTGTGACCCCCTTCTTTTTTAAAACTCATGTTCGGTGGCTTCTAAAAATGAAGTGAATTGTTGAGACCTTCCCTATCTAAATGTGTCTTTCAAAGGGCAGCTCTAGGCTAGGATGTCACTCAGTGGTGAAGTACTTGCCTGGCATGCACAGGGTCTTAGGAAATTAAAATCGAGCTTCATTTAAGGTACCCTGGATGAGTTCTATGTTATATAGGAAAACAGAAATAAAAAGCTTTGGTGTGTTGCTGCCCAGCAAGGTGGCTACAGGCAATAATGTACTGTATATTTCTGAAAGCTAGAAGAAAGGATTTTGAACGTTTACCATAAATGATCATATGTTTGTCTGTCAGTACAGTTCATTAAAAGGGTTTTTTAAGCCGGGCGGTGGTGGCGCACGCCTTTAATCCCAGCACTTGGGAGGCAGAGGCAGGCGGATCTTTGTGAGTTCGAGGCCAGCCTGGTCTACAAAGTGAGTCCAGGACAGCCAGGGCTACACAGAGAAACCCTGTCTCAAAAAACCAAAAAAAAAAAAAAAAAAAAAAAAAGGGGGGTTTTTTAGGGGGTCAGGTTTTGGGGTTTTTTAAGTGTCTTGGTCACAGTGGCATACACACCTCTAACCCCAGCACCTGAGAATCTGCGGCAGTAGAACCGTGAGTTGGAGGGCAGTTGAGACTGCAAAGCTGTCAAAACAGAAAGACTGGGGTAGGGAGGGAGGGAGTTTGTTTATGGATACAGATTAGACAAAGTTGAAATTATTACCCTTTGTAGGTAAGGTTTCATTCCTTCTGCTGTCAGTGCTGTATTGGATAAATACAGCCCCTTCGGAATCCCTGAACTTTTTTCTTATCTGTTCTCTTCTGTGCAGAGGTGGAGGGGTAGGGGGTTTCCTTTGTACCCACCTTTTCCTAAAATTTCACAGTTATTCACTTTAGTGAGCTTATAGTTCTAGGTTCTGATAAAAAGAAAACTGCTCATTGCCTTTGTTAACATGGGACCCATGGAAATAGGTAGAGGGACCATTCCTGTGGGGGTCTTGCTGTGGAATAGAGGGATTGTGATCCACCACAGCTTGATATGGACACGTGGGGGTCAATGCATGGGGAGTAGCTAAGAGGAAACCAGTCATAAGGAGATTTCCCCCCCAACCCAACTTGACAGGGTCGATGCTAAAGGCAAGCCAGTGTGGTGAGCTACAGAGGGGTCTGGGTCAGCTGAAGAGCGTCTCCCCTGACCAGACTTACTCAGTCTAGCTTCGCCCAGGACGGGGAGGAAAATTCACTGTCAGCACAGGAGAGGGGCATCGTCCTCCATCTTCTTCGGGTCCCTGACCAAGTTGGAAAATAGAATTGACAAAGACAGAATTGAAAACAAGTAGCTTTAATGTCTTTGTGAGGCACTGGAGTGTTCAGAAATAAAGACCGAAATTACTGGAAAACTACCTATTTTTATGTTGTTTGGTGGAGTAATTAATTAGTCATAGAGAAAGTAACTGGACAAAAGACATAAGCTGGGAGGTCAGCTTAGGGAATTCTGCAAGCCCCTTTGCTCAGATTCTTTGCAAGAAGTGAGGCTGTCTCTGAGTATGAAGCTGACACCTCTCAGAGGAAAGTGAGAAATTCCTTCTAGGTTTGAAACCTTAAGTAAGGGGGAAAAGGCATTGAGAGGTCAGAGAAACCTCCATTTCTTTTGTCCTCCCTCACACTTTCTGCTTGGCCCACTCAGTATGCTGGAGGTGCCATGTTTCAAAGTAGGCTCCTTTGAAAACTACCCAATCAGGACCACGATTAACTGCAAGAGAGGAAAAGGGTAAGTGAGCATAGTTTACCAGCTAGTTCAGTTATACACAGTGCCTATTATTGTAATAATGTAACCACTGCTCCAAGCCCTGTTTTGGGAAGAACTCCTGGAGCCTGGAGAGGCTGTCCAGTGGTTAGAGCACATGCTGCTCTTGCAGAGGATCGGGCTTAGGTTCCCAATGCCCACATAATAGTTCAGCCACCTGTAAATCAAGTTCTAGGGGATCCTACACTTTCTTTTGTGTGCTGTAGGTACTAGGCATATGCAGGTGTGAGAGCAGAACACTCATATACATGAAATCAGTACAATTTTTAAAGGAGAAAGAAAGCCTGACCAAAGCTTTGACCAGAAGAAGGGATCTTTGTCTACCCCAAATAGGACTGTCAGTATGGAAGTATGGCCTTCAATTTTAGAAATTTATATTGAAGTTGCTTATGATTACATTCTCTCATGCTTTCGTGGTTGGTTTACGAACACTCCGGTTACTTTGTGATAACTTCTGTGCCATCGCTCACATTCCCCCCTCCTGATTTCCGTCAGGTGTACTTTTTTTATACCACCTGGGAGGTCTGCATCTTTGTTTTCTCATCTTTCTCAACTCTGTCCCCTTGGTGCTGCTCTCACACTAACCTAGTCTTGTTTTTTGGTTGACATTTATCTTTTTTCTTTCTGAGGGTTTTATAATCTGTGGGGTTTGTTTGAGAATGTTTCTCCTTCATGAATTTTGCTTCTAGATTTCTTTGCTTTTTCTTATTCACTGTCTGCAATATAAGAGACATGTCTATTATTCTAATTATCTTAAATGCCCTCTCATGTTTCCTGATTTTCTTCTGATGAAAGCTGAAGAGCTGTTTCTGAGCCCTGAGAATTGTGGGGACACAGAGTTGTAGGCATGAGCTTCATGGTACTATAATCTAGATGAACTTGCTTTGTTGGGAACCCACTTTTGACAATTTAGTCTTTTCCTGAGATAGTGAAATAACTAAGAAAAGGCTTTTTTAAGGACTTCCAGAAGGTAAAGACCTCACTGACAGCAAACTGGTGTTTGATAGTCTTCATTTTCTCAGCGTATTATCCATACTTCCACCCATGCCTAGTTTACACTTTTGGAAGATGCAGTCTTTTCTGTTAACAGGCTTAAGACACTTTTCAAAGAGCTCAGGGTAAGAATGGGACTTACCTATTTGGGTGGTTTCTATTCTGTCTGGGGTTTGTTTGTTTGTTTGGAATTATTATTGGTGAAGATTGAACCCAGCCCCTCACATGTTCCACCACTGAGGTATAGCCACAGCTAAATGAATATTTGTTAAGCAGATTTCCAATCTTTTTTTTTTCTTTTTAACCACCCTCTTATTCCAAATCCTTAGCTCTCAGGGGATTCTTCCCGGTAATCCAGATGAGTGTCAGCTTCCTCCACTTGCCTAGGTCTCAGCTTTATCATGACTGTTAATTCATTCATCTCTCATTTTAACTACTGGAGCCCTTACCACCTATTCCTTTCATCCCTGTGTGTGGATGATATTGTTTCAGAAAAAAGAAAAAACAAAAACAAAAAAGCCTCACACACCTTTTCTGGGAGTTTTAGAAGGAAAACAGATGCAGATGTACACTCTACTGTCTTTAACCAAAAACCCACATTGAGTCCCTAAGTATTAAACATAAATATGCCCTATATTTATTATTTATTATATTTTCCCCATTCCCCTAAATAGCTCATTATTTGGAGTCTTATTTAAAATACTTCAAGAACATAAAAGCCAGTCTGTCAAAATCAGACAGAGAAAGGTAACTAAGTTTGAACTGAGTTGGTCGGACATGTATTGCTATCTTCACTGATTCGCTCATCCAAAATGGAACAGTCAGGAGAGCCCTCCCCACAGTCACGTAAGGGTTAGATGTGCATTACCCACAAGCTCCTGAAGTCAGTGCTGAGACTTCGAAAGCTGTGTTTTAAAGTCAGATGCCACTAAGAGCTGAGAACTGGAAGTAGATAACCATAGAATACAAGTGTAATTCAAGATACATGAGCGAAACGGGGAATATTACCAGTAGAGAGGATTAAACCTTTGTGTGGCTGAGAAATCAAGAGGTGCTTTGCAGAACAAATAGACTTAGCTCTTTATTTATTGTTGGTATAGATATAAAACTTAATGTGAGTATAAATAAAGCTCTTGAAATGAAATATTTCTCATGACTTACAGATATCATAATCAGTTTTGAAGTTTAAGAGGTTTAAATATTAATTATTAATGTTAGCAAATATTAATTATAGACAATAATGGGTTTCATTGTGACTTTTACATTCATGTATATAATGCATTTCACATTTACCCTTTTATTGTCCTCTGTCCTCTCATTTCCATCCCAGCCTGCTGATCCCATCCTCCTCCCCACTAGTCCCCTTTCCACTTCCATATCATTTCTCTCCCGCCATACCGTGCACGCGTGCATGTTTCTACCAATGAGATTGATTAGTGTTACTTACAGGAGCATGGATGAGTGGTCATTTAGACTTGGGCAACCAAATTAGTGGCTGTACTACCAAAGAAACGCATAAACCAAGTTCTTATACCCATATTTACGGTTGGTTCTAGGTTTTTATTTGATTCTAAGGCTTGTTTATCGTTGTTTCTGTGTCACGTTGTTTTAAGTATTTTTTATGTCTTACAAATATTCTTGATATCAGTAGGCACCTCGCCTGTACTTACTTAGATTTTTTTCAAATCTATTTGAGTGTTTTGCTTCCATGTATGTATGTGCAGCACACACATGCCTGTTACCTGCAGAGATCAAAAGAGGGTATTGGATTCCGTGGAATCATAGCTACAGATGGTTATAAGGCACCGTGTGGGAGCGGGTACCAAGCCGAGGTTGTCTGCAATAACAACAGGCAGTCCTAAGTGCTAAGCCGTCTCTCCAGCTCCACACTTAAAAAATAAATGGAACAAGTACATTTAAAACTGTTTCTTTTAAAATTTTATATAAATACGATTACAGTAAAATTTAATTTTGAAACATGTAACATTATACCAACTATTAGAGCTCTTAGGGATTTGTCTATAAAAAATTTAATAATGTAGAGAAATATGATAAAGTAAATGAAGACTTCAACAATCACAATTTTGGTTTTTTTTTAATAGTTACCATAGGAAATTGAAAAGCTATGCTCTTACTAAAATTACTGTTTCTACGTAATCTTGATTTTTATTTTTTATATTTTCATGTATTTCAAATTTGTTGTAATCATCTTTTTATTTATAAGCTAAGAAGATGTTTTTAAATTTGTACTTCTGAATAAGAAATATGACCTAATAATAGGGGATATTTGTCTGGGGTCAATTTTCCATGAGCAACCCCTGAAAAAGAAGCAATTTTTAACTCCTTGGCCGCATGTGTGGATGTCTTGTCTACAGTTGACAGAAGTATTTACTTCTCAACATTCTCCCCGGGCTAAGACCTCACACCTATTGTTTTATGGTTCCTAACTTCTGTTCTTGACTAGAGTGTTATACACTCCTGGCCACACCGATGACCACATGGCTTTGTTCCTGGAAGAGGAAAATGCCATCTTTTCTGGGGACTGCATCCTAGGAGAAGGGACGACAGTATTTGAAGACCTCTATGATTATATGAACTCCCTAAAAGACTTACTAAAAATCAAGGCTGACATTATATATCCAGGTGAGTAATGTCTTTTAATCTAGCAAGCCATTATTTTCCCGTGATAAGGAATGTTCATTTGGCTTACCTCTGAGTTGAAATATAGAGACATTATTTGAAGATTTTGTATTAGCAGGTACTGAGAGTAGTAGGTTCTGTGGTGACGTTTTCATTGATGTATTGTACCTTGATCATAGTCAGCTGCACTGCCCTCTTTTACTCCCCCTGCCACCGTTCCTCTTCTACAACTTTCACTTCCTTAAAGATTTTATTTTTAATAATGTGCGTGTGAGAGTGTGGGCTTGTGCATATTGGTGCCGATTCCAGAACTTGCTACTGCAATTAGTGCCAAGATAATGTGGGCCTTTACGGATGTCTCTTGCCCGAAACTGTTGGTTTCTTTGGGTATATTCCCAACAGTGGTACGGCTCAATCATGTGATAGCACTATTTGAAAGTTGGTCGGTTAATTGGTTGGGTTGGTTTGGTTCCTACAGTACTGAAGGTGAAACACAGGGTCTTGTACATGATAAACAAATACACTGCCTCCGAGCTATATCCCAGCTCTGTTATTCATTTTATGAGTAACCACCATGCTTATTTCTGGGTTGACCATACTAATTTATAATTTCATCAGTTCTCTTTCCCCATATCCTCACTAGCATTTCTTGTTTTGTCTCTTCTGACTGGAGTGAAGTAAAATCTCAGTGTAGTCTGGCTTCGCATTTCTCTGGTAGCTGATGATATTAAATATTCTTTTCATGTATATATTAGCTGTTCGTACTTCTTTTGAAAACTGCTTCTTGGGACACTTTTGGGTATGATGGTGTATCTGAAACCCTAATGCTTAAGACAGGAGGATTACTATATTCAAGTGTAGTTTCAGTAACACAGCAGATACCATGCCAGCAACACCAGGGCAATGTAGTAAGAGCCTGTCTCTGTTCATTTGCCCACTTACTGACTGCATTGTTTGTCTTTTAGTGGTTACTTATTTCTTCATGTGGTGTTTGTGTGTATGCAAACACAGGCACTCATATGAATAGATAAGAGAGATTGAGAAATTGACCAACTGACCCCTGCCAGATCAGGGGCTGGCAGATTCTCTTCACTCGACTGATTGTCACCTTATTGGCACAGAACTTTTTAATCTCACATCTTCATCGGGTCTTGTCCAAATCCTTTTCAGAAGTCCCTTCTCCATGTTTTTCTTTTAAAGTGTTTGCCCCATATTTAGCACTAGTGGTTTCACATCTTACAATAAGACCCTTGATCTCTTTGGGTTTCTGTTTTGTTTTGCTTTTTGTCTTTTGGTACAAAGTGAGGCACAGGGATTTTGTTTCATTCTTCAACGTGTGCGTATCCAGTTTCCCTCACTGTTTGCTGAAAGGCTGTCTTTTCAACTTTCTGTTTTGGCTCCTTAGTCAAGAATCAGGCAGCATAGCAGTTGGGGGTCTTTGGTATCTTTCGTAGGTCTGTGTGTTGTCTAATTTGAAGGCCTAGTGGACCAACTCAAGTCATGGCAGCCAGAACATATAACTGAGGCTCTTCACACCTGGGAAACAAAAAAATGACAAGAGCCAAGGACCGTGGGTGATGTGGAAAGACCCACTCCTGGTGCCTGACTTCAGGTACATAGCCCACCTCTGAAAGACCCCAGATGCCCAAGGACAGCACTAGCTGTATACCAGGTATTCAGAGGACAAACCTGTGGGAAGGTTCACATTCAAATCACACCTGCGCTTCTTTCTCTTTGCTTATTGACCCAGCTAGGAATTCAAGTGCCGTAGTCAAGTAGAGGTGGCACACGCCTTTAATTCTAGCACTCAGGAGGAAGAGGCAGGTGGACCTCTGGACTTCAAGGCCAACCTGGTCTACAGAGTTCCAGGACAGCCAGGACTACACAGAGAAACCCTGTCTTGAAAAACAAAAATATTCAAGCACTGTGTTGAATTAGAGTGGAGACAGCGGACATGCTTGTGTCGTTCTTGAATTTAGAGGAAATGCTTTCTTTGTTTCTCTCCAGTTTGTGTGTTAGCCACTAAGCTTGTCATACACACCCCTTATGCTCAAATCTGCCACTCCAGGCCTACATTCTTCAGGGCTATTATAAGGAGGGGATGCTGCATTTTGAAAACTTATTCTGCTTCTGATGATATGGGCATTTGATTTTTATCTTTGATTCCATTTGTGTACTGTGTTGTATTTTCTTACTTGTATATTTTGAACTATCTCTACAATTAAATCAATTTGATCATGGTAGTAATGATCTTCTTAATGTGTTGTTATGGAATACAGTTTGGTAGGGTTTTGTTTTGTTTCACGATGTGTTCATTAAAGACATTGGCCATCATTGCCTTTGTTATTGGATCGTTTTCCAGCAACACCAGTAGCAAGGTAGCCCTGGCTTAGTATCCTGGGCCCTTTTCTGTCTTGTGGAACAGATTGAGGATCACTGGACCTAGTTTTCTTTAAAGGGGCAGTGCTCTTCAGTCATGAATTCTTCCGGTCCTGGGCTTTTCCGTGTTGAGGGCCCACAGTCTACTTCAGTACTATCTCCCACTGCAGATTTTTCCTATCCTCTCCTTTCAATTGTGTTATGTCGTATATGGCTAGAAATTCATCCATTTCTTTTTGATGTTCTAATCTAATAGACTAAATTTACAAGTATATCATACAGCGAGCCACCTCACCATCCCCACTGAGCAGCTCCTCAGCAGCTCCTCTCTCGTTGTCTAATGCAGCACTTTCATAGCTGTCGCGTGACTTCTCCTGAAGAGATTAACTTAGTGCTTGAGACGGGAAGTCTTTACACAGTAACTTCGCTGAGTGCATAATAAACTTGGCTGGCAGTTACTTAGTCTCCAGGCTTGAAATACATCAGTCTGTGCTTTCCAGGCAGTTTCTGCTGCCATGTCTGTTCTTATTCTAGTAGATTTTCCTTTGTAAGCTGACATGCCCTGTGCAGCTTCAGTATTCTTTAATTGTTCTGTACTCTGGGTATCTTCACTATAGTATGACATGGAAAGGCTGCTTTCTGGTCTTGTTTTGGGAGGATTCTAAATGCCTGCTTTTCCTTTCCTACATTTGGAAATTGTTCCACTGTAAGATGACTGAATAAATTTTATGTGTCTTTTGTCACTAACTTAGTTGCTTTTTCAACACAACACATTCATAGGTTTGGTTTCTTTATCTGTCCCAGAAGTCTTGAATGTTGTTATGGCCATGGTTGCGTGCTGTTGTTTTCAGTCTTATTAAATTTGAATATAATCATTTCTGAATCATGTCTTCAACCCTTGATGCTGATAGCATCTGGGCTTCCGTTCACATTAGAACTTCCCTTCTTATGTCCAGGAGCCACGACCAGCTCTAAGTTTTATGGCCCCTGATGCTAGGCAGGTTCTCACTTGTTCCAGACATCCCTCAGTTTTTGTACCCAGGGATGGCTAAGCCAGTGCACATCCACACATGTGTCAGAGTTCCTCAATGGACATGAAAAGCTGAGGGAACTCAGCAGTGTGACTGCTGGTGTCCACGCCTCCAGACACTGCCAGTCCTGAAGCACCTTGCAGGTAGAAGGCATCAGGGGAACCTACTGGTCTCCCACACTTGGAGCTGTCAGTCCCGCCCTGACACATGTACAAAGGCAGCTCCTAAGGCCAAGCTGTTGTTGGCCAAGGACCCACAGCTTTCTGTGAGCAATAAGGTAAGTTCCTGACCCCACAGAGCAGAGCCACCAGTCACCCCAACCCCACGGCCCAGTCTCTTCCTGTTCCTTGAACTTCTAGGCAACTCTACTCTTAACACCCCCATTTTTGCTTCTTGTAGCCTTCTTCCATACAGACAGACACAGCAGCAGCCTGTCCCCAGCCCGCTAACTTGTGATGATTGCTTGATTTCAGGCCTCCAGCATAGCTCGGTCTAGAGGTCCCCTAGCCTCTTTCTTGGTTCCCAGTGCTCTTCCCTTCCTTCTCCTCAGGACGGTTTGCGTTCTGTTACCCTGACTCTTCTCAGCCATGAAGTTAAACAGGGAGCTTCTAATCGCCACCCCACCCTACTTTAAATTCCACCCTTAGTTCTTTCCTGGCTGAGAGCCATGTAAGGGGTTTTCTGGCTGTTCGGTAAGGAGTTTTCTTCAACATCCATACAGCTGCTGAATAAACTGTTGAAACAAGCCGACGTGGGAACAGGAAAACATCTCAGTCACTGTTGCTTTATTGACTAGCTTCTCTCATAAACTGCATTTTAGCTGTGAAGCCTCTGGTAGCACTTGACCTCTGAACTTTAACTCACTGTGTTGACATGTTAGGTTTCCATAGCAACTATGAAATGGTACATAACCAGTCCACAGAAGAAGAAACCTGTTATGTGCCAGATGTCACTGCACTGCTTACAGTATGAATGTTCTCTCCGTCGTAGAAGCTGAGAACCCACCGAGAGTCCCAGAAGGGACAGGGGACTTGGTTAACTTTCTAATCTGCTCCCAACAAAACAGCCATAGGAAGATCTGTCAGCACACCTACATCGTCCCGTGTGCTCTGGGCGCTCAGGAAATAGTAAATGCACCATGTGGCTGGTGTGTATTACCATGGCCGAGGTGGAGCGGACACTGAAGACTGCCTGTGAGGCACTCCTAAGCTAGACCAACGAGAGGCTACCTCCAAAGGTTCTCAGTGTTTGCGTCCAGTGAACCTCCTGTGTCATTAGCAAGGAACAGCTTTTATGTAAATTATGCTCTGTCACCATAGTTACCATATAGTAAAGACTGCTTCCCAGCAGGTGTCATGCAGGGGCCTGTGTGAACTGGGTGCTGGTATCACTACACAGCTGCAGAAACAGGCTCAGAGAGACTCACACTTCTCCTCCCAGGGCTAAGAAGGAACAGCCTGCCAAGAACCAAAACCCAGTGCTCTTTATGTGACACGAGGTTAGCCTGCTTCTGGATGTTTTGTTCTTGGAGAGTTAAAGTACCCCTTGCCTGGCCTTCTGTACCATGCTGCGTTGTCAAAAGAGCCGGCACATTTCAGCATAACTGCACCTGGGTTGCCACAAGCTCTGAGTTGCTACATTTGCTGTATAGTATTTTGTTCCCGCTGTGGGTCTTAGCCTGCTCTTGTATTCTCCCTTTTCAGTCTTCTGTTGTTAAGCTTACTGCAGCAGTTAAGGCAGCACCCACTGTGGTTAAAAACGCCTGGTGGGAATTTCAGCTCCACCCTTTGTTAGCTACATAGCGGTAGGTGGTTGTGTCCCTTCCCTGTGGATAGTACTAGCACCTGCCTCATGGGATGCTGGTAAGCACGGGGTACTTCAAGTATGAGGAATAATGCCAAGCACCCCCTGAGCCCTTTACATATTACCTACCATTATTGTGGTTACTGTTTTAGTGAATACATTACTGCCAAAAAAGATCTTATATTTTAAGGTCCATAATAGCATTATATATTTTTATTTGATATAACTTGCTAAAGGTTTCTGGCATTGTACACAATTTTTCTCTGGTATAAGGTTTATTAAGGTAAGGGAGTTAAGGGCAGAACCATAAAGCCGGGGGGGTGGTGACAGAGGGAGAAGCCAGGAAAGAGAGGAAAGAAAAAGAGAACAAAAAGAGGCAGGCTGGAGCTTTTATCCCACCAGCCATGGGGGGGGGGGGATGGGGGTGACAGAGGGAGGAAACCAGGAAAGAGAAAGAGATCAAAAAGAGGCAGGCTGGAGCTTTTATCCCCACCAGGTGTGGCACACCTGTATGCACAATTTTTATTGTTGCCATCAAAGCTTTATTTTTCACCGAGCTATCTGTAATGTGGTGCTTTTTTATTAGCATATATTAATTGTACAAAATAATCAGTTTCCTTACGACATTTTCACAGGTTTATATAATTTATTTTGAGGGGCTTGAGAGAGGGCTCAGTGGTTAAGAGTGCTTGCTGCTTTTTCCGATGATAGAAGTTCAGGTCCCATGTCTGGTGGCTCCCAAGTACTTTAACACCAGCTCCAGAAGAGCCATTGCCCTCTTTTGGCCTCCACAGGCACCCATATACTCATTCACAGACACATGATAGAATAAATGATAGAAGAAATCTTGAAAAATTATATTTCGATCATTTTTACCTCCTAATTCATATCTTGTCCCTGCCCCATTCCCACTAACCCATTTTCTTTTCCCAGATACTCCCCCCGCCCCTTGTACTTCCATGTCTTTCTATGGTGATCCAGTGAGTTGAATTAGGGTTGCTTACAGGAGCATGGGTGGAAGTTCTCTGCCGCTGGAGGAACGAACATTGGCATTTACCAGCGGCTACACTACTGAACAGGAAGATGTCTGTTCCTCTCCGGCAACTGTCAACGGGCAGCAGATGGTCGGGGAGAGCTGAGGAAGCTCTTGAGGCCTCCTCCCATCACAGAGCGCAGACAGGCCCACTGAAGTCCTGAGTGCACAGTCCTTAAGTCTTATGCTTCTGAGCACTCCACACAATGAATATTTATGTGCTCGTGTGCTTCTCAGTACAACATATGAATTAGTATTTTTTAAAATAGAGTAAATTAGCATTGTCCTTAGTGTTTCTTATCTGGTTATAGTAATTTGTACAATTCTTTTAATTTAGGACATGGGCCAGTAATCCATAATGCTGAAGCTAAAATTCTGGAATATATTTCTCACAGAAATCGCCGAGAAGAACAAATTATTACAGTATTCCGTGATAACTTTGAGAAATCATTTACAGTGACTGAACTTGTGAAAATGATTTACAAGGTGACTTTCTTTCATTGTATCTGTACATAGCCACTGCTTACTAGGGTGTCATTTAGTAAGCCAAATGGTAAACTTAATACATCCCAGCTGAAAACTAGTGTTTTGATTATGTAAGTAATGCCAATTGTCTAGATGAGACTAGCAGTTTAAGATGTTACCCAATGATCTGGGAATGATCACGTACAGACCTTCAGTGGGTAATTTACATGATGAGATCAGAAAACCACATTGGTGGAGAGTCAGTATATGGTACTTGTGCTTAAAGGATATTTGCTAATCATCAGTGCTTATATTATTTCTATTTGTGTTAGCTTCAAGGGAAGCTGAGTATGGTGTCCCACACCTGTAGTGCCAGAACTCTAGAGGCTGAGGGAGTTTGAGACCACCCTTGCAGACAGTGACTAGCCAGACTGAACAATCTCAAAAGAGAGAAAGTGATCCAATGATACAACCCTTTATAAACATCAGTGTTTCTTTGCAAATATCAATGTTTAAAGGTAAGTCTAAGGGGCAATATGCAAGAAGACTATGGATGCTAAGTGAAGTGGGATACATACAGAAAAAGCAATCTTCAAAAAGAGAAACAAGGGCTGGAGAGATGGCTCAGGGTTTAAGAGCACTGGCCGCTCTTCCAAAGGGCCTGGGTTCAAATGCCAGCACCCACATGGCAGTTTGAAACTGTCTGTGATGGCCAGGCATGGGGGTGCACGCCTTTAATCCCAGCACCTGGGAGACAGAGGTAGGCGGATCTCCGTGAGCTCAAGGCCACCCTGGTCTACAGAGTGAGTTCCAGGATAGTCAAGGCTGTTACATAGAAAAACCCTGTCTGGAAAAACTAGAGAGAGAGGGAGGGAGGGGGGCAAGTTAACTTCATATACAATGAGACACACAAATCTACTGAATTTTGTCTGAGATAATTTGATTATCTTGGTCACATATTTTCAGGAAGCTGAGAAACGGGTATTCTGCTTTCGTTCCATTGCTGTAATAAATCACCCTGACCAAAAGCCACTTGTGCAGGGAAGGATTTATTTGATGTATACCTGAAGGTCATACTCCATCATTGAGGCAAGTCAGGGCAAGAACTCAGGGTGGGAACCATGGATACACTGCTTTAGCTAGCTTTCTTACTGTAGATAACCCAGGGCTTTAGCTAGCTTTCTTACTGTAGATAACCCAGGACTTTAGCTAGCTCTCTTACTGTATATAACCCAGGACTTTAGCTAGCTTTCTTACTGTGTATAACCCAG
>CAJQZJ010032380.1:1717743-1736308 GCA_907164525.1 Lophiomys imhausi | reverse complement strand
ATAACCCAGGACTTTAGCTAGCTTTCTTACTGTATATAACCCAGGGCCTTCTGCCTAGGGAAGGTGCCACCCACAGTATGCTGGCCTGTCAATTAACAATGAAGGCAGTCCCCACAGGCATGCCTACAAGGCAATCTGACTTAAGCAGTTCCTCAGCTGAGGCTCTTCTGTCACGGTGACTATTAAAACTAACTAGGACACAAGAGATGGTGAATTTAGTCAAGAAAACTGGCTTCAGAATTATAATCCTTATTTAAATAATAAATTTCTCTTTTTATTCAGATGACATGTCAATATTACATTATTATGTTAACAAGAGTAATGGAAAACTATGAGTCATAAGATACAAAGATATTATCATAATATCTAAAAAAACAGAGCTGATTCAAAACTATTCAAAATCTAAGAAGAAATTTTATATTTACCCATTCCTTCATTTACAAATATTAATAAGTTTCTACTGTGTGTCAGTATGCTAAACAGTAGGAATTTGGTAATGAACAAAATAAAACACTGCTATTGTTTTGTGGCACTTAATTATTTTATCTAAGAAATATAAAAGAATAGTATTCAAAAGCAAGACCATTTGCAAGGAAGAAATTGTTTAAGTTGGTATTATATTTTTAATTTGATTTTGCTTTTTTGAGGCAGGGTCTCATTATGACAGGCTGGCTTCAAACTCACAATGTAGCCAAGGATAACCTCAGACATCTGACCATCCTGCCTCAACCTCCTGAGTGATTGATTACATGTGTGCCCCTTACCAGTTTATGTGGTGCTGGGTGGACTGAGCCGCGTCCCTGACTTAGGTTAGCACTAAAGTGTGCTCAGATTAAACTTCCTTTTCTGTTTGTGTGTCTTGTTTTAAAAAACAATTAAGTGTTCCTTAGAAATGAGTCTCCCTTTTATCCCTTTTTCCCTTTCAGGGTGTTCCAGAGAATTTACATAAGATGGCAGAGCGTAATCTGTTGCTTCATTTGAAAAAACTAGAGAAAGATGGGAAAATATGTATGTATACTTCTGAATTTTAATGCATTTACCCCTAGTATTTAAACATTTGCAGATGCTTGAGTTTCTTTTTAGTTAAACCAGCAGCCATCTGAGTTCTCCTTTAAACACCACATTCAATGAGAGATAGAAACACTGAGAAGTATGGTCCAAATCCTCCTGCCATGGTGGCCCTCAGAGTAGTGCTTCGGGAGGAGAGCCTCTGTTCTAGATGCTAAGATCAGGAAGACTGGTGTGTGGTCCACTTGAGAACAGGCACAGTTTTTAAGTGCTAATAAACTTGGCAAAGTCGGAGATGATAAAGTAGAGGTTCTATAATTGTTTCCTAATGGTAGATTAAGTTATCAAATCAGACATTTTTATAAAAATTTAGTCCTTAAAATCGACGAGTTCACCAAAGGTTGAATTTTGTGTAGAACCCTCAGCCATATGCTCACAGACAAGAAGAAACTCTCATTATAGTCATCAGTAAAATCCCTTAAAGGAATGTGCTACAGAAAAATTTAAATCCAATGGATGTATTTATCTCTTATTTTTATTTTCTACAGTTTGCATCATAAATCCTGACCAGAAATGGAAAGCTGTCCTTTAGTTTCAGATCAATGAAGCTCTGTCTTGTTTTGCTTTTAGAGGATGGTATGTTCTTTTAGCTATAGATTATTTATAGAGACTATCAAATGTAGGACTTTGAAAATAACCCTTAATACCTTTGTAAAATATGTAAATTACATTGTATATCTGTAGGACAGGTTACTGATCTAACCTTGATCTTGGAATGTTCTACCAAAAATTCACAATATAGCATTTTTATCAATTCCTGTGGATTAAGTAAAATGATCATTTAAGAATAATAAATTTGCCGGGCATTGGTGGTGCACGCCTTTAATCCCAGCACTTGGGAGGCAGAGGCAGGCGGATCTCTGTGAGTTCGAGGCCAACCTGGTCTACAAAGTGAGTCTAGGACAGCCAGAGCTGTTATACAGAGAAACCCTGTCTCGAAAAACCAAAAAAAAAAAAAAAAAAAAGAAGAAGAAGAATAAATTTTGCATAGTTCAAACCAGTTAGTACTTTAAGGTTTGGGTATGTATTAATATTTCCCAGTAATGCTGTTTGCTTTAGCTACTTCAGTCATCAGCACAGATGTCTTCATACTCCTTTCTTCTCTTCCACCATCTATATCTTTTACATACCAAGTTTATTTCATGTTTCTATCAATTATATCATTTAAGTATTGGTTCTACAGCTCTATGTTATGTTTATTTTCTCATAATAGTATCCCAAAAACAATTCATAAGTTGACCATTGAAAAATATTAAATATACCAACTTGAAATATTATGTGATTAATGATAATTTTTTAAGACTTGTTTTTATTTTATGTGTCTGTGTGCTATGTGCATGCAATGTGCATGGAGGCCAGAGAGGGCCCTGGATCCCTGGAATTGGAGTTACAGGCATTAGTCACCATGGGGTGCTTGGAATCAAACCTGGTCCTCTGGAAGAGCAGCCAGTGCTCTGAACTGCTGAGCCATCTCTCCAGCCCCTGAGTAGTTATTTTGTAATCCATTAATACAACCAACATGGTTTGCAAGTTTGGATTTTAGTACAGAAATAGTCATCAGTTTATATATGAATTATATACTAGAAAGTGTTTTCCTTTTATTAGAAGATTACAATATATTTCTTCAAAATATATAAATAACATTCTTAAGTAATGGTTAGATTAGTGGTGCTATGTAGTAATTTCCTCCAAATTGAAACATTCGATCCTAGAGGGAGGCTCCTAAGACTCAGGAAGTTAATGAAATTTACAGAGCTCAGGAAGTAAATAACTCACAAGTTTCAGAAAGTTACTGAAACTTAAATAATTCACCAGGTCCCTCCCCAAGATTATCTCAGCAATAGTGGTTGCAGGGAGAAGAGACTTTCTCATCTCTGAGCTGCCTACAGATGATACAGGGGAGCTCCAGGAATGTGGCTTTCATGAGTCAACATGAGCCCTGATAGAGTGGGCTTTTCAATAATGCATCTTTATGCTACCTTAACACATTTTTTTCTTGTTCCATGGAAACATGTCATATACCTAGAAGTGTTCCATACTACAAAATAACTATAAACTGAACAATTAAAAACCAATGACCCCAGGGGCTGATAAGATGGCTCAGAGGTTAAGAGCACTAGATGTTCTTCCAGAGGACCTGGGTTCAAATCCCAGCACCCACATAGCAGTTTGAAACTGTCTGTAATGGCCAGGCATGGTGGCACATGCCTTTAATCCTAGCACTCAGGAGGCAGAGTCAGGCAGATCTCTGTGAGTTCAAGGCTAGCCTGATCCACAGAGTGAGTCTAGGACAGCCAGGGGTACACAGAGAAACCCTATCTCAGAAAACAAAAACAAAAACAATGACCCAATTCACAAATGTACAATGAACTTTTCTCCAAAGAAGATACCTAAGTGAAAAGATGTTTAGCATCACTAATCAATACAAATGAAAATACAAATAAAAACCACAGGATACTGCTTCCTGCCCATTTGCATAGCTGTTGTTTCCTAAAAATAAGAAGAAAAACAGCTGCTGGTGTATAAAGAAAGTGGAACCTTTGTGTACAGGTGATAGGGTGGTAAAATAGTGTGGCCTCTGAAAAACAGGTGGCCCTCTTCAAAAACTAAAGCAGAATTACAGTATGATTGGGCAATTCTACTCTGAGAATCAGTCCAAAAAAACTGACTTATATCAGTGACATGGTACTGAATGAAATAAGATACCAAAAGACAGCTACTGTCTGATTCCACTTGCATGAAGCGCCTGTTCATGCAGCTAAACTCATAGAGACAGAAAGAACTGTGAGTGAGTGGCTTGGAGGAAAAGGGATGGAGAGTCACTCAAGCTTCTGTAAGGGACAGTGTGAACAGTTCCGGGCATGAATGGTGACACTGATCACAAGAACACTGTAAGCCTGTAGTCATAGCTAATACCAAATCGTAACCGTAAAATGACCAGTAATAACCGTAAGAGTCCTCCATAGTACCACCACCAATTAATAAAAACTGTGAACACATATCAGTAAAATTTACACACAGAGAATTTAATTTCATTGGCATGCTAAGCTTACCTCTTAGCTTGCTTCTCTTCTTTCCCAGAAGGTTGAAATCAAATACCATTCAGTTGGTCAAACCAGAAAAAAAGAAAATCACTCTTGGTTTGCCTCTGTCCACGTGTTCAGCTCTTCCCTGTTGTACCTGGAGAGATCACTGCTCTTACCCAGCCTTAGTACTAGACATCATACTTGCTTCCTGAACTAGTAAAATGCCTGTTATCGCACAGCTCCCTCTTCCATTCTTGAAAGAGGTTGGGGAAGAAGATAAAAAGGGCATTCTGAGCTGAGGAAATCTCATTTAAAAATCCATGCAAAGCCAGGTAGTGGCATCACACACCTTTAATCCCAGCACTCAGTAGGCAGAGGCAGGCAGATGAGAGTTCAAGGCAAGCCGGGTCTATAGAGCAAGTTCTAGGACACCCAGGACTACACAGAGAAACCCTGTCTTCAAAAAATAAAAGACAAAATTCCCTGCAGTTGTTACATTGCCATGGCACACTTCAGATACTGCACATTGCAGGTAGATCTTTTCAAAGAATGGGAAGGATGGGAAGCTACCAAATCTATTAGTCATTTAAAAAGCCTAGCAACAGCGCTCTAACAAAAGCTGAGACATACAGTAAACGCTTTGTGCTGGGGACTGCACCAGACAAAGGTGAAAAAAACAGCATCTGAGCTCATAGTCTGGGTGTCAAGACAATGTAAGTACCACTATGTTTGGAGTAAAGGAAGAATAGCTAACCTGGTTGGGTTATAGAAGGCTGCTAATGGAAGCCTTAGCTTAGTCTACACAAAGTAACTGGTAGGCAGATGAAAATGCAGTATTTGTTTAAGTGAGAAAACCCACTGCAGTTGGAACAAACTGTGCACCTAAACAGATAGAGAAAAGCATCCTGGGCTTGAACTAATTTATAGAACCAGAATATATTGTATTCGTGATTGAGGTCACAGAGCTGCGCAGAATCTCATGAGAGCATTGAAATCACATAGGAACCAGGGTACTAGAGTCACAGGCATTGGGGGCTAGCTGTAATCCCAGGAGTGCTCAGGAGGAGGATGCCAGAGGATTTTTAGTTCATGGCCAGCCTGGGGCATACAGTGAATTCGCTATCTCAAAAATAAATGAATATATGTGTGTGTGTGTATATATATATATATATATATATATATATATATATATATATTAGTTCTATCTGTGCTTTACCCAATGGAGCACAGTAATCTTTGGCTATAGGGAATACATCCCAATACCTACAGTGCATACAAATGGTATTAAATCCTATACACACACACCTACATACAATAAAGTTTGATTTATAGAGACACGGTAAGAGATTAACAATGACTAGTAATCCAGTAGAACTGTATCCTTGTAGTGAATAAAAGTGGGTACACAACCAAGTGTGGTGACACATGCCTTTGATCCCAGCACTTGGGTGGTAAAGGTACATGGATCTGTGTGTTTGAGGCCATCCATAGAGTTCCAGGTCAGCCAGGGCTGCACAGTGAGACCCTATTCAAAACAATAAGTACCCTGCCTCCCTTCTCCAAAGGACTTACTGTACATTCTCTGAAGAGAAGCACTTTCAGCTGCTCGTGGGCATATCTCAGTTGCCAGCATCACAACGTTTACGATTTGAACGTGATTAAGTGAAGTAAAGGTGCCCTGCATACAAGCACTTATTGCAGTCCTGGAGTAGACTGATAACCCACTGGGCTACTTACTAAGTGACGAACAGTAATAGTGTGTACAGTGCGTATAAACAAGATGATTCATGTCCCAAGTCACTCAGAACAGGACAATATGCAGTTCGAGCTCATTACTCGGGACAGCATGCAGTTCAGGTTCCAGGACCTAGCATGATTAATATAATTAGTATTACTTTGCCTCAGTAGGTAGTGTAGTACTTTACTCCCCCATTCAGTATACCCAGTAACTTTGGATTACTCATAGCTTCTACTTACTCATGTTCTGTTTACTCAGGATTTTATGCAGTCCCTTACAGCACTTCTGCTTTCTCTCTATTATAACCTCAGATTGTGTGCAACTGACTAGCGCTGTGTCTCACGGAACTGAGAGAAACACCCAAGCAGATAATTACTCTAAATTTTTCCTATGTTCTCTTATGGTATTGCCTTGCCTTTGTGATAACTGTTCTGAACAGACATCCATCTAGAATTATAAACAGGACACTGGGTAGGGTGAAGTTTTGCAGTTTGATTCTGCAGCTCTGAAGGAGAAGGACAAAAACAGAAAGGAATTTCAAACAAATGTACAGTGCTACTTAAAAGGAGAAATAGCGTCCAGTGGAGTTGGGGGCATGCCTCACTGGCAAAGCATGAAACATGGAGTTTGGATCCCAGCACCCATGTAAAAGGCCGGGCATGGTGGTATACACCTGTAATCCCAGCATTGGAGAGGCAGAGACAGAAGGCTCCTTAGGGTCCACTGGCTAACAGGTCTATCCAGCTTTGGGTTCTGTGAGAGACCCTGTCTGAGAAATAAAATGGAGAAGAGATTGGAGAGGACACCAGACACTGACCACCAAACAGTCAGACCACCCCATGTACACATCAAATAAAGAAAGGAAGAAAGGGAGTGATAGTACCCAGACGCCTGTTTGATCTTTGGAAATGGGAGTCAGGTGGAAAGAAGTCTTAAAAAAAAAACTGTTGACTTCTGGTTTGGCCCTACGTAGATGCTGGTAAGCAGAAGCGGATGAAGGAAAGGTCCTGCTGCATGTTGTGGAAGAGAGGAAAGATGGATTTCTCACAGATCCGAGTCCAAAGTGTCTGAGAACACCCAGCATGAGGCAGTGTAAGCATTTAAACTATAGAAATTAGGCTAAGTGGATGAGGTGTATTTTATTGCAGACTGAATGGTCTCGTTGAACAGCCCAGGCAAAAGGTTGGTGGGTTCAGGTAACTGACAGTGGAGGATGAGAGGGAGCCAGGCTTAAGAACCCGTATCCCTCTCACCTTCCCATCACTTTGACATCCAAGTCTCCAGGTGGACTGGCTTAGGCACAAGATGGGCTCTGGGCAGCTCTGAGCAGGTACCCTACCCAGCCGGGACAGCTAGCTCTTCCAGCTTCACTATGAAAGCGTCTTAGGAGAAAGATTCAGTGAACTATACTGGCTCACTATCCATTCTTCAGTCAGTCCATGAGGCCAAGGGAACAGGTAGTGCTGCCTTGGGCTCCATCTTAGTGGTATGCCTTCCTGACTCCCTTAGGGCTGGAGTGAGGAAGGCACACTCCCAGAAACAGAGTGTCACAGGAAGATTGTGGACAAACATTGTTTAGGGCATAGGTTTCCTTTCTGAATGTGTGAACGACACTTCGTAAGTCAGTTGTATGCTATTGCTCAGTGACTAGGCAATGGAGTCTTTTCTCCTTTTTGGGGTGGAGGGGGGGTTGGTTTTTGGAGACAGGGTTTCTCTGTGTGTAGCTCTGGCTGTCTTGGAATTCACCCTGTAGACCAGACTTGTAGGGGTTAGATAAATTAGATTTAGAAAATATATAGGAGTTTCTGATACTGTCTCTTAATTCGGGGCCTGAAGAGCATTATCAGCATGAAGTCAGCAAAAACAGGAAAGACTCAATAGACTGAAAAACAAGGTTGAAGTCAGGAAAACAGGAAAGATTTAATGGATTTGAAGAAACAAAGTATCTGGCCTGACATTGTTTTCAGCTGCTAAGTGGGCAGAGCCCAAATTAAGCTGAAACAGAGTTCCTCCTATTTGAGGACAGTGCGTGGAGCCCAGAAGAGAAGAGGCCCCTGATGCTAGAGAGCTCCAAGAGTCCTGCTGAAAAAAGGGCCAGCTCCCTCCCTGAAGCAGAAAGAAGCCGGTGAGCAAAGAAAGCCTGAGCAAGACACCAAAAGGCCAAGGACTGGACCCTGTGGCTCAGCTTTTGCCTAGAGGGGTTTGATCTGTCCGGATCAGTGGCCTAAAGGAAACGGTGCCTGGCTTTAAGGACTGAGGCAGAGCAGCTGAGTTCCTGATTCAAAAGAAGTAAGTTGGCCTGCAGACGGCTGTGGTCTCCCACAGAGAAGAAAGCATGAAGCCTTATTTAAGGTGAGACTGCAATAACCAACTGACCCTGACGAACCTGCATCTGAGAGATCCAGAAAAAGGACTGCTAAGTGTGTTAAAGAATCTACAACAAACACTGTGTTCCTGATGACTGAGGACCTGCCCCAGAGACTGTATCATTCTAAAAGGTTATGAAAGTAGTTGTTATAATTATCAATAGGTTTAGTGGATAGGTTAAAGGGGTTGTAGGAATTTATAGGATTAATAGTTAAGAAATTGTTGGTGTTTGTTATAAGTGAATTTAGTAATAAATAAATAAGTGATAAATAATAATTTAAAAGTTCGGTTACACAGACTGGCCTGGAACTTACAGAGATTCACCTGCCTCTGCCTCCTGAGTGATGGGATTAAAGGCGTGCACCACCATGCTCAGCCATTACAGTTTCTAACTGCCACACACACACACACACACACTCAGAAGGACTTTACAAACATATGTATCAGATCTCCATTGTTCTGACAAAATGCCTTATGTGATAAGGCCACTAGGAGGAGTGGCCTATTCTGGCTCACAGTGCTCAGTGGCTCCAGTGATCTAAAAGACCCCAACACACCCCAACTCGTAAAGGCTCCACCTCCTCCCAGTAGACTGCTGTGCTTTTAACACCGAGACTGTTTGTGGCAGTTTCACACTCAGACCGCCATTGCATCCCCAAAGTCAGATCCAGATTAAGGCAGGAGGAAGGGGGCTTCAAAGAGAGTTCTCCAAAGTGTTAAAGGAGTGAAGTAATGGGTTATCTGTTTGAACTTACAAGGAAAAGCAATGGTTGTCATACAGAAGCTGTGCGTATGCATATGAAACTGGTGATGAATCCACAGAAAGCCAGACTGGTGATCAAAATGAAGTCATTATTGATCCCGAAAAACAAGTTATGAAAGAAAGGAAGTGAATGTGGAATCGTTTCTCCCTCTGCATTCTTATGGGCAAGTATAAGTAATGACTAGAAACTTTATCATAAAATAACAAGATTAAGAAAATGGAGTTTCAGAATTCTTTCTTGCCTCCTATGATAACAGAAAGCCTAAAATTGGCAAGATATGGCTGTATAGGGCTAGAGAGATGGCTCGTTAGAGTGGAACCCCCATGATTAAATTGTGAAGAATTTATAGTAAATGAGAGACCAGAGATAGATGTACACAACAGCACCTTGCCATGTAATGCCCTGTCCTGCCTTTAAACCCTGCTGGCAAGAAGGCCATCACCGTGTGCAGCCCCTAGACTTAGACCTCTAGAACTGTGAGCTGACCAAACCTCCTGTCTTTACCTCTCTCTGTGCATAGTTTTGTGTCAACTTGACACAAACTAGAGTCATCAGAGAGGAAGGAGCCCATAGGCAAACCTGTACAACATTTTCTTATTTAGTAATTGATGGGGGGTCAGCTTATTGTGGGCGGTGGCATCCCTAGGCTGGTGGTCCTCAGTTCTACTAGAGAGCAGGCTGAGCAAGCCATGGAGAGCAAGCCAGTAATCAGCATACCTCCATGGCCTCTGCATCAGCTCCTGCCTCCAGGTTCCTGCTTTGTTTGAGTTGCTGTGCGGACTTCCTTCAGTGATGGACTACAATGTGGAAGCATAAGCCCAATACACCCTTTCCTCCCCAACTTGCTTTTTGGTCACGGTGTTTCATCACAGCAATAGAAATCCTAACAAAGACACTCTCCCAGTCTGTGAAATTGTGCTAGTAGCAAAATTTCTTTTCTTTTCTTTTTTTTTTTTAGATTAACATATTTCCACTCTCTCTCCTTCCCTAGGCTAATCCTCATTCCTAACTAAAATAAACTACTAATCAGTGAGTCTGCATGTGGCCTATTTGTGTTTCTGCTATCATGGTAGTGGCAGTCTATGCAGTCAGCTCTTAACCTGTACAAAACAACAACAGTACCTCCCTCAACAACTTGTCAATGTAGAGTAATCCATTGTTTTTAGCACAGGAGGTTGGTACCTAACAATTCTTAGCTGCTCGCATTTTGTTGTCATTGTTAGTTTTATATTCGCATGCGCCCTTATGGTTATTTCCATTTGTGTTGGAGCTAACTGCCACACAGTGACAGATTTAGTCTTGTGAAATTTTATCCACCTTTCATGACATAAAATGTATATTCGCCATACTAAAAACTCAGCAGAATCCTTTTCAGACCTCAAACAAGTGATGTTCCCTTGCCCATTTCCTCACTTGAAATGGGGGTAACACATTCTATATTGTTAATAAGGTTAAAACTAATGATGTGTATGAAATACGCCTCAAGGAAACAAATGTGCTTTAATTCATTGCCTTGTGCTGTGAGCCTTGTCTTAGAGCCCACAGGCTGATGCAAACAGGGAAGAATTCCATCAATCCTTGGCCATGCTGCCAAAACCTTGGTTCTACTAGGCGTTGAGCCATGTGCCGTTTTTTGACGATTACAAGATAGCTGATTCATTCCACCACTCATGAATTCCAGAGGCATAATTCCCACTCACTTTAGAGGCAATTTAGGGAAGCATTCTGCAGAGAATGATGAACTTCATGCTAACTGGGATGACAGTGCCCTGCTAGGTACCCTCCCTGGCAGAAGGAAGGGCTCACATACCTTCTTCAACATTTCCAGAAGGTGTGCTGCCCCCAGCATGTGCCAGCCTTCCCAGGAAGCAATTGCCCACCACAATTTTCCTGTTGTCTCTATTCAGAAGAACCAGGGCTTTCCTGACGGCACACCAAATCAACCTAAGGTGTCTGGGTGACGGCCCCTCCCCTTGCAGATCCACCCTGCCACACACTTCCACCTCCCTGTGCCATCTTCCTCATATCTAAGTTGTTCCATGCTTTCTTTGGCTTGCTCATGTTCATGTTATAGCAACATTTGTATCCCCCGAGGTAACCACTTCTCATTGTGCCTTACCTGTAGAACCCTTCACCATGTTCTCTGAGAAACCTATGGTGGCTCTTGTCCTGATTTGCCCAACACACCCTGCTCTACATTTTACTGAACAGACAAAGCTCGTGACAACGATGGACCACAATACTTGACCCCGTAGCCTAATGTTATCCCTATTTCAGATGACGTGGGGTTCATTTGGGATGGCATGGACTGTTATCCCTGTTTCAAACAAGCACACAGGCTCAGGGAAATCCCTTGTTAACTACTGTATTAACTCTTAACTTCCAGCATGAAGAATGTGAATTTTGTAAAAATTTGTAAAAGTCAGTAGAATTTTACTGGAGGGTAGATATTGTACTTTGTGGCCGTTAATTGCATAAGTTAAAATTATCATAAAGGGATATGTGTCTGTACTGTTAAAAACACTGTCACTGCACTGTCTGGTGCCCATGCTAAGCCTGTGACACCACCTATATAAAACAACAAGTCACTGAGTAAGGTCAGTGAGCTTTTCATCAGTGTGATGGAATACCCAGATAAACACCTTAGGAGCTAAAGGCTCCATGTTGGTCTCAGAGGTTTCAGCCAAGGGTTTGTTTAGCCGCTTAATCGCTTAGTTCTGTGGCAAAGCGGAAACAGCATGACATAGGACAATCTGTAGGAAGGCTTCTCACCTCGTGAGAGCCAAAGCAGAAGAGAAAAGCCCCAGCACAGGTTGTAATCTTCAAAGGCATTCCCCAGGGACCCGCTTCCTAAAGCCACTCCTCCCCCTGCCCGGCAGCCATTCGATTTTGAATGCGTTGGTTGATTAATCCTTGGCTGTGTTTAATGTTCTCATTAGAAGTCACTGAAATGCTACCAGTATCGATCCAAACTTTCAACACATTTCTCATCTAAACCTCATTGGTCAATTTCTTGTTGCTATGGCATTACCTGGCAAATGTGAGGTAAGGGATGAGTTTATTCTGGCACACAGTTTCACATCTCAGAAAACGTTACAGCTGACGCAGCTCCGTAAGGAAACCGGAGCTCGTGGCATAATTGTACCGGATGCACATGATACCGGGAGCTCAAGCCAAGATCAGATACGGTATCACCTTCAAGACCTGCCCCTCCATGGAATACCAATGTGATATAGGCACTGCACGTCCCAGAGGTTCTACAGCCTCACAAAACAGTACCACCAACTCATAATCGTGACCTTATGCCACTGGCCTCAATTTCAGGATGAAGAATGAATGCATTTAATCCCTCTCCAGGTATCTGTTCTCTGACGGCTAGTATTGTCAGCTGGACAGCATTTAGCATCATCTAGGCTGCAAGTCTCCAGGCACACCTGTGAAGGACTAGGTAAAATCTAGATTAGGTTGGCCTCTGGCCATGCCTGTGGGGAATCATCCTGATTAAATTAAAGTTAATGTCAGTAACAGTGGGGGAAGCCGGTCCCTGAGCATGGGCTCTGGGCTGCATGGGAAAAAGAAAACTAGCTGGGTGTGGGCTGCATCATTCCATGATTCCTGGCTGTGAATGCAATGTAAGCTCCTGCTGCCGGATTTCTCCACCACGGTGCCCTCAAACCGTGAGCTAAAACAACCCCCCCCCCTTTTTAATTCTTTATTATGTATACAGTGTTCTCTCTGCAGGTACACCTGCAGGCCAGAAGAGGGCACCAGATTTCATTATGGATGGTTGTTAGCCACCATGTGGTTGCTGGGAATTGAACTCAGGACCTCTGGAAGAGCAGTCAGTGCTCTTAACTGCTGAGCCATCTCTCCAGCCCCCAACAAACCTTTTCTACCTTACGCTTTTTTTTGTTTGGTTGGTTTGATTTTTTTGTTTGTTTTGTTTTTCAAGACAGCATTTCTCTGTGTATCCCTGGTTGTCCTAGACTCACTCTGTAGACCAGGCCAGCCTTGAGCTTAGAGATCTGCCTGCCTCTGCCTCCCGAGTGCTGGGATTAAAGGTGCACACCATCATGCCCAGCCCTTATGCTATTTTTTTTTTTTTGGTTTTTTTCGAGACAGGGTTTTTCTGTGTAGCCCTGGCTGTCCTGAACTCACTTTGTAGACCAGGCTGGCCGCGAACTCACAAAGATCCACCTGCCTCTGCCTCCCAAGTGCTGGGATTAAAGGCGTGCGCCACCACCGCCCGGCCCCTTATGCTATTTTTAACTGCATATTTTATCACAGCATCAGGAAAAAGAACCCAAACAGCTGTACATTCTCAACAGTGCCAAATCCAAAGCCTCCCTCAAACCCAAGACAAATTGTTATTGTCCCTATAAAATTCAAAATGGCAAGTCACAGGCTTCCAGCATGAAATGGGCAGAGAAACAGCTTCAGGGAGGAGAGGACCAAGCAGAACTGAAACCCTTACAGGCAAACAAACACTAGATCCTATAGTTTCATGTTGAACAGCAGGGCACAGGTCAGCATAATCAAGTTCCAGACACTTGGGCCATCCCTAAAACCCTGCTGATTGTAGCCCACATGGCCTCTTCTCTTGGATGGCCCTGGTCACTGCCTGTGGCTTTCCTCAGCATATAATACACGTGCCCCCCCCCCATGGATTATATCTTGCTGTCTCCACTGATGCTTCAGCTTCATTTCCAGGAGTTTCCTGCTGTGCATTGTGGATCCCAGGCCTCTCTGGGAAATCTGCAAGGAAGCTTCCTTAACTCTTGCCTATGTGGGCTGGAGAGATGGCTCAGAGGTTAAGGGCACTGGCTGTTCTTCCAAAGGTCCCAAGTTCAATTCCCAACAACCACACAATGGCTCATAACCATCTATCATGAGATCTGATGCCCTCTTCTGGCATTCAGGCATACATGCAGGCAGAATACTGTACAAATAAATAATAAATGAATCTTTAAAAAAAAAAACCCTCTTGCCCATGCATGTGTGCAAAACAAACACCAAGTTCTGTCACCAGCTTCACTGGTGGCCAATCCTACTTAAATTATAGGTATAAAGGCCTCTGGCTATGAAGATGCTTTATCACCCCCCAGGAAACACTTCTCCAAGCAGTCCTGCCCAAAAACATCACAACAGAGCTCCCTCCCTTGGTTTTCATTGTTCGTTTATTTTTCTGATTTTAGCCTAGCTCCTATTACACAGTGCTGGCTGGCCTTGAACTTGCAGAAATCAGCCTGCCTCTGTCTCCCCAGCATTGGGGTTAAAGGTGTGTGATGTCACACCTGGCCAGACTACCCTCAGGCTCAACCTCTTCCTTTTTTTTTTTTTTTAAATTAAAGGGGGATTTGTTAGACTGACATCCAGAATGTAGTCTAAGTAGTCCAACAATGGCTAGGAAAGACTGACAATAGAGTTGTTCAGCTCTCTAGGCCGGATGTCTCATCAGTCCTAACCTAGTGCTGAAGGCCTGGAGCATTGCTGGAGAGCTACTGATCCCCAGTCTGTGTTGAAATCCTGAAGAAGAATGTTCTAATATAGGGGGAGGAATGCTTCAGCAAGAAGGTAGATGGGCTTGCCAGTGAGAGTGAGGGCAAGCTGGCAAAAGACAAATATTTCTTCTCCCACCAACCCCTGAGCTTCTAGTGAATGGGGTCCTGCTAATGCCCAAGCAGCACATGGCTGCTTTCCTAAAGTGTCTGTAAGATACGGCTTTGGGCTGTCACTAACCTCAGGTCTAAACATGCCCCTCCTCTAACCAGCGCACTCTTTACAAAGCTCTCTGTGCTGTTTCTGTGGCTGTGGTTTTCTCTATAAACCCAGCTAAAGGCAGCCGGTAATATTCTTGGTTGGGTCCAAATGCTGTGATGCTCTTAAATTTCCTCAGTTCATCACTTTCAAACCCAGCTTCCCAGTGCCTCTGCATATGGACAATGAGTAGACAAGTTCTTTGACAGACATGGCTTGAATGGCCCCAACTCCAATTCCCAGTGGGGTTCATTTCTATCGGAGACCTCATTTGCAGTCCTGTCAGCATTGTGTTCTTCTGAGTTCACACCAAAGTTATTCGTTAACACTTGCCTCCAACATTTTTAGATTTTTCTAGCCAGCTTCTACAGACCTTTTCACATTCCTTCCATAAACCAGTTCTAACATCCTGACCCATACAGTCACATATAGTCACTGGATAGTCACTGTACAGTCAGTGGATAGTCAATGTAGAGTCAATGTATAGTCACAGCAGCAACCCTACTTCTTAACACCAATTTTCTGTGTTACTTTTCCTTGCAGTTACAAAATACTCTAGAAAAGTAGTTTAAAAGAGGAGACATTAAGCCGGGCGGTGGTGGCGCATGCCTTTAATCCCAGCACTCGGGAGGCAGAGGCAGGCGGATCACTGTGAGTTCGAGGCCAGCCTGGTCTACAAAGTAAGTCCAGGACAGCCAGGGCTACAGAGAAACCCTGTCTCGAAAAACCAAAAAATAAAAAAATAAAAGAGGAGACATTTATCTTGGCCCACGGTATCAAAGGTTTCCATCCGTGAGGCTCAGCTTTGTCACTGTGGCCCTGTGGAGAGGCAGAATGGCAGAGGGAAGTGAATGGTACAGCAGGAGGGCTCATCTCATGGCAACCATGACACAGAAAATCAGGACATGGGACCAGAGACAAAATACGCCTTCCTTTCAAAGGCACAGCCCAATGACATACTTCTTCCAACTAGGCCACATATTCTAATGAACTCATCAGCATGTTGATCTGTATCCTTCCCATAGCACTAGGGACCATCTAGGGACAAAGCCTTCAACACATAAGCCTTTTGAGGAACGCTTCATATCCAAACCACAATAATACTTAACTAGTATTTTTCTACAAATGAGGAATTGATTGGCCAGATACAGTTACCCCATTACCATGATAAATAGAAACAAGGACAAGCTACATAAGGGGAAATCAGTTACAGAAGTCCAATTTATTGTTGGAGGATATGTTACAAGACTCCAGTGTTTCCTGTGACCATGGATGATTTGAAGTGCTGTAATTTAATTTCTTTTCCATCTTAATTAAGCACTTATCACATGTTAAAGCCATATTTTTGTAGTTGAGGTAACTTAACAAAACTAGCATAAATTCCTTTTTTCTTCTTGACAGTTTCAGGGATAGAAACTGTTTATGCTTTTTCTCTGGCATATCTAAATTTCCAGCATCATTATTCATGCAAATGAGGGCCATTAGAAAATAGAGTTAGGGTTTTGAACACAGGTTCTGATGATCTGATAAACAAAATAGCTAAGTAACTGATAGATGGGGAGTGTGCACTGCATGGGATCACTGCACAACAGATAATTCACACCCTATTGGGGATAGTGTAGAATAGCACAAAGTTGCATCAAGTTAGTTGGAATGGACCTTATTTAAAATGTATGGGTTGTTTATTTCTGGAACTTTCCATGTAGTATTTTCAAACTGTCGTTGATGTCAGATAATTGAAACCACAGAAAGCAAAGAAGCAAGTAACAGGGGGACTACTAAAGTAGTCGTATATTTTAATAAGAAAGGATCATCAAGCCATTAGGAGCTTTTTGAAAAGTAAAGGCAATTGGTTAGTTTAGTCTCAAATAAATCTATGTTCTTTTGTTTGAAAAAATTTACTAGGTTAAAGAACAGAAGTAAATCCTCAAGGCTGAGGAAAACCATGTGAATCGAGCCATTTTCTTTTCTTGAGCTATATCATTCCTCATTCATCACTCACACCCACCAGCATTTTCTGAGATCTGGAAACTGCCTGCAACCTCCATCCTAACATGATAATATAATCACCACCTAAGTGAAGTGGACCTACTGGAAACAGGAATGATGGAGGATTGTGGGGAGTTACTGATGTCAGAAAGCCCCTGAGCTTGGTGCTAAACGACAGACTCCCATTTTCAGCACCATCCCCTCTTCCATCTGATCTGGGGAAACTCCAGACCCTCTAAGGAGTGTCAAGTAGCCCTCGAGGAACTTACAGGCCCAACCCTTTCCTGATGAGAAACCTGCCCAGTGAACCCCTGGGGATTCTGAAGTTACTTCCCATGCTAATGGTGCTTTGGCTTTCAGCCAGTGACATTTGTCCACACCTCTAACTGTACTTGGAGTAATTCCCCTACCGCACCCCACCCCCGCCCATGGGATAATGAGCTACTACATTTCCTTTCTTATGATAGAATCATACCCTACAAATCAAACACATTCACCTCCAAAACCCCTCCCACTGCCCAAAGATTTATAATGCCTGTGATTGACGAAATAAATTCTTTTTTTCTCCATTCCTCCACCATGACCGTCTGAGACTCAGCTGTTTATTTTGGGCTTGGGAAGGAAGCACTCTTCCTTCCATGAAGAATTTACCACCACCACCGCCTGCATAGCCAGGCTTGCACAGGGCACAGGCTCCAGCTGTACTGCACCAGCTGCCCAACCAGGCTCACACCTCAGTCACCACCCCGGTCATCCCAGTGACCACGACTGAAACTCCTACTTCTCCTACACCTGCACCACTCCCCCATAGTGCTCATCTGCAGCAGTGGCCAGTTAGTGAATGTCCAAGAAACAGCCACCAGATCCACGAGAACCAAGCCAGACTCCCAAAGTTGCTTGACTTGGTCTTGGAGCTCCAAGCTCATCAAGCTGCCTAGCCCAGTGCCAGCAATTTAGCTAAAAGAGCTGGTAACATTTTGCCCCATGCATGAGAGAGTTAGGACTACCCTAACTCTCCTGCTTTCTTATTAAGAGAGTTGTAACCACATGTGAGTGAAGGAGAAAGTCGTTTCTCCCATCTGACCAGACATCCTGAGGGCAGGGATCTCGGCCCATGGTTTTTGCCCAGACTAACGCAGCCTAGACCTTCTGGCAGAGGAATGTGCATTTCCAGCCTAATAGCAGACAAAGGTGAAATTCCCTGCCCAAAGATGAAGAATGACAGAGGACTAGTTCAGCCTGAGACACGGCATTGGTGGGTATCATTTACCCAAAGGTGAGTTCAGAAAGACAGGTTCAGGAACATGAGAATGATGGAGTAAGCTGTCCATTTTTAAAAATTAATTTATCTATTTAGTAGAGTGAGAGTGCGCACACCATGGTGCAGGCCTGTAGGTTGGTGGACAACTTGTAAAAGTCAGTCCTCTCTACCATTTGGGTTCCAGAGAGTGAAATACTGTTGTCACAGTGTGGCAGCAGTCACCCTTACCCACTGAGACATCTAGCTACCTCCAAGACTTCAAGGTTTTTTAAATTTATTTTTATTTTATGTGCATTGATTTTTTTTGCCTGCATGCATGTCTGTGTGAGGGTACCAGATCCGCCGGAATTGGAGTTATAGACAACTGTGAGCTGCCATGTGGGTCCTGGAAATTGAACCTTGGTCCTCTGGAAGAGCAGCCAGTGCTCTTAAGCACTGAGCCATCTATCCAGGGCCCAAGATTTCAGCTTTAAACAAACTGGGTTTCCTCATGTTTGCGTCTGGTGTTACAAGAGCCAAAATAAAGGGTCCTTGGAGAGAGCAAAAGGTTTAGGCCCAGGGCAGGTGAACGGCTCCATATCCATACACATGTGGA
>CAJQZJ010032380.1:1644327-1711283 GCA_907164525.1 Lophiomys imhausi | reverse complement strand
TGATTTCCCCATCACAAGAGACAGCGATCTGAAGCTGCGAGCCAAGATAAGCCTCCTTCCTTAAGGCGCCCTTGCCAGAGTTTTATCACAGCAACAGGACAAGCAACTAAGATGAGGAGTTCCCTGCAGCAAGACCACCATGGAAGTTCTAACTTGTTAAAATGTTGCTCAAGTTAAAAGAGACTGAAAAAAAAAACCCCAAAACCACTAAACAGGTCCCTGCTTGAAACCAAGCAGAGAGAAATGTTTCCCAAGTTCAGTCACCAAGGTGTAAAGAGGCCACTAGTACTACTATATAGTAGAAGGTGCCAGAGCACAGCTTAAGCTGGCAAAGGAACCTGGCAGCATACTCCCAGAGTGCTACTTTTACAATTGTGCAAAATTCAAGAATTTCAGGGTCATGAATGCTTGCATCGTGATTTCCACAAATGGTCAAGTACAGGTAATGTGTGGCAGGCTTAGATTTCCTGTCAGGCCTCTTTGAGAGGCCATTGTGTGAAACTATGAAGGTAAGACCTAAGTTGTAATGGAAACCCCAGGATATAGAAGACAGCAGGACCGTGGGCTTGCTAAGGAAAGCTGCAGGCATGGACGGCAGCTGGCCTAAGAGGGAGGTCATTTGAGCAGCAGACGGAAGAGCTGCTATGACCAAAAGCAAGTTAGGGAAGAAAGGATTTCTTTAGCGTATATTTCTGCATTGTAGTCCATCATTGTAGGAAGCCAGGACCCTGGAGGCAGGAGCTGATGCAGAAGCCATGGAAGGGTGCTACTTACTGGCTTGTTCCCCATGGCTTGCTCAGCCTGCTTTCTTATAGAACCCAGGACCACCAGCCCAGGAATGGCACCACCCACAGTAGGCTCTCCCCATTGATCACTAACTGATGGAATGCCTTACAGGCTTGACTACATCCAGATCCTGTGGGGGCATTTTCTTGAGGTTTCCTCTCAGGTGAAAGCTATAGCTCATGTCAAATCAACACAAAACTACCCAGCACACTACCCAATCCCATGAAAGCATAGATGACACCTTCACCCACCCCAGATGCCAGGCGCAGAGCTGCAAGATTTCATATTTGCCCCGCCGAGTTTTGGTCTGATCTTTCCTTACTATGCTCCTGTTCTCCCTTTAACAATGGGAATGTTCATTCCGTGCCACTGTACATTGATGTAGTGCCGGCTGTTTTCATGGTGGCGCACAGTTAAGACATTGCATTGAGTCTTAAAAGACTTCGAGCTTTGAGTTTTTAAGCCATGTTCGGAATGCTAAGGCTTTGGGGAGTCCTTACAGATGAACTAAATGTATTTTGTACTGTAAGTCAACCATGAGCCTTTGAAGACCAGGGGAAGGCTATTGATTAGAAGTGGTGTGTTTGAGTAGTAAATTCACAAAAGGTAGACCTAAGATGATTAATTAATCTTCATTGTCACCCGGGAGCCATATCGGCGAGTTTGTTTCTGAGAGAGTTTCCAGAGATTTTAACTAAGAATGGAGCCATCCTATGGATTGGGGTCTCAGAATGGATAAAAGTGCAGGGGGGGGGGGAAGGCTCAACTGTCTTAGTTACTTTTCTGATGCTGTGATAAAATACCATGACCAAAGCAACTTATGAAGTGATGAGTTTATTTGGGCTCACAGTTCCAGAGGGATCCATCTCTGCAGGAAGATATGACAACCAGCAGGCATGGTAGCAAGAGCAGGAGGTTGAGAGACCACCTCTCAATCACAAGTACAAAGCAGAGAGAGAAAGAGAGACAACTAGAAGCAGGCTGATTCTGTATACTCTGAAAGCCTGTTCCCACTGACACACTTCCTCCTCAAGGCAATAGCTCCTAAACCCACCCAAACAGTGCCGCCAACTGAGGACCGAGTGTTCCAATGCCCAAGCCTACGGGGGACATTTCTCACTCAAACCACCACCAACCACCAGCAAAGCAGCTCTGACTGCTGATGAAATGTGACCTGTGGCCTCACATTTCCAGCCATGACTTCCTCACCATCATGAGCTGTATCCTCTAAACCAGGAACCAGAATAAGCCCCTTTCCCTTTCATCGCTTCCGTCACGCATTGTGTGACTGACATGAAAAGTAACGCACTGGCTTATGTTCTAGCCACCGTTCCAGGTATGAACCCTAAGAAGAAAGACTAAGTCTGTCATCCTCACAAACTAGTACTCGAGACTTGATGGATGCAGTACAAAGTCCCTCTTCCATGTGTTCTAAGATTAGATATACTCTTTGAAGAGTATATTTCAAGTCATTTTGACATTTGACTCTTAGGTAAAGCATCTCAACATTTCATTCTAGTCTGTGTACAGTCTTTTTTTTTTCCAATGAAAACTGATTAAGTTTCAACAAATTTCAATTAAATCTTGAAAGTCAGGTGTAGTGGCACAGGCCTCTAATTCCAGCACTCAGGAAACAGAAGCAGGCAGATGTCTCTGAGCTTAAGAGCATCCTGAGCAACATAAGTGAGATCCTGTCTAAAAGAAAATCCACCTGACAATATACTACCAAATCCCATGGGGTGCAATGTAAAGATTCCATATTCCTTTGGAACACTGGTCTCGTGGGGGGGGCAGGTTCTCAATCAGAATACAACTCGCCACTTCATAAAAATGGGTATGTTAATCAGCTTTCTGTCATTATGACAAATATCTGGCATAGACAATGTAAAAGCAGGAAGACTTTCCCAATTACATTTTCAGAAGTCCCAGTCCAATGACTGCTTGGACCCATCAGGTCCACCTCGTGGTGATGTGGGACCCCAGGGACCGGGTGGAGCAAAGCTGCTTATCTCAGCAGAGAGGGGGACAGGGAGACGAGGAAAAAAAGAGGGAGCGAACAACTGAGACCTGGAGGGAAAGGAAGCCAGAGATTTAGGAAAGGCGGCTTGCATGCTCCCAACCCAGCAGGGCTTGGTGATTCATGCCTGTAATCTTACCATCCAGGAGGATGGGGCAGGAAAACTGCAGTGAGTTTGAGGTTGTTATAGGCAACAGAGTTTGAAGCCAACCTGAGTTAAGGAGTGAGACCCTGTCTAAAATACAAAACAAAGGTAGGAAGTCCCCCCAGTGTGGTCCCAGAAATCTGTGTGACCAGGGGAGCTGGTCCAGATCAACAGTGAAGTCAAGATGTGTCCAAACTCCAAAAATCTCCTCCTGACCGCCAAGAGTAGAACTGCTTCCTCTATGCTCTGGACCTGCATGTCCTGGGGCACGCAGCCTGTATATCCCCCTTGAGGTAATCACATAACCTGGTGGCCAGATTTCAGGTTAAAACTCCTCTCTCCTTATAAGGACATGTCCAGCTAGCACCTCTTCATGCAAATGAAGCATTCCTAGCACCTTGGCCCGAGCCAATAACACACACTCACCAAAATTCCTCTACCCACTCTCCAAGGTTTATATAGTCCTTATTCACCCCCAATAGAAAAAGTAGTTTCATTAAAGCCCATCCCAGAGAAGACTGTTTCTCCCACATTCACTGCAGACTGAGATCCTTCACAACCCATCTGCCTAGGCTAAGCTTCATTCCTTCCAGTCCACCCCAGCATGCAACAGTGTCTGGATACCCTAAGGGGAAAAGCAGACCTGGGACAACACCCCAGTGACATACTTCCTCCAACTAGGCCTTGCCTCCCAAAGTTTCTATTACCTCCCAATAGCCCAATCAGCCCTGGATGAAACTTCTAGCACATAGCTTTCAGGAACATTTAACATCAAAATCATGAGTAATCTGTACAAGATATCTTTCAGAAAGTAATATATATATATATATGTACTTAAATTAGGTTATGGTAACTGTTGTGCAACTGTGTAAATATACAATACCAACCGGATTATACACTTTGAGTAAGTGAACTCTATTTTTTTATATCCAAGTTCCTTTAGAATGCAGCAGAATCATAAGATCAGGTTGGTCTGGTCAGCCATGGAATCTGTGAAGATTTCAAAACTCACTCATCAGCAAGACTCGAAGGAACCACAAACTTTTCTAGGTAGAGAAGACAAGAAAAACGTTCCAGACAAAGACAGGATCGACACAAAGGCAGACAAGGGAGCTTGGGACGGAAAGCATACCATTGCTTTTTAGTGTGAGTATTCAGCAAGGCAAGTCAGAGACTGGGGTGGGAATGCACTGAAGGACAAGACCAAGCCTGTTTGGGAAGGCAGGACCAGATCATGAAGGGATAGCTAGTCAAGCTAGCTTTCCATAAAGCATCGGGGAAAACAGTGAAGAACAGTGCTTTTTCAAAGAACATTCTGGGGGGGGGGGGTTGAAAAGTTGCTTGGAGGGAAGTGATACTCATGGTTTTAACCAGAAAGGAAAAATAATAACAGCTAAGTCTACTGTCCTCTCTGCTAAGCACTTCCCTTGAAGTAGCTCATTTGATTGCGAAAGTGAGCACACACCATTCTCCCAACAGATGAAACTCACCTGGTTTACTTCCTCTACCTGTCTTAGGGGAGGAGTTCGGGAAATGCAGCTTCCTCATGCCCTAGGGTAAGGGTGCAGGGAATGCAGTTTCCTTGTACCCTGGTCCCCGTGTTTTTCTCCTGGTACTTCCGCTCCGCCTAAACATCTTTCACTTTCAAAATCTCTTTTTCAAGATTCTCTTCCCTGCCTGAGAATTTTTATTCTCATGAGGATAGGTTATCCTTATGAGCCCATAAGGACAGGTTAATTTGAATAGGCCGACTCCCGATCCATACCTTTTGAGTTAACAGATACATAAATAAGGAAATCAAGTCTCATAGAAGTAACTTGTCTGTGAAAATGCAGGTAATGAATTGAGCATTGATCCAATCACCTTTTTAAAAGTACCATGCTTACAAGAGAGATGTAATATTCTAGGCCGGGTCCCATCCTGGGACTGTGGTAGTAGCAAAATAGGAAGACTGAAGTGCCTGGATTTGGTGCTGGATTAGATATCCAAAAATAGGATAATAGAAAGATGCAACCTAGGGTGATTTTAGCTTCTAGATTGAGCAAGCAGTGCCGTTTTTTCGGGAAAAATAAAGATCCAGGGTTAAACAGAAGTAGCAAAGAGGAGGATGTAGCAAGAGATCTTTTTTTAAGATTTCCTGGTATTCTTAAATAGTGTTAACAAGATTTAACAAGTAAATCTAAACTCCCAGTAGGGAGCTGGGTAGAAAGACACAAAAGAGTTTAACTCTGAGGTAGGCAAGCGTTTAACACTGACTTTTTTTTTTCTCTCTCTTCGAAATAAGGTGTTGTTATGTAGCCCTGGATGGCATTAAACTCACAGCAGTTCTGCCTCAGCCTCGCAAACCATGGGACTACAGGGGGCAACCACAATCCCTGGCTCATCGGCAGTGACGCTGCAAGGCAGATGCTCCAACTAAACGAAAACCCCTTGAACAGGCAGGCAGCGTCGTCGCTTTTTTCCAGATTTTCTGGACGGCGGCTGTGTCAGGGTGGAAGAACGTGGTAGCACCAAGGCCAGGGCGGGCCAGGAGGACCCGTGCAGACCGCAGCACGCGAACGGCGACAGGGACCATTCCTTCCCCCAGGAGCCCCGCGCCCCCAACGACTCCCAACCCCCGGCCCGGCGCGAAGCCTGGGCGCGCACCGCTCGTGTCCCGCGACCTCCGGCCCACAGGGGGCGCTGCGGGCCGCCAGGGCGCGAGCGCGCGGCCTCTCCCTGGTGCGCATGCTCAGCTCCGCTGCGAGCTGCCTTTTTTTTTTTTCTTTTTTTTTTTTTTTTTTTTTTTTCCGGGCCGCCCCGGCGGCTGCGTACTGGCTGTGGGATGGGAAGTGAAGCCCCAGCGGGCGGCTGCGGCGGGGCTGTGCGGAGTAGCCAGCGGCAGGCGGCGGCGCGGCGGTGAGCAGCCGAGAGCGCGGAGCCCGGCGGAGGGAGCACCTGCAGGCACGGGCGGCGGCTCCACCATGGCGATTCGCAAGAAGAGCAACAAGAGCCCGCCGCTGCTGAGCCACGAATTCGTGCTGCAGAATCACGCGGACATCGTCTCCTGCCTGGCGATGCTCTTCCTGCTGGGGCTCATGTTCGAGGTGAGCCCCCCGATCCGGTCTCCCAGTCCCTCGGTCCCCGGGGTGGGGCCCCACCGACCCCGGAGGAGCACCCCGCGGCCCTGCGGCCCCGGCCCGGCCGGGCCCGCCGCCCCCTCCCGCGCCGCGCAGTTCCTGCTTCCCGCGAAGGGTTACGTGGCAGCCGGCGAGGGGCCGGCGGGGGCGGCGGGCGCGGCCGGGCTGGCTCTGCGCGGTGGGCGGACCCGGGACCGGGGCAACGGGGCCGGGTGACTGACAGGGGCCCAACGCCGGACCCGGACCCGGACCCCGACCAGCGGACGCCGCCTACGCGGAGGGCGGGGACCAGTGCCCGCACCCGGTGGCCCCTAGCTCGCCCCGCCGACGGCCGCTCGCTCAACTTCGTGCCCTGGCTCTCCCTCCCGTTTGCGGAGGATCGGGTCTGATCCCGACGCGAGGCTCGCAGCAGCTGTGTTGGTTGAGTCGACCGACTTCGTGTCTGAAGCAGAGGCGATGATGATACTGTCAGGAGTGTGTAAATTCCCTTCCCACAGATCTGAGTGTTTTGATGACTTACTTAACAGCTGTTGAATGTGGGTAATAAAGTTTGCAAGGTGAACCTGTAACAGCCCACGGGTTGTTTCCACCCGCCTCATTACATCCACCCACTCCCCCCCTTTCTAATTTTTTTTTTTAATCTGTAAGCCTGCGGGTCTCATTAAACATATTGGTGGTTACCATTTTGTCTCCTCTCCCCCTGGCATGTAACCTAGTGAGGATAAATATATTTTATTATCCACTTTTCACTAGTCTTTTCCACTGTCGAGAATAGAGCTTTAAAGATTTGAGTGAAAGCGAGAAACTAGTTGGAATGAGACAGCCAGTAATGAAAGGTGAATAGGGTTTTGTTTTTTCTTTTCCACTGAGCCCATGTGGGTTGTTCCTTTAAGTTGTCATTAGATAACTTGCTGTGCTATGTTTGCTTCTCTTCTGAAAGGCTTTTCTGAGTCTACATGTATATACTTCTTCCTGATAGTATCACATATGGTCATCGCCACTACTAAGGAGGTGGCAGGATGAAGGGCAAATGGAACTGACTTATCAAAAAGCTTACTGGGAGCCGGGCGGTGGTGGCGCACACCTTTAATCCCAGCACGTGCGAGGCAGAGGCAGGTGAATCTTTGCGAGTTCGAGGCCAGCCTGGTCTACAAAGTGAGTCCAGGACAGCCAGAGATACACAGAGAAACGCTGTCTCGAAAAACCAAAAAAAAAAAAAAAAAAAAAAAGCTTACTGGGTATCCCAAATCTGAGACGTGGTTTGTCTTCCGTTGCAAATTAAATATAAATCACTTGTACAGGCCTCCCAGCTGTTGTTGAAGAATCAGATAAGTCTGACGCTGTTGTATGGGTGGGTGTTATTTAAAAATGCAGGGCTTGGTGTGTGGTTCTGTGGTAAATACTTGCTTTAATTATTTGTTGGAGATTGGACCGAGGGCTGGTGCTGTTAGGAAAGAGCTCTGTGCCTGGCCTGTGGCCCCAGTCCCTAATGCTTGCTTGCTTGCTTCTACATGTGTCAGAAGTATGACTCTGGGTTCATTTGTCAACAACACACACACAGTGCTAACTATTTGTAATCACTGACATTTTTTTTCCTGCTGTAATACTAAAAGTGACACATTAATGAGGTTGGTAGATGCTTATGTCAGCACTCTAGAGTCGGAGGCAGGAGAATTGTGATTTCAAACCCAGTGTGGACTACATAGCGAATTCCAACTCTGGTGACAAGTACATAAGTTCCTCCTTGTCTTAAAAATAATAGTAATAAAAATAAAATGCAGTGTTTTTGTATGTGCAGTATGTGTTAACAGTTTTGTTTTGTTTTTTATGACTGGCCATCTCCACTTCTCATGCTAACAATTCCTGACTTGAGAGGCATAATTTAGGGGTGTGATGATCTGTAGAGCATATTTGCAATACTGTAAGTGAAGTGAAATATAAACCAGACATTTGGACACTTAGACATGCCACAGCCTGTTTTCATGTAAAGTACTTTGTATACTTTTGTCACATTTTCTAGGAAGTTCACTATTACATTAGTGATTTTTTTTTTTTTTTTTAAAGACAGTCTGTCTCTGGGTAGCCCTGACTGTCCTGGAATTTGTTATGCAGACCAGGTTGACCTCGAACTCACAAGAACCACATGCCTCTGCTTCCGAGAGCTGGGATTAAAGGTTTTTAACAGTAAGTGGATTGTTTTAATACTAAATAGAAGCTTTTAAATCACTCCAAAAAGGAGTAAGTGTTAAAATGATCAACAGAACAGAGCAGTCTGCGCAAGTCACTCATTTCCCTTAACCATATGTTAAAAATTTAAGTTTTGAAAGCACGTTGTTTATATGGGGAAGAAACTGACTAGGTGGTTTTTTGCTGTGTGACTTTTCAAATAACTGCAGCTGAATCTCAATCTAATTATAGAAGTACAGTGTGTGCTGAAATAATAGAGAAGCTGATATTTTACAGAACTGCTAATCCTTTTGTGGAAGAATACTGACAAAATATTAAGAAATTTACGGTAAAACCAAGAAGAAATAACATAGAAGAGAAAACAAGGAAGCGCATGGGAATACTCTAGAAGTCTGCACTCTGCGACTGATTCAAGTTAGGGACTATCAGAACTTATCTTTCCTTATCTATAAATGAGTTATTCAGGGACTTAAATTAGCTAATATGCACAGCACCTCACTCAGTGTCTGACTTATAAGAAGACAGCTGTGGTTATTCCTTGGCAATTCAGGTTGGAAAACAGATGACAGAGGTTTTACACACATAATAAATATCTCTCTCTCTCTCAAAAGGTTGAAGAAGTAATCTGTTTGAGGGAAATGTTTGACTTTAGAAGCCTTTTATTATACAAATCTTGTAAATACGTTTCCTTTTTACAGTCAGTGTCTGTCTACAGGATGCAAATTCTCTTAGTGATTTGTATTTTAAGAAGGAAAAAATGAACAGTATGAAAAGATGGAAGTGGCGGCTCACAGCTGTCTGTAATTGCCCAGCGTGGTGGCGCACCCCTTTAATCCCAGCACTCGGGAGGCAGAGGCAGGAGGATCTCTGTGAGTTCAAGGCCAACCTGGTCTACAGAGTGAGTCCAAGACAGTCAAGGATACACAGAGAAACCCTGTCTCAAAAAAAAAAAAAGATGTAAGGATACTCTGGAAGTTTCCTAGGAGGGATAATATGGAAAAGTAGAAGTTCACAGAATAGTTTTGAAAGGGGTCGCCTATCAGGCACAAACAGCCTATGGATCCCTGATAGGTTTGGGGATATTGACATTTACAGTCATCATGAGACAGTTTTGGAAGACTCCATTTATTTCTAGATTTATTTGTGATTAAGTGCACACATGCCCAGGAAACCTTTGTACCACAGCACCCGTGTAGAGATCAGAGGGCAACTTACGGGAATCAGGTCTGTCTCCTCCTATCATATTTGTTCTGGGACTGAACTCAGATCATCAGGTGGCGGGCACACATGTTTTTAGTTTTAATTTTAAATTTTTTACATTTATGGATGTTTTGCCTGCCCGCATGTCTGTGGGCTACATGTGTGCCTGGTGCCCTTGGAGATCAGACGGCAGTGCCAGGGCCCCTGGAACTAGAGTTAGACAGCTGTGAGCTGCCATGTGGGTGCTGGGAATTGAACCTGGATCCTCTGGAAAGAACAGCTAGTGCTCTTAACCACTGAACCGCCCACACAATCCCACGAGTTTTATTTTTATCATAGCTTGTCTTAATGACATTTCCCCTATCTTTAAAAAAAAAAAGAAAAAACAATTTTATATAAACTGATGGAGAAGTAGAATTTGAGAGAAATTCACATACCTTTCAGGAACCCATTACATACAGTAACCATGCCTACCTCTAACAGTACAGAATACTTAGAACACTTCTGATCTTTATAACATGGACAGACACCAAGCCCCCACATACACCCACTCCAAAACAACAACAACAACCACAAAAAAAAAAACACTGAAGTTTTATGGCTTTCCATCTGTAGACTTGGATCTCATTAAATGTGGTAACTATGTAAGATAGGTCTAAATTAATCTCACTTTTTTTCTTGTAAGTAGATAGTAGTATAAATGTCCCAAAGGCCATGTTTGCTTTTGAGTATAATAAGCATCAGGGGGCGTGTTATAGTGTTAACCACTGTGCCTTACTGCCAACTTGCCAGAGCAATGCTGGATGGGCCGTGAAGCTTGGGAAACTGGAAAATGGCAACAAAGAAGATTTTCTCTATATGTTTTTTTGGTGCATATGTATAACTCCTATTTTTTTCTCCTCTCCTCCTGCCTAAGGTCACATGCTAAGCCAGCTGGAAGCCAGATCTTAATTTTATTTAGAAGCCTCGCATAAAAGGATAATCTAATTTGTGTTGTGTTTAGAACTTGGCACTATATTTATCTTTGGAGATGTACATTTGTATAAAGGAAAGCAAAGTTTTCCCTAGCTGTGGTGTTGATGACCTCATACTATAAACTGAAAATGGGGATATTGACGGCCGCTGAAGAGACAGACAGAGCTTCCATGTCCCGATGCCCACAGCATACATGATGGCGGTTAGAGACAACTTTGAGGGGTCTGTTGTGCCCCCTTTCATCACGTGTGTTCAGGGAATCATACTTAAGTTGTCAACTTTGAGGCAAGTGCCTGTAACCTCTCGGCCATCTTCCTGGCCCCACCAACTTTGATTTTAAGTCCCTTTTTTTGTTTTTTGTTTTTTTTTTTTTTTTTTTTTTTTTTGGTTTTTCGAGACAGAGTTTCTCTCTGTATCCTTGACTGTCCTGGACTCACTTTGTAGACCAGGCTGCCACAGATTCACAGAGATCTGCCTGCCTCTGCCTCCCTACTGCTGGGATTAAAGGTGAGTGATACCACGCCCGGCTTTAAGTTCTTTTTTAACCTTGTATTTTGAGAGACAGAGAATGAGAACATGTATGCGTGGAGGTGGGGTTCAGAAGGTGCCTTGCAAGTTATCTCCTTCCATCACAGAAATCCCAGAGACTGCGTTGGCAAGCAGCAACCCCCCCCCCCAAGCTGTTTCCCCAGGGCCTCCTCACCACGTTTTTAATGCAGTAGTGCCTTCAGTAGCTCTTCTGTTCGTATCCCCCCTATTCAGTAACTCACTTTAGTGACCATATTGTAGACATTTTTATTTTTAATCATAGGCCCTGATTTATCTCTAGATCATGAATTCAAGGATAGCAGAGCTCAGGCACAGCCTACGTAGTGTCTGTCCGTCTGTCCGTCCCCATTCCACTGTTCTTCTGCCGACTCTCTAGCTAGCCCAGAGTCATCGTTGGCATGACTTTGCCTCTTCCTTTCCTCCAGTGTATTAGCTCTGTTGCTTTGCTTTTCTTCCTCCTTGGCTAAAGGAACCCCATTACACCTTGTTCATGGGGCCTGCAGCCACACGTTACTACACTGTATGTCCCGTGAGCTTGCTGCACATAGTGTCTGTAATGGTCTGTTAAACCAAGTGCGATAAAAGGTTAACAGCAGTAATAAAGCAGAACAGTTACACTCTAATCCCAGTTATATGAAGGGCCCTCTTAACACTCACCGTCACGGGGATGTGAGGTGGAACAGAATTAGTTAGGCTGCGGCGCGGAGGTCAGATCTGATGGCCATCGGCCAGCTGTGCCCGCAGCATGAACACACCGGACAAAGGGGACTGACATCCGGGTGAGACCGTTGAGGCAGCACAGGCGTCATCACACTAGTCGCTATGACCCGGTTTAAAACTGACCTTCCAGTCTCAGAGTCGCCACATTTCCAAGGCTGATGTTACTATATGATAATTGAAAACTGTGCTTAAGGGGACACTACTGTTCCTTGCTGTTTCCTCGGTCTTCCCCGCCACCTACCCCCACCCACACGCACTTTCTTTGTGTAGCACAGACTGGCCTCAGATCCACCATGGTCCTCCTGCTCTAACCTCCTGAACGCTGGGATTACAGACATGTGCATGCCCAGTCATGTCTGCCTGTTATAGGCATCTTCTCAATTCACATGCTGAGGAGGACTAGAAAAAAAATCAACCACAAGTTGATATCACAGATTAAGGTTTTTTTTTTTTAACTTCTGAAAAAATCCTTTTTTTAATAATTTATTTTTTATTTCTTCAAGTTACATCTCAATTGCAACCTCCTCCCTACTCCCCCCTCCAGTCCTATCCTTCCACCCTTCTCCCCCTCATCCCCCCATCCTCTACCCTTTTTTTTTAAGGTATTTCTTTTTCCCCCCAACAGCTCCCCCTTTCAGTCCAACAAATGGTTCTTTCTCTTATAACTATAAATACAATACAAAACAACAGAAATAAATAGGCCACAATTATGAGAGTTATATGGCTTAGCATACATTCTCAATGTCCAGTCCGTATGTATTTGGCACCTGACTTTAACATTCTACTATCTAACCATCTCCATGAGTTTAAAGTTCTATATCTAACTCAGCTTTCATACTAACTTGCCTCACAATTTTAAAAACATCTTCTTAGATCCAGAACACCCTCTTGATTCCTAAACAACTCAAAATTTAACTATGACACTCTAGCTATCTATTCTTCAACCACCTCAGAGACCTGAGAGGCATAAATATATCTGATTACATAGGAAGTGCAGGGCCTGCAGCTTCCAAAACTAAGAAATGACATACCAGTGGCTGCCTGGACAGTTCCCATTTTCTCTCCATACATTACAGCATCAATCTTCAGCCGTTTGGCCCCGTTTCTCTGACAGACATTGATTGTAGAGCAGGAATTATGAAGGACTTGCCTACCCTGTCTTGGCAGAGTTAGGCTGTCGACTTACCTGCTTCCAAGTTTTGTCCTTTTTGGACAGCAGTCTGTCTATAGTTGAAGCAAGCGGTTTTTCTTGCCAAGAGAAAGGCTTACCACCAGTTCAACCATCTCCCACTAGAGATTCTTCAATGTTCATCTTCTACTTGGAGTAGAATAGGGGGTGCTGTCAGGAGCTGACATGTCTCAATATCAAAAAATCTTAAGTTAAGAAAACATCTTTGAATGCCGTATTCTGAAGATCTCTTGAGGTTTTTGAAGATGCCCTATCTCTTATATTTAGATAAGCAAATGTTGCTTGTCTCTTAGCAACTTGATTTCTGAGTAGCTTAGAAAATAACTGTGATAGATTGTCATAGTAACTAACAAAATGACACACTTGCATGACTATTAGTTTCCATTTCTTAATTATCCTAAACAGTTTATGATGGTAACAAGAGGCCAAAACTGCTGGGCAGTGGTGGCGCACGCCTTTAATCCCAGCACTCGGGAGGCAGAGGCAGCCGGATCTCTATGAGTTCGAGGCCAGCCTGGTCTACAAAGTGAGTCCAGGACAGCCAGAGCTACACAGAGAAACCCTGTCTCAAAAAAAACAAAAAAAAAAAACAAAAACAAGAGGCCAGCCGGGCGTGGTGGCGCACGCCTTTAATCCCAGCACTTGGGAGGCAGAAGCAGGCAGATCGCTGTGAGTTCGAGGCCAGCCTGCCAGCCTGGTCTACAAAGCGAGTCCAGGACAGCCAAAGCTGTTACACAGAGAAACCCTGTCTCGAAAAACAAAAAAAAAACAAAAAACAAAAAAAAAAACAGGAGGCCAAAACTTTACATTTCATTTTTAAACATTACTAGGTACTATACCTTTAAGAAGCATTACCCTTAATTTTGTATCAATATACAAAGATCAATACAATGTGGCCAAATATAATCTAAATTTTGTATCAATATACAAAGATCAATACCTATGTAGCCCAATACAATCTTAATTTTACATCATATACAAGGGTCAATACCATTGTGGCCAAATATAATCTTAATTTTGTATCAATATACAAAGATCAATACCGATGTAGTCCAAGACAATCTTAATTTTGCATTAATATACAATGATCAATACCAATTTAGCCAAATATAATATTAATTTTGTATCAATATACAAAGGTATAAGGCTATATTCAATAATCTGTCCTTTTTTCTTGATCTTTCCTATACTATGTCTATGTCCCATTTTTTCTCAAGTCTGTTCACTCCTACATAGGAGAGAAAGAAGGATACAGAAAAGAAAAAGAAGTCCCTGGGTCTAACCTCCAAAACCATTTAACAAGACCATTTAACAGCTTGTAGTCTCTTCCCCTAAATAACAAAATTTTCTATTATCCATCAAATAACCAAGGGGGAGATTAAGTTTTTTTAACCTCAGACATAGTCTAAGATCTTTATCCTTGTCCTGGCCAGCTCCTTTCCCAATAAGAACTACATAATCCTCATCATGCAGGCCCCTGTTAACCCTTAACAAGCCAGCATTGCGTGTCACCCCCACAAGTTTCATCAGATGTAAGCTGTTGTGGTGGTACAGCCTGTAATGCTAGGATTTTGGAGGCTGGGGGAAGAATATCTTAGTTCTGGGTTAGCCTTAATTGTCACATACCTCAAGTGTGTGCATGCGCGCGCGTGTGTGTGTGTATGTGTGTGTGTGTGTGCGCGCGCACGTGTGTTTAAATAGATACACACAGGGTAGGTGGGTAGATCCTCATTCTCATCCATTCTCACTTCACTCCCCCGAAAATAAATTTCTTCACTTCACATAAGACAATTCTATCCATGACTCATAACAAATTATAGTCAGACATAGGGATTCACCGTGTATATGGTATATAAGAAACATAAATGAATTGCGTGCTTAGAGCTGAGTCCCATCTGGAAAATATCCTGTGGTATATGTGCAGATGCTTCAGAATTAAAAACAAAAAAAAAAAAACCAACCAAGTTTCTGTGGATCTTAGGCATGTGGATAAGGGAGACGTAGAGCCTAGGAGAAAGTACTGGATAACTCTAATAGATCCCTTGCTCAGCACATCTTTACATTGTTTCACTCCCTTCATCCATGTTTTAATTCCTCCTTTCCCTCGGGCACTGTCCATCAGCCTTGCACAAACTCATTCTCTTTCTACTCGTCAAAGCAGCAGCAGCATCATGACCAGCTGCTAAGAGGGTTTGGTGCCATCTTAACACTCGGGATTTCAGTCCATTGCGGTTTGACGTCTCTGTACCCTTCATCCAACGTCACTCAAGCTGACCCATGGTGACTTCCACGGGCTGGAGACCAGCCTTTGCCACATAGGCCCTTAGAAGACACTTGCCCAAAGCAAAACGGGGACGTCACTTGCCTAGATGATAAACTCTCACAGTTTAGCTTCCATATGTGAATAGTAATTCCCAAGTCTTTATGTAAGCTAAGTCCTGCCTGTGGGGTTCTGATTGGGTGTGAGCCACCTTGCCAACCCTGTATCTCACAGAAGTCTCAATGAGTTGATCAGTCTCTTCCCTTCTGTTCTCATACTCCGCCTTTTTTATTGTCACTGTGTTGTGTAAGCTGTAAGTAATGTGAGACTGTTTTGCTTACCAAACCTTACTCTGCTTCCTAAGCACCTCCTCTATCCCACCACCATTGTGCTAGTGCTGACTTCACTATCCTTCATGGGATGTCTTGCAAAAGCCTTATGCTTGCTTTACATGTCCACTCTGGTATTTCGTCTTCTATTTATCCTGTAACACTGATGAGTCACCTAGTATTTTCTAGGTGCCATGCTGGGTTCTTTAAAATTATCATTGTATTCATCAACTTACTCTGTGGAGGTCAAAAGACAACCTACAGGAGTCCATTTTCTCCCTCTACCATGTGGGTTCCCGAGGTTGTCAGGCTTGGTGACAGGGACCCTTATTGGCTGGGCCATCTCACCAGCCTCCCCCTACTGGGTTAAGAGCATACAGTGACAGGAGGCTGTATCAAGGTCCCTAGCTCAGGCCCTTATCTCATAAGGGCACAATAGAAGGGAATGTGGCCTTGAAGGAGAGGAGCACGCATCTTGAGGTCTTCTGTCAAAGGAGCCACCTCACTCCAGGAAGACACAGAAGATGCCCCTTTGGAGGAAACTGAGCTCTAGAGTCTCCAATGAAAAAGGACTCTGGAAGAAGGCCAGAAAGCAGATGAGACTCCAGAGAAAGGAAGGAGTGTAGACCACACTGTCCTAGGAAGACAAGAATCCAAGGGAAAATTCTTGACAGCTAGAGCAGGGAGCATGGTCATGCAATTGGAAAATGATTGTGGCAGCAAAGTGGAGACCCCAGGGGGGTGAGAGACCCGTTTAGGTTTCAGCTGACAGTTTTACAAAAGAAGAAACCCTGCCCCCTCCTTAAAATCTTGCAGTCACTCCAAAGCAGCTCAGTACTGTTTCTGTGCTTCTCTTGTCTCTTCCGGTTGTGTGTGCACCATGCCTGACCTTAAATTTACCTTGTTTCTACCTCTGCTGCCTTCTTCATCCCCTGGCACTCCTGGGAAACTTCAAACAAGCTCTTGCACCACACCTCTGAGAAACATTTCCTACCCCCAGGAAAAGCAAAGAGCTTTTGGTCCTTTACCCTGAGTGTCTATAGTGTAAGCCGTTGGCACAGATCCTGCAGTATGTAAGTTTGTTTACCTTTCCTGACGCAACCCAGCTTCTTGTCACGGCATTAGGTAATCCTTCTGTATTTGAGCCTTTCTGATGTAGCGCTGACCTTGGTGCCTATAAATGCTCTGTAAACATCCATCTTTGTGTTTTGACCACTTTACTTTGAACAGCAGTCAAGTTAGGAACTATTTACTGACTAGTTAACCAGGCGTGTAGGAGAGGGGATGAACACATAGACCCTTTGTGCCATCTGTCTTCTCTTATGCAAACTCTGCATCCTTTTATTAAATTGCATAGTATTTTCCTTGATGGGAAGTTGATGGTGATTTTTCTGTAATAGAGAATGGGTGTTTGAGAAATCACTCCTTACTGGACTAACCAAAGCTATCTTTTTTTTTTTTTTTTTTGAAACATTGACAGTACAGAATTATAGAAAAGTCCTTCAGTGAATTATCCTAGCTCCAGACTCTTGCTTGTGATCTCTTACTGTGCCTAACCAAGGGGCCTTGCTTCTTAGAACTGGGGGCAGAGTTTGTAATCTTTTTGCCTTGGTGTATTCATTTGGGAAAGATTCACAATTGATGTTTTTCGTCCTCTCTCTCTGCAGATAACAGCGAAAGCAGCCATCGTCTTTGTTGCTCTTCAGTATAATGTTACCCGCCCTGCAACAGGTGAGTATTTATGTGGACATGCAGTTGGACAGATTCAGAAGTGCCCACGAACACTAGAGTCTACATCAATCTCTAATGTGTGGACTTCATTTTATCCTAGACAATGTATGGAACCTGGTTTTCTATGTCTGTTGTTTATTACATATCTTGTGCATGGTCTTGAAATTCCATTAGAGGACCGCTTCCTCTAACCCTTTCCTAAAGGGAACCCTGAGAACAAATGTGCTCAATTAGGATGTTTACGTCAGGGTTTCTACAGGTGCAGTGTTCCAGTTCAGTTCTTCTGCCTTTCATTCCATTTTGTACCAGGGATAATCTCTTCAGAATTACTCTTTTCACTTTTGTTGTATTATGCCTCTAGTAAGTATTTTGACTAAAGGAAATATTAGTGAACTCCAGGAACTACCGGAGAATTGTGTCCAAACTACACTTTTATTCTAGAAAGTTTTACTTACAAATTACACTGTGTAAAAATGAAGTTGCAGTGGGAAGCTGGCTGCCGTTGGTGGCAGGGATGTGGTTGATTGTCATAAGCGAGAGAGAAGATGTCAGCAGATCTGGCAGTAACCTGCTGTGGGGTTTCCCACCTTGGAGGAAGAGCAGAGGGACAGGACGGGTTTCGTCTGTTGTGTATAGTTTTATAAATGCTTGATGATTTGGCTACTGCGGAAAGAAGCTGCATGAGAGCATCCCATTGCGTGGCATGTGAGAGGCCATAGTGATGTTTTCACCTCAGTGCCCTGAACAAACCCCGGACTCAAGAACAGGTGTCAGCAACTCAACAATACTAATTAAAGCAAATTCAAAAATTAAGTAACTTTTAAATAGTAGTTGCATCTCTCTGGTATTTAGAAATCAGAACAAAAGCAGGTAAAAGTCAAATTAGCTTTCATTGAGCGTCATGATGGAGGGTCCGGTTTGCAAATCCAACCAGAGGCCTGCAGGGTCTCTAGAGAAGACAAGAGCAGCCCAGGTAAAGCTCTGCCAGGGAGAGTGGCCCCTCCCCTGTTTTTTGGTTTCTGGTGGCCGTGACTAACATGCGTCAAGTCTTTTGTAATAATCCCTGAAGTTTGGGCTGTAGAAGGCCTCATCACTTCTCATTCCCCCATGGCCCGAGACACTCAGGAGAAGCCGTGTGAGGTATTTCTGTGAACTTTTACTAGGTTAGTCTCCTTTTGTTTGTTTCCATAACTATGTTGTACCGAGTGCTGTTTTCATAATCTCACGTATATTTTTGTGTGTGTCTGTGTCCTTTTTGGCCTTCAGAAGAACAAGCTACTGAATCAGCAACCCTTTATTACTATGGTATCAAAGATTTGGCTACAGTTTTCTTCTACATGCTAGTGGCGATAATTATTCATGCCATAATTCAGGAGTATGTGCTGGATGTAAGTATACAATCTTAGAAACCCCTATTTTTTAAGGCACTACTAGTTCTCCATACTGTGATCATCATATATTATGTGTGTGTTGTATTTGTTCTTTATTACTAATAACTGCTTTTATGTTTTAGAAAATTAACAGGCGAATGCACTTCTCCAAGACAAAGCACAGCAAGTTTAATGAATCTGGTCAGCTTAGTGCATTCTACCTTTTTGCTTGTGTGTGGGGCACGTTCATTCTCGCCTCTGTAAGTATGTCACTCAGTAACTGGTCTGAAGTCTCCTCTAATGCTACACACTCTGCTCATGAACGAACATAATTAAGAGGTTTCATGCTGGCTCTCTTAACTGTTTCAGAAAGCCTCATGCGTTTTCAGCCGTGGGATGTCATACTGTATCTTCTCTTGCAGATCTCTCTGTTCACAAAGAGGATCTCATATCAGCAATGACCTCACCTAGGTTAGATAAGCAGAAATGTTGTTAGTCGTTTCCTCCTTTAACAGTTGGCACGTCTCCCAAGGAACTTAAATGTATACATGTTCACGTAAAGCAATCAGAACCTTCAGCTCTCTTTAGTGAGGAGAGGGAAGGCGGTATCCACTTTAATGTTAAGTAACAGCACCTTCCATTCATAGCCCATTACATAGCTTTACACGCTTCTGAGATTGTTAAGCACACGATTCTTTTAAATCGTCATGGTGGAGCTAAGTAACAGACAGAGCAAGATGACCAGGAGCCAACACTTCCTGTCACAGATGCAGTAAAATTCAACTTTGCAATCCAGCGCCATCCCTTCTCACTGATGTGATAAACATAAGGGAAACTCCATCTTTTTTTTTTTTTTTTGGTTTTTCGAGACAGGGTTTCTCTCTGTAGCCCTGGCTGTCCTGGACTCGCTTTGTAGACCAGGCTGGCCTCGAACTCACAAAGATCCGCCTGCCTCTGCCTCCCAAGTGCTGGGATTAAAGGCGTGCGCCACCACCGCCCGGCTTGAAACTCCAGTTTCTTATACCTGTGAACATATAAAGTGTAAATGTTCTATGTATGTTTAGTGTAAGAGTTCCACCAGTGACGTGTGGTCTTCTTTTGAGCCATCGCTTTAGGGTGTGGAGGGGTTTTTGCCTTATTTCTTTTAATCATCACCAAATAGACTCAGTTTTCTGAGGAAAAGATTTGCATAGGATTGAAAGAATTTGCATCACTGTGAACTTCTGTCAAGAAGTACAGTTTTGCTGGGCGTGGTGGCGCACGCCTTTAATCCCAATACTGGGGAGGCAGGGGCAGGTGGATCTCTGTGAGCTCAAGGCTAGCCTGATGTACAAAGTGAGTCCAGGACAGCCAGGGATACACAGAGAAACCCTGTCTCAAAAAACCAAAAAAAAAAAAGTACAGTTTTCAGTTCTGTGATGACATGCAACAAAATGGATCCTTACAGAGCTGTCACACACTGTGACTGTTCCGCGTGATGTTTGTTTGCCTGTACTCTTGCACTGCCGTATTGAAGGATACGTGAAAGTTAGGTATTGGACCTCACCTGGTTTTTTACTTCATTGTCACTTTGCTAACCCAAGCAACTCAAATCACATTGCAGAAACTAAAACTTTTGATTTTTAGCATGTTCTTTGGACCCTCTTGTGAGGAACTGTAAATGTTTGCATGGTACTAACAGGCACATTTTCCTGTCTCTTAGGAAAACTACATCTCAGATCCAACTATCCTGTGGAGAGCTTATCCCCATAGCCTGATGACGTAAGTTACCTTTGAGCAGGCCTTTCTTAGCCAAAGATTGTTCGTATTACGAACAAGTTGAGCCCACTCCTGTAATTCTCCTTCTGGACTTGTTGCTAATACATGAAGTGGGTGCGTTCCCTGCATCACAGGACAGTGGCATCCCCACATCTTGAGGAGAAAGATCTGTGTGCTGTTTGTGTGTGTTTCTATTACCTCTGCAGCTTGAGACAACTGATTTTTAACTCTTTTTAACAGAGATGATTATATGTGTGTGACTGTTTTGCCCACGTGTTTTTATATACCACCTGTGTGTCTAGTGCCAGAGGAAGTGGGAGGAGACGTCAGATTCCCTGGGACTGGAGATTTGGATGTCTGTAAGCCACCACGTGGGTGCTGGGAATCAAGTGCAGGTCCTCTTTAAGAGGAGTAGGTGCTCTTAACTGACTAGGCGTCTCCCCAGCCCCTGACTTTAACAATTTTAATTGGTGTTCTCTTTTCCCTTCCTGAACTTTTGTCCTTTCTCGTCAGCATGGCTACATCTTTCGGGCTTTCTCTCTTTTCTTCCCCTTACCCCTCTCATTCCTTCATTTCTATTCTGTTCTGTAAGATTCCCAAGGCCAGCGTTCTCTTTTGTCTTCCTCACGTCCTGAGTGTCTGAACATTGCTTCTGGAAGCTTCACTCAGGCTGACACAGTTCTGCTTCATGCCCCTGCAGCACGGGAGTTCTCCTTGCTGTCTGCCTGCAAGGAGTCCCGTGCACTCAGGCTGGTTGTTTGGTTTGTATCTGTGTAGCATCTATATATTATTTAGGTTGTTCTCGAATCATCTCATGTATGTGAGTCCTACTTTGTGCCCACACCCACGAAGACTATATATCAAAAACAGAACCGAATCTTTATTCTCTTTGCTTGGGAAGCTGTAGATGCTTCTCACCTAGATAGTGCTCACTGAATACTTGGTGGTCTGGAAACTAGAGAAAAATTCATGGAGGGAGTGACATGACCATATCCAGCAGTAATATCCCCCTTACTGAGTCATTCTCTGATATTAAAAAAAAAAAAAACAAATATACAGCAGTGTGTTGAACTTTTGGGAGATCTAGTTATAAATATCACACTTACATGTGGTTGTATTACCTTCTGGGAATAGCTTCAGTTGACTTTGTGTTTTCCACTTTAGACTGACAGGGAAGACTGAGAAGATGATCAGTCAGAAGGGCCACACGTGTATGATGCAAAGACGAGGCTGCCGAGTCTGACTAAGCTTCATCTCCTGGGAGTGGTCCCTGCCCCAGCCCTGCTTTAGTTCAGCATCTTTGTCCTTCTGTTTGCATTCCTCTGTGTTGCAGCGGAGTAGAAACACTGTTTCACTAAGGAAAACATTGCCCATTTCCAGGGACACTTACTCTTTGAGCCACTGCTTTGCATCAGCCCCTCCCCTTTTAGCATGTATTTAATATGAAATATGAAATTTCATATTATGATATGATACTGGATAGTCTTTTTGCCCCATTTCCCTGTTGACGAAGCCTTATAGATCTGTGGGTCTTCCGTGTCCTGTGTTTCTCTATAACTAGCATGGCCTCCTCCTCAGCCCTAGGTAACTAAGAGACAAGAGGCTCGGGTTCTGCCCACAGCGGCTCTGCGCATTGTTACAGTAGCGGAGTTGACTGACTGGCGGGAAACCTGGGCAAGGAGTGGCTCAAAGATGGGCTGACAACAAAAATATGGCTGTGTCTCTCCTTTTCTGCACCTGTTCGTTTTTTGGTTTTAAATACTGTACTTTAAAAGATATTTTTGCTTTCTCAGATTTCAAATGAAGTTTTTCTACATATCCCAGTTGGCGTACTGGCTCCATGCATTCCCTGAACTCTACTTCCAGAAAACAAAGAAAGTAAGTTGGGTTTGTTTTGTCTTTAACTTTAAAAAATTGTCTTGTTGCTGGGAGGGAAAAGGGGGAAACACACACCTTTAATCCCAGCACTTGGGAGGCAGAGGCAGGCAGATCTCTGAGTTTGAGGCCAGCCTGGTCTACAGAGTGAGTTCCAGGACAGCCAGGGCTGTTACACAGAGAAACCTTGTCTTGAAAAACCAAAACGAAGAAGAAAAGAAAAAAGATTTTCTTGTCATTCCTGAAAGTGAATATGCCCTCTGTCCTTGGCCTCAGCTTTCCTTCTGCCACTCTCCCACCTCCCTCTTCATTCAGAACCTAAATTTGTTAAGTATTTCTTGAAAAACTTATGGTTTTGTTAAACTTTTACATTTGACATGCTGATTGCTCACTTTTTTTTTTTCTCTTTTCTTTTTTGGTTTTTCAAGACAGGGTTTCTCTCTGTAGCCCTGGCTGTCCTGGACTCACTTTGTAGACCAGGCTGTCCTCGAACTCACAGAGATCCGCCTGCCTCTGCCTACCAAGCGCTGGGATTAAAGGCGTGCGCCACCACGCCTGGCATTTGCTCACTTTTTAAATCAGTGGTGATTTAAGTTAAAACTTAAGCAAGTTTTAATGTGTTAGTTTCTTCTTACCGGCTTTTTGTGGTGTTTGTTTGTTTGTTTAGCAGGTTTAGCAGTGTATTTCACAAGAAACTAGTTCGTATGTAAGTCCTAAAGAAGAATTCCGTGTTAACAAAAAAAATAAACCGCAGTTAAATAAATTAACCACAGTTAAATTTTCACCAGGGAAGCCCTTCCTGAGATGGGTAGGTGGGACAGTCCCCTTTAGCCTGTGGGAAAGGCGTTTGCCTAGAGAAAGGGGCGCATGACTGGAGCGCTGGGTGCCCCTTTCTGAAAGCAGGCCCCCATGGCACTCACTAAACAGTCTCCCAGCCAGTGTCCCTGCCTTTCTGGAACTCAGGTCCCTCTGCTCGTCCTCATTGCTTTAAGCCAAAGCTGCCCAGCTGTGCTCCCCTCTGTGTTGTCCCTCTCTCCAGTCCGTACACTTGGCCTAATAGTACTTCACACTCCTATTCTCTAATCTTATCATTGTCACATGAGGTTTTCTCTCTCAAGACTATCTTCTCCCTGGGATAAATTAATCACATGTCTTTATTTTTGTGTACATACAGTTTAAAAAACAAAAACCTATGTGGGATTTCCTTGAAAATAATGTCAGGGAGTGATAAATGGGTAGGGATCTAGATGAGACAATTTCTGTCATTCAATAAAGACTCTGGCCGGGGATGGTGGCGCACACCTTTAATCCCAGCACTCAGGAGAGGCAGGTGGATCTCTGTGAGTTCAAAGCTAGCCAGTTTACAAAGGGAGTCCAGGACAGCCAAGGATACACATAGAAACCCTGTCTCGAAAAACAAAACAAAAAATAATAATAATGACTCTGAGCCTAGGTTACAACTACATGGGGTTCATTTTCCTCCTTGTCAGTTGTGTGCCTATCCACATTTGCCACAGTAAGAAGGTTTGGTCTTTAACTCCCTTACTTTGAGAAGTTTTCTTTCCTAAGTGGAATTCTGACAACCATTCACTGATGGATTTATCTCTGCCCTCCCAAATCCACCAATAGTCTTTAAAAAGCGTGTGCTACAAGTAGGCCCGTTCTGATCAGTGCTGTGTGTGCGCCAGTGTCTGCTGGGATCAGGAAACAGCACCGGGATGGAACATGGACTTGGGCACGTGTAATTATTTCTATCAGAAATTGGAATGCTTTTCCAGTTGAGCAGACAAGTTAGGATGAGGACTTTTTTTTTTTATGTCTAAAGAAATTATTAGGCCCAGTTTCCAGGAGCTCTTCCCTGTCTGGTGAGCCCCTTGGATGAGTCTAGGATGACTGTGCCGTACAAAATAGTAGCTGCTAGCCACATGTATAACTAAGTTAAATACAAACACAGTTCTGCTTCTTTGTGACATAGAAGATATTCTCTCTCTCTGTCTCTCTCTCCCTCTCTCTAAGATGGTTTTTCCTGTGTGGTCCCACTCTGCCGTGTAACCAACTCATGATTCCCCTGCCTCAGTCTCTCCTACCGAGGGGAGGCAATATGTGTGTTTGGGCAGAGGTTTGGGGAACGCTTGTGTAACTGTGGGAAGCTTTGTTACAGGACAATAGTCTTGAGAGTGTCATAGTTTCTTGAGGCTTTGCTACTGGATATGGCTCAGCTGTTCTAAGCTTTCTTTAAGTGTTTTCATACCCATGGGCATAATACCTTTGGGTTTCATTGTTAATCCATGTCTGTATCTTGCTCACTGACCCTCGTAAGTAAAAAGGAACATTTCAAAGCAGTTGTTCATTTTAGCTCCTAAAGCTTTTTCTTATCAGTTCCTGCCAGATGGCATTTCTCCAGAAAAGCAGTCTGATTTTTATGGACTAATTTGCATAACTTAGAACTTAACTGATACTATTTTTAACACGTGCATGTGATAGTTGAAAGTAACTGTTTCAAGTAATTAGCATAATTTGAAAGTAACAGCTGCATATGCGGTGAACGGCTTCTTAAAATTTACTCTATGAAATTTATTTTTGGAAGAAACTAGTACAGTGATTGTTTTGAGCCAGTCTCACGGACGGGTGACTAGGAAAGGAACACTCTTACCAGTTGAAGAGGGGTGTCGGTGGCACAGAGTTCAGTGTCCTTGAATAGGGTGTGTAAATCATGTAACTTCAGTGTCAGCACATGTCCGTTTTGTTCATGAGAAGATTGGAAATGCATTTCTTAGCCAGGCATTGAAATGTGTAACCCCTGTCCTGGGTACTGAACAGGCTAAAGCAGGAAGTGTCTAGGCCCAGCCTGGAGACCCTGTCTCAAAGAGTAGTGCTTCCTAGCTAGTTTGAACTTACAGGTGTTTAGGGAGCTCGAGAAACAGTCAAATGCTTTGTTGCCCTTAATCAAACTATGATAACTGACCTTTGAGAGCTGTTGATGCGTTCCAGCAGCTTCAGGAATTACGGGTTGTGAGGGTGGACTTCACTGACCGCGTTCTATCTGCCATTGTCATTGGCTCAGTTGGGTGACCACCAAAAAGGTAACGCAAAGTCCGGCGTTTGTAGGAAAGCCGTGGTGTGGGGTGTGCTGTTGTAGTGAAAGCGCTGGTCACGCTCCTCACCTCTGGCTGTCTTTGCACTGCAGGAAGACATCCCCCGCCAGCTTGTGTACATCGCTCTTTACCTCTTCCACATTGCTGGAGCGTATCTCTTGAAGTGAGTGGGGACGTGGCTTGGGTGTGAGTGGACTAGCAGGCAGCATGCTAATTTATCTGAGTGGGTAATTAATTGACCTTTTCGTATGTTCTTTCAACAGCCTGAACCATCTGGGCCTTGTTCTTCTGGTGCTGCACTATTTTGTTGAATTTCTTTTCCACATTTCTCGTCTATTTTATTTCAGTGATGAGAAGTATCAGAAAGGGTAAGTACAATCTTCTCTTTTGTTTGTGTAGCGGGTGTTTGAAGTTAGGCCTGGATTGTCAAAGCCTGTGCCCTTGAGAATTCTACAGTTTCGTTAGTAATACATTAAAAGAAAATGGAATCACTTAGCAATGTTCATACTTTATATTTTATTTTTTAAGATAGTCTCTCTTAGCTGTGAAGATGCTGTGCTGGACTTAACCATTTATAAGTTTTTGAGTGTTAAGTCTTCCTGCAATAGCATGGTTTTCTTTCAAGAAAAGGCATGATAGAGAAGGACAAGTTTTGGGAAGAAAATAAAGGGGTGGGACCCGTGAGATGGCTGAACAGAAAAGATGGCTGAGTTCGATCCCATAACCACACAAAAGTGTGAGAAAAGAACCAAGTCCGCATAGCTGACCTCGATCTGCACTCCTGGGCCATGGCATACAAGCACCCCCACACCCCCTGCACATAGACAGAATAAGTGAAATTGTTAAAAAAAAAAGAAAGAAAGAAAGAAAACAAAAGAATGGGGAGTATAGTTCTTAAGGATATGAAAAGATTATGACGGAAAAAAATCAGATCAAAAAGAGTGTGGACTGTAAACAGAACTGGGAGTTGGCATTGGTTGCTTACAGCAGCTGTCTCAGCTTGTGCCCAGCATGTTTCAGTTGCTGAGTACCTGGGTTCACATTGCCAGTTCCTACCAATTAGCAAAATATTAAGCAGTTGTCTGCGAGAGTTCTGAAAAACCTAAGTAGGGTGATCGATGCTGTGAACCTCCAACAGTATGCAGCAATGTGTAGAACTCCCTAGGCATCTGAATACAGAAATCCTTTGTGCAGAATAAGAAATGCTGTTTTAGGGACTAGAAAGATGACCCAGTGAGAAAGTACTTAGCTGTGCAGGCATTAGGACCTGAGTTCAGATCCTAACCCCATGTGAAAAACCAGGTATAGGGTTAGCAGCACGAGGGTACTGGGGCCGGGTGTGGTGGTGCACGCCTTTAATCCCAGCACTCAGGAGGCAGAGGCAGGTGGATCTCTGTGAGTTCAAGGCCAGCCTGGTCTACAAAGCGAGTCCAGGACAGCCAGGGATACACAGAGAAACCTTGTCTCAAAAAACTAAAAAATAAATAAGTAAAAACAAAGAGGGGGCTGGGGCTGGGCTAGCCAGGCTGCCAGCCGGTGAGCTCTAGTCTCAATGAGAGACCTTTTCTCAAACAAGAATGCAGAGAGTGGCTGAAGAAGCCGCTCTCATTGGTTTCGGCCTCCAGCACATTCGGGCACACCGTAATGCACAGAGAAGTACTGCTTGACCACGCATGTGCTCGGGAGGGATCTAACTGTAGTAGACCTATTTATTCACATTTTGTCGCTGAGACTTTGCACATTCTTTCTTGCAGATTTTCAGTCTGGGCGGTTCTTTTTGTTTTGGGAAGACTTCTGACCTTAATTCTCTCAGTCCTTACTGTGGGCTTTGGCCTGGCAAGAGCAGAAAATCAGAAGCTGGATTTTAGTGCTGGGAACTTCAACGTGTTGGCGGTTAGGTACAGTCATTTTAAGGTCCCACAGCCACTGAATATGCCACCTCCCTCTCCCTGTCACCCTTCGTGTCTAATAAGTGAGAAGTTGAGGTCTGGAAAATTCTTGGTTTGGTTTCATCCCTGTGTAGTTTTCTTTCTACATTGGGTAATACTAAGCCCTTTGTTTAACTTCTAAATTAAACCTTAAATTTCTGAATGAAATGATTATTTCTTAGCATGGTCTTGTCAACAGAATGAAAGCATTCGCACTGAATCGTTGGCATCAAATCACAGTAGAATTCTTTTAGTCTGTGTCGCATTCCTGTACGCTCTCATTTTTGCCATTTTTCCATACTTTTTAGGATTGCCGTCCTGGCGTCCATTTGCATCACACAAGCCTTCATGATGTGGAAGTTCATTAACTTCCAGCTTCGGAGGTGGAGGGAGCATTCCACCTTCCAGGCCCCACCTGTGAAGAGGAAACCCGTCATGACCAAAGGCAGGGCTTCCAGAAAAGGAACAGGTTGGTATTGACTAAGCTGTGGAAACACAGCCGTGAAAGCTTGCAGAAGCATACCTACGGGGTTTCTAACTTCCTAACCTTTGCTAAATACTTTCTGTGCATGGAACAGTAGTATGTGGTCATCTGTGACTGAGTCCAGTTGGCATGTTTTAACTTTTCTACATGTTCTGTAGGTGCGTATGCATGCATGTGTGGAGGTCAGGGGACAGCCCTGTGGGCGTGATTCTGCCACCTTACATGGGCTCCAGGGACACCTTAGCATAGTACTTTTGTTTCAAATGGCACTTGTGTTTATGGTGGGTGAGTGCACACACCCCTTGGTGTACATGTGGCTTGGCGGCAGCACCGTCACCTGCTGAGCCACCACACAGGCCCTTAGTGTCATGTTTTTGAGGGTCATCTGGGCACCGTGACTGCTCTGCCTTATGTGAACATACCATACTTTGTTGGTCTGGTTGATGGACACTTGGGCTGTTGGAACTTTGAACAGTGACGTGGTGGAAGCGCACCTCCGCATCTCTGTCTGCACACTTGTCGTCTTTTGTCTCTGAGGCATATGTCTAGGTGAGAAACTGCTGTGGCGTAGGAGAGCTCCGGGCTGGTATTACAGAGTAGCATCGTGTTAGTGATGGGAGCCTCTCTCGGGTTTACGCACACGTGTTCTTGTACTATTTTCTGGGAAGACTAAAATCCCTCTAATGAGTTTTGAAAAATGAGTCACATCTGAGCTCGGGATTCTGCTAGACATATTTAGATGTCCGTCACTGAACAGGTAGCTCACCAGCTCGCTGTGGCCTGTGGGTGGGTACCTCACTTCCTCGCTGTCTCTCTGGAAATCTTGCTGTCAGGAGATGAAGGCTCTCAGTTTCCTTCTTTTTCACGCTTTGGTCATTTGAGGTGTCTAGCATTCTGTGTGAATTTTGGAATCCGCCTTTCAGTGTCTGCAGGAAGCACCTGGAGTTCTGATCCAGCTTCTCTCTAATCTGTAAATTGCCGCAGGGAACATGGATGCAGATGTCTTCGTTCGTCGCGCTCTTTAATTTCCTCCAATTGGATTTGTAGTTATCAATCTAAATGTCTAGTACTTGATTAAACTTCTTCCTAAATATTTCACTCATTTGGATGCTGCTATATAATAGAATCATCTCCTTAATTTCATTTTTAGGTTGTTCATTGTGAGTGTGTACAAGTACAGTTGACTTCTGCACATGGATCTGGAATCCTGAAGTCTTTACTGTACCTACTTTACAGTATTCTAGGGGGTATGCGTTCTTTTGGATCACCTATAAACGAAAATAGTGTGTGCACCTTCCTGGCCAATCCAGATGCTTCATGTTGCATTTTCTTGCTAAGTTATCCTGACTTGAGAGCTGATGTGGGCATGGTGCATTCGTGGACACCCACAGGGTGTTAGGCATCTTGCTTGCTGCCTTTTCTCCCTTCAGACAGGATCCCTTACTGAATCTGGAATGAGGAAGGCAGCCAGCGAGGCCGAGCATCCTCCTGTCTCCACCTGGTAGACTGCTGGAGTTGCAGGGACATGTGGCCACAGCAGCTGTCATGGGAGCCGTGGCACTTAAACTCGGGGCCTCAGGCTTGGCAACAAGGATCACTGCCCTCTGACGCACCGCCCATCCCTCCCTTCTCTTGATGTAAAACTCTGATTCCTGGCATGTTCCCAACGCTAGGGACCCATGGCAGTGCAGCTCTGCTGTGTTGGTTTTTAATTATTTGCTAGGATTTTTTCCATCTGTGTTCATATTGCCATGTTTTCTCAATATTCTTGTCAGCTCTGCTAGCCTTTAAACAGCTAATCAGTTAAATATCAACAGTTAAGTCCATCTGTCCCTTGTCCAGCCTCAGTGCTCTTTGTAAGAAGTTGGAGGGCTTCACGGTGACACCATCTCTAGATTTCTAGATTTACACTCACGATAAGGGATTAGCCAACCTCAACTTAATCTCTCCCTTTCAGCAACTTGTGATCTTCAAGGAGTTTTTGCCTGCTATCCTTGCCAGTCGAAACCTCAGCATGTAAGAGCTGAGCTGTAGCTCAGGGTAGAGCGCCTACCCGGCGTGTGCTTCTGCACACTCTCCTGGACAGCAGGGTATACTTTCTAGCACTGTAAGAAAGCAGAAATGCTTTGAAGTCGTTCTTCACTTTTTTCTCATATACATACATTTGTTTGTTTGCCGTGTGTCAATTCCCGCTCTTGCTTCTCTAGCCTTAGGCTTGGCTGCTTTTCTGCTGTTGGGGTCCCCTCTACTATTGGGGTCCCATTCTTGAGTTGGCCCCTGGTCAGTGGTCTTCAGCTCTCCTTGAGAATGACCCAGAGTTGAGGGCGAACCTTCTCCCTCACCCCTGTGTTGACTGGACTCCTCAAGCCTTGAACAGTGTTCCATTCCAAACATTTTATAATTGTAATTTGATTTCTCTTTTGAACCACGACTTTTTTGTGTGTCCATTATTTGATTTATTAAATGTTTTATCATTTTCTGATTGTCTTTCTTCTGGTGTCTGTCTAAATTCCACTGTGATTGCAGACTGTCTTTCAAAGGATTTTCCCTCCCTAAAATTTTGATTACAGTTCAGCCTATACCCACGTTCAATAAATGCTTCTTTTATACCCCAAAAAGACATATTCTGCATTTATGGGGCATGATTCACAGAAATCCACCTGCCTCTGCCTCCCAAGTGCTGGAATTAAAGGCGTGCACCACCACTCCTGGCTCACCATCATAGAATTGAGGAAGAGGCTGCAATACACCTTTAACTGTAATAGTTACCATCACTAATAGCAAGTGATGTTTTTCCAAGTTTTGATTTGAGACAGGGTTCTTCCGTGGAGCCCTGACTGTTCTGGACTTTATAGACCAGGTTGGCCTCGAACTCACAGAGATCCGCCTGCCTCTGCCTCCGGAGTGCTGGGATTAAAGATGTGTGCCGCCATGCCCGGCTTAACTTTTCCAAGTTTTAAGGAAATAACTTAAAAGACTTTGGCACCCAGTGGGAGACAGCTCTGGGCTGTAGACTGTGACCTGCACACCTGGTGACTTCACAGCAGTTCCCGCCCTGCCTCCCTTCACTCTCCTTTAATGATTGCTCTCATTCCCCAGGGGCTCAAGTCCCAGGTCACATTGAGAATGACAGGTTTTGCTTGACGGTTTTGGACTTTAACTTGCTACCAACCAATGCGCTGTGTGACGGTGACTCCACACATTTGCTTATGACGAGAATAACGCCTGCGCTTCTCTTGTTTCAGAGAACGGTGTGAACGGAACAGTCACGTCAAATGGAGCTGACTCTCCCCGGAATAGGAAAGAGAAGTCCTCATAATGGATTGCAAACTGACTGATTAATGTCCCCCAAAGAATCTGCTTTCTACTCTGTCTTTCAGCGCTAGCGAGTTTTCTGTTCTTGAAAATACAGTTTATGCTCTTTGTTTTTTGCTGTCGTACTGTCCCTGCATTTGAGGGGAGGATGATTACTATGAGAGAGAAACTATTTTAGCTTAGACTCGGCTACCTACCTTCAGCATAGTTTAGGGACCACCACATACTTTATTTTGCTTTTTGTCTTTAAAGTTTTTCTAATGGTTTGGGGAGAAACCATTTACAAAACCCCTCATATAACCAGTGAAATTTTTTCTTGCTCTCACCAGTTTTTTATAATATTATAGCAAGGTGACCTGTTCTAAGAAGGTCATATTTTTTAAGTTGTCTTTCAGGGTAAAATGGAAATACTATAAAGTCAGATGTCAAACTTTTAGTGTTTTCAGTGTTCTATAATTTTTAGGAGTTTTTTGTAGCCTTTACACCTGAAAAAAAAAAAAAAGAGGTTTGTAAAAATCACCAAAATATTGTGTGCTTTTTTTTCTAGGTAATTGTATTACATCCCAATTAAAAAGTACAGACAGTTACTGCAAGATTTATTGCCATATATTGGAGCAAATGTCTTATTAACATAAGAGTCCTTAGGAAGTGAAGTCTTTTTGTGCATTTTCAGCATTTATCAACTGGCAATCAGAAAATGTTTACTGTGAAGAGGAATATCCAACTTACATAGCCCTTTTTGATATGTTTAGTAGTAATTCTTAAGGGGGCTTGTTGTGAGTTTGATATGCACAGCATCTTAATGAGATACCTTTAACCTGCAAACCTTTTAAAAAGTAATGCCTACTTGATCTGTATCTATAAAAAAGATGTCAGGTAATTATATTTGGAAAACTAATGCACTAACTTTAAAGAAATTGAAAATTCAGGTGGATGGTCTTAACTGAAGACATGCTTTATGTTATACTATAGCTTTGGACCCATCTTTAATTGAGAAACATTTATCTGTATAAAACATATTTTTGGATAAATATATATATATATATTTGTATCTACAGAAAGGCTCTAAAAAGCATTTAAGTAAAATATTGGTTCCCTTTTCTATAATTATCCTCACAACCTTGCGTTTGGTTTGTCCGCTGTTGCAGTACATTCAGGGCTCCATTTGGTGTCTTGTTTCCCATTTCTCACTGCTGTCACCAGCTAAACATTGTCCGCGCCATTTTGAATATAGAAGCTGCAGGCCAGGCCTGCGGCCTGTGGTGTGCGTTGCCATGCTGCTAGAAAGTTGTGCTTTTACCTACTTCCTGGGAAAAGTAGTAGCTCTCTGTAGCATTACCAAGTTTCATTGGAACCAAATTTCTGCCGTTAAAACTGGCATTATATTGAACATACCTTGAGAAATCAATTAAAATAAAAAATTTTTACTTTCACAAGCTGCTTCCTGGAAAATTCTTTCACTATTCTGTTTATGCTGTTTTGAGTATATATTCTCATTAAAGTGTACTATTAAAAAGATGAGTCTATTTTTCATAAGCAAATACGCTTCTCCATACCCAAGCAGTGGTGGCAATATCGATATAGTTACTTAAGCATTGTCCCCCCCTTCTCATTTGACTAGAACTTTTTTGAGTTATTTGCAACACTGTGTTCAGTACTTGAGACTGTGTTTCAGGAAAGAAAAAAGGACCCTTAGTGTAAGATGGGAACATTACAGATCACACGGGTAGACACCAACTAGCTGTAAGTTATGCACCCTGGACCCTGCTTCCCGAGACCTTGTAGAAAGTTGACTCTGCTGCCTTGAATGGACAGAGTGAGCTGTGAAGCCTCATGGGAAACAGACCTGTGAACTAGGGGAGCTGCTGTTAGCTCCCAGGCTCCAAGTGGCCTTGAACTAGCCATTCTGGGTTTTACTCTTTCTCTTTAAAATAGTTTCTTGCCTGAGATTAGAATATAGTTGGACATAATCTGGTTATAACATTACATTCTGCTTAACCTAAACAATCTTGTGAAGTCCTTAGGTTCAGAACTCATGGAGCAAGCTTGTGTGGGAAATGGGAGGATCTTTGTTGGGAAGATGTGATTAGCAGGAACCCACTAACACTGTTATCTCCAGGGTGTTGTCAGGGAGGTTCACTGAAAAGTAGTTCTAATTGCCTACAAATGGACAACAATGAGCATGTCTTCTAAGAAGAAAAATTGCACTAATCACCTGTTTCCATCTTGAGAGCCTGGGTTTAAGAAGTAACCCTACTAGAGAACATTCTAGGAGATTAAAGAGAGACGTCAAAGGACAACCACGTTGGCACACAGCCTGTGCACTAGAAGAGGAACTCAGAGTGGTCCTGAAGCTCCCAGCCGCTTAGGGAAGGCAGTGTGCCAGCGCACAGCCCCAGAGCGCAGCACAATGAAAACTATTTACAAAGGCAACCCCGTTCTGTTTGTCCAAGCATGAGTCGCTTTACAAAGAGTCGCACCAATAGCTAAATGACACATGGACAGGTTTGTTGAGTACTATTTGGGAAAAGGCTAAACCGGTTTGGCTAGCTTAGCCATCTAATGAAAATATTATCAGTGTATTCAATCTGCAATCAAAGTCTGGGCGTCTTGAAAAAAAAATCAAATGTAAAGATCCATGACATCCATGGCCATTAATAACTGAAGTAGACCACAAAAAAATCTTAATAGGCTTCATATTTTAACCAATTTAAGTAATAGATAACCTCATCAGGTTCATGTGACTAATAGTTGTGCAGTGGTAAGACTAGTTAACCTGTATTCAAGCCTTGTCTCCACCAGTCAGCTCTACAAGTAAGCATCTGTGGCACAGCTGTGGCAGACCCTTGACCTAGAAGTGGTTCAAAGGTTCACCCATCCAGCCATTCTGCTTCTTCCTTTTAGGACAGTTGTCTTTAGTAAAGTGGCATGAGATACTCAATGCTTTATTATAAAACAGGTCCGTGCTGGATGATTTTGCCCACCTGTAGGCCAGTGTGAGCACTCTGGGTACATGGTCTATGCTGAGATGTTCCATTAGGTGTATTAAAATACGTTTTACCATTCATAGATTTTTCAACTTGGCGGTTTATCGGGCTGAGGTCCCACCAGCTGGGTCATAGTCCTAGAAGCCAGCCCTCCGGTTAGTCGCTGGATCCAGGGCACTGACAACCCTGTAGTGAGGTGTGTGTGGCTCTGTGCCCTGTGGTCACCCAGTCCCTATCCGGTTGTGACTGGCATAGTAGATATTGGGAATCTGTTACTATTCCTGTTTACAATTTTGTTGAGCATGGTGGCTGCTCTTGAGCAGGTGAGCTCGTAGAGTGGCCAGCATCACACAGCCAGTGGTTACACCAAACCATTGGAACTCAATGACCATGTTTACCAAGCACGGACTCCCATAAACATCAATATCTGTCTAGAGTCTTGTAAGTACATGATGTTATCATAAAAGCCAATCCCACGTATGGTTTCTAAAGATACTGTTACAATGGGGATATAGTTTATGGAACCACCCTCCTATGGGCTGGTTCATAAAATATCCTGAGTTTTCTGCTACTTGAAGTGAATGTCCTTCTACAATTAAACTCTAGGTGAGAAGGACATGACATGATGTTTTACTAAGTTTGAGCTGATCTTGTAAACTGTCCTGGGAATCCTACTTCAGCAAATGGGCCGAAGGCCTGGATGTAACAGCTTCTGTTGGATTGGTCATGGTAAGTTCCCTATAAGAACACTTGAAGCAGCTTCAGTGCCAAGCCCAGTGAGACACTTGTGTAGTGTAGATTTGGAGTTCAGTCCCCAGCACCACCTTGAGATACAACAATGCAAATGAATCCAACTAATTTAGGTCACTAATGAGCTCAAGAGCAAATAAAGTAGTTCTTTTATGTGTCATCCCGATGTTTCAAAATCAAAGGAATAGAAGTTATTTGTAACAGGCCAAAAGACAAAGTGTCTATGCTGTATATACTAAGTACAAAACAAATGAGAAGTAGGGCTGTAAAGAATGAATTTAGAGCCGGGCAGTGGTGGCGCACGCCTTTAATCCCAGCACTTGGGAGGCAGAGGCAGGCGGATCTTTGCGAGTTCGAGGCCAGCCTGGTCTACAAAGTGAGTCCAGGACAGCCAGGGCTACACAGAGAAACCCTGTCTCAAAAAAAACCAAAAAAAAAAAAAAAAGAATGAATTTAGTTCTCTGGGGTGGGGCCTGGAAGACCACTGGGGATATATGGGAGTGATGAGTGATTTATGTATCTTTTATATGAAGCTTTGGAAAAAATCAGAATATGCCTATCTAGGTTGAACTTCATCTTCAAAGAGAACCTTTCAGAACTGTACCATCATCAATCTTCTCAGTGGGCAGAAAGCCCGAATCCAACCTAGAAGGAATTTCTTTGTTGTTACAGTATGGTGGGTCAACTGAGTCTCCATGCAGAAATGCTGGTACAAAAGGAATGTGACAAAGATAGAGGACAGCCGTTTAACCAAAGCAAAGCTTCCTGAAGAGGACATTTAGAGACGGTCTCTACTGAACATCCCTACAGAAGCCCACCCTTTCCTATTGCACAGTATCTGAGTTTTGTACAGTGTGTGGGTTGCCCCCCAGCCCCCACCCCCATGAATAAAGGACTTTAAAAGCCATCATGCAGAATGCTGCTTCATGTTTAAATAACCACTGTTCCTGTTTGGCTGTGGTGATGAGCACTGTGTTCTAATTACAGTCCGGCAACTCTTGTTTAGGAGGCCACACCAATCATGCCCCATTATGTACTGCGGTCGAGTAAGTGCCCGAAAGGGGCTACTGCAATTGCCACCCCCATTTTCTACTCCGCTCCATCGACGTCAGCGCTCCAGCCTCCAGAGGTTAGAGCAGCCGCACTGGCTGTACTCATTAACCCAGCCGCCCTTGACATTTGTTCCTCTATGTTTCCCTAGTGCTGAGAATTCTTTGCTTCCAGCCTGCAGTGGTTTTGATTGATTACTTCAGCTGTTTCTTGAGATGCGCGTTCCATCTGAAATCATGCTTGCTTCACACTTGAGGCCAGGTAGAAGACCTGTGTTCTACGCAGTAGTGGCAGCAGCGGGGGGCCAGCATGGGGACCAAGGTGAAAGTAGCCTGGGACCTTACCTTGCTGATCTGAAAGTCTGCGTTTCAGAGCGATGGAAATGAGTTTCTCCTAGGTGCTCCCAGTTGCATGAAAAGCAAGGTAGCATTTGCATTTGCAATTATTTATATCTTTTAAGAAAGGTTCTTGCTGTATCCATGATAATCTCTAACACTTGCAATCCACTTGCCTCAGCCACCTTTGGGCTCAAATGGCAGGCATCACCACACGTGGGTAGGACATTTTATACTAAGTCTCACTTCAGAAGAACTTAGTTATAATGGGTTTGAACCCTCAGATGCTCTTGCTCCCTTTTAGCTCAGCAAGTGCAGGTTCTTATCCAGGCACGATCTGTCCCCATTTTTCCTTGCATTTGGAAGGGAAGAAGTGGGAAAGGAATGTTTGTTATTCTGTTACATGACACACGATCAACCTCTGTCCTAGGAATCCTTAAAATACACACCACAGTCCAAAATGCCATAAACTGGATGCCTTACAAGCAACAGAAATTACTTCTTTGGAGAAATTATGCTTTGGAGGCTGGGAAGGCCGGGTTCAAGGCACCAGCAAATCTGGTGGTACGGGGATCTCTCATTGTGCTCTAACCTGGTGGAAAGGACAAGCAGCTCCCTCAGGTCTCTTTGAGAAGAGAATAATCCAGTCACAGAACTCATGGGACTCAGTCTTCTGCAGACTATGCACTTCATGACACCTCATGGCGGGGGGGGGGGGGGCAGGAGGGTTCCCTCATGAATCTGGAGGTGGAGCAGAAACCACACATAACTACACCATGATACTGTACACTGTTGATTCTAAACCATGCTCCCTTTATGCAATGGCACATTTTTCTTGGTGGTACATAAAATAAAAATGGTTTGAATATTTATCTCCTGAGAACTTCACCCTCATGGATGCATTTGTACTGGTATTTCAGGACACAGAGCTCCATGTCCTCCCATGCCAGCATTGCCCACTTCTGCCATGCAGCAGGCAAGTTTTACTAGATGGGAGCCCCTGGATCCCTGCACTTACCAGCTTCTTGGACCCAATAACTTTCTGCTTCTTATTAGTTACCCAACTTTCCATTCTGCTCCAGCAGCACAAAAGTGGCAAAGTCTTAGACGGTATGAACTGCTAACATTTACTGAGAGTTGCTGAGCCTCGGTATTTCCAGTGCTTGCTGATCCCCCTCACTGGCACGGCCCACTGTCACCCTATGAATACATAGGGACCATTTTTGGCCTCCTTTGATTAATCTGGAACCTCAGTGATGTCGAGTGATTGGCAAGGGGTAAAAACCAGGCTTTTCAGCAGGGGCATGTTTGATAGCACTTCTGCCCTCCACGAAGGTCCTACTTCACAAACTATATGCTGTGGGGAAGTGGCGGGGCACAGAGTGGGTGTGGGGGAGGTGAAGAAAGGCAAGGATAGAGAAGAGGGGAGAGGGTGTTGAGACCCTCTGAGAAAGGAGTGAGCCAAGAAGCCCAGGGTGACTTGGGCAGATGCACAAGGAAGCATTTGTTAAAACAACCACTTGGGAAGGAAAGTGGAATGAGTCAAGGGAAGCAGCCAGAGCAAGGGCTGGCGAGGACAAAGCTTAAGCCTGACTTCCTGACTCCACATATCGATAGTCTCCCTTCTTAGCATCCGTCCTCGCACGATGTCCAGCAGGAAGCCCATTCTGCAGGTTTATACAGTCCTAAGCCTGGTAAAGGAATATATCCACCCTCCTACTACCCAGTACCATGCTGGCCTTCATCAAGTCTTTGTCCTGTTAAGGACACAGGCAATAGAGATACCTCTTTGGATGTCCCCCCTCCCAACCCCCAGTAAGGTCTGAAAGCATGATTGTAAAGCACCCAGGTATTTTCTAATACGTTTAAGTGAGACTGGACATCACAGGACTAGTTCTTAGGGAGTTGGGTATGGTCTCCATCTCACCGACAGGCAAAGGTCAGCAGCCACTGACATCCAAAAATAAGCAGGGGTCACACCTAGTTTCCAAACTCTGATTTAAAACAACAGTCAACTGCAGAGGACACGTACTCCACCTGTGCCTGCTGTGGGAGCCCCCTGTCCTGCTCAGGCATCGTATCCCCTTTTAAATTTGATTTGAGGCATCCTCTCCCTGTTTGGCTTAGGCTGGCCTTGAGCTTGTCATTTTTGCCTTTGCCTCCCAAATGTTACAATTATAGGTATGCAGTAATAGCTGTATGTATGTATGTATGTATGTATGTATGTATGTATGTATGTATATATATATATATATATATATGTTAGATTTCATTTCATGTGCTTTGAAAAATATCTACCAAGATAGATTCATGTCCTTATCTTAATCCTACCCCACCCTCCCCAGTGGTCTGAGGCACATTATTCTGATCCTAAGTGAGCTTCCAAAGCACTCCACTCAAGCTCCAGCCTTAGAGCTTCCAGAAGGACCTAGAGGTCAGAAGGGAGCTAGTGCCAATCTGTGGACCCCCATTCAATTCCAGACTCTGCCCTTCAGCCAACAGGAGGCTTTGGGAGGTAAGCACACTCCTTAAAACCAGCCTTAAGCCAGCTCATTGCTTCTCCCAAGAGTGCATGCAAGCCAATCAGAGGCACGAATACCTGGGCATCCCCAGGATATCTTCGGAGCTACACGTCAGGTTGCCTGCCTCTCACTGTAAGGCATTGTAAGAGTCTTGAACTCATAGAATGGGTTGGCTAATCTTTTTTTTTTTTTTTTTTTTTTTTGGTTTTTCGAGACAGGGTTTCTCTGTGTATCCTTGGCTGTCCTGGACTCACTTTGTAGACCAGGCTGGCCTCGAACTCACAAAGATCCGCCTGCCTCTGCCTCCCAAGTGCTGGGATTAAAGGCGTGCGCCACCACTGCCCGGCTGGGTTGGCTAATCTTGATCATTAACTTGATGGGGTTTAGAACCACCTAGAAGGCAAATCTCTGGCCATATCCGTTAGGGTGTTTTTAGTAAAGTTTAACTAGGGAGGGAAGAGCCACCCTGAATACAAGTGGCACGTTTCATGCCCTGGGATCCTTCATTAAATAAAAAGCAGTTATTGAATAGCACACCACATTCATCTCTCTCAGCTTCCTGGGTGTGGATACAATGTGACCAGCTGCCTCAAGCTCCTGCCACCCTGCCTTCCGACCACGGTGGACTGTACCCCCACACTATGAATCCACTTCCTTAAGAACCCTTTGCTAGGTATTTCATTGAAACAGTGAAACAAGTAACTAATACATAAATCAAACAATAGGTTCTTCTTTTTTTTACACATTCAGAGTTCGTTTATTTTCCTTGCTTGATACTGTTTTGTTTAAAGCTCTGAATTTGCCTTTAAACATCTACAAATGATAAAGGACATGGAAAAAATAATTTGAAATTTAATTTAGTTCTCCAGCTTTTCTCAGGGAGAATGCAGGCTGCTCATTCACTTGAGAAAGCCTCCTGTGATTAGCTTGCTCTAAGTGGAGATCAGAGGCCATGGCCGAGGAGAGTCCATACTATCTCACATTCTCCTTTTGAGTCTCCTAACAAAACTCCAGCAAGGCTAAACTGGAAAATGGGTGGGTTCTTTCCTATAACTGTCAAACTGACTCCAACATCCAGGGTGCAACATTCCTCTGCTCCAAGGCACTAAGGAAATGAAGTCTATGTGACCAGCCCAAGGGAGATAGCGGGAGGGTTAAGTACAGTTTGCAGAAAAAAAAAAAACCACAGGCCACCACTGTTAACATAAATCCATTTTCTAGAGACTTGGCAAGACTAGAGCAGCTGAGACCTGGAAACCTTACTGGGAGTAAGAGAGACAGACGTGAGTAATGTTAAAGCTGGGGTCATGTGGGCCGGGCTGGGCACACGGATGGAGACACACCCCCAGCCCAGATACCCAGCATATTTCTTATATACAGCATGAATAAGGAAGCTCATTGTTAGCCAGTCTCAGCAGAGGGTCTCTGTAGGGGAGCAGCCTTAGAGGGGCATGATCCTACAGTCATCCTGACAGCTGGGGTCCATAGTCTTTGTACATACTGTGTTTAGCTAAAGGCCAACCCATTGGTCAACATTCATACTTGGACCAGGGGAAGGCCTTGCTATTCCCCTGAGACCGACCCGTAAAAGGTCTCGCAATCAATCCTCTTGAATCTGAGGCATTAGCATCTGTGACAAGGCCCTGCGCATGATGTTGTGATGTCCCTTCATATGGGGTACACTTGCTCGCCCCTCACTCTTGACAGTGCCTAGGCCATAGAAATTTCATTATGACTATTGCTATGTAGTTTATCCTCCCATCTACCCCCAACACACCTTTGCTTAGCCAAAGGAAGCCATTCCCTTCCTATATCAGTTTATTTTCTGCAGATATCTATGACAAAATATCTGAGGCTGTATATTCGTTTGAAGGCTTATTTAGCTCACACTTCTGAATACCCAAGGACGTGAGACCAGTATCTACTCCATCTCCAGAGAGGTCGGCCCTCTGGCTGTGTCTGTCACCACATGGTAAATGTCATCATGATGGGAGTGTTTGCAAGGAGAGGTGGCATGCCACATAAGGGAACCAGGGCAGTCCAAGAGATAGGCTTACACTTCTTACAACCCCGTGACCTCAGAGGAGCTAACCAGGATGCCCTGAGAACTTCATCCTTTCTGAGGATATGTCATATGACCGAAGCACCCTAACCAGGCCCCCTGTTAAACAATTCTACACTCTTATACTCTATCTCACTGGGGACCAAGCCTCCAGTACACGGCCTTTTAGGGGACACACTGAAACCATAGGCAAACCATAGTACTTTCTCGTAGAGAAAGAGGGCAAGTCATTTGGCTGGAGACTCGAGTGAGAAGAGGCTTGCTTTAGGTTTCCAATTACGTGTTTCATTTTTTGTAACTTCTTGCCTTTTTTACTCCCCTCAAGTCCAAGGAATAGAGTTCAATCACTGCTTTGAGGAAGACCGAAAACTTCAAATGCAATAATCTGCAGTATCCCCAGGTAAGGCTATTTCTATGTTAACCAAATCTTTTGAGAACTCCTGCTATGTTTTAGAATCACTTATAGTTTCTTCCAGAAAATATAACTTATGTATTTGGTGGGGTCACTGCAATACCATTTGGTAACGTCATTCATCTCATAATGAGCCCAGGCTACGGAAAGAAAGAGTACAGGTGAACACACACACACACACACACACACACACACACACACACACACAATTAAACAAGTGAAACCCAAAATATCCAGAATCTTGCCTTTTCTCAAATGACCCTCTGAAAAATGAGAACTGGGAAATGGGGGGGGGATAAAAACCAAGAAATGGTTCTCCTATTCTTTCCTGTTTCTTTTGTTCAATGTCTTACTTTCCTACTGCTATAATAAAACACCCTGACAAAGAACCTAAAGGGAGAGTTTATTTTGGCTCGCAATTACAAAGGAACATAGACCATCACCATTGGGCAGGCGTGGGGGCTGGGCATGAAGTCAGCCCATCGTATTGCATGGGCAGCCAAGAAGCAAAGAGAGAGTAGGAATGCCCAGGCTATTAAACTGCAACACCCATACCAGGTGACATATTTCCTCCAGCAAGACTCCAAAACTGGACCATATGTGTGTCTGTTCACCACATGTGTGTCTGGTACTATGGAGGCCAGAAGAGAGTGTCAGCACCTCTAGAACCAGAGTGGCAGATGATGTTGAGCCAACATGTGCTTTCTGGGAATCCAACCCTGGTTTCCTGGAAGAGTAGCCAGTGTTCTTCAATGCTGAGCCAAATCCACAGACACTCCCCAAAAACCATGTAGCAGAGCTACTGAAATCAAAGCCCTCTCCAGACCCACTGTCCCCAGACTTTACTTTGCATCTGACTCTAAGTCACAGAGCTCAGGAGCTGAATCCAGACTTAAGTCTGTAGTGTTCAATTCTGGTGTACCCCACATGCCCCAAGCATCTGTCCAGCAGCTCAGACCACAGCTGGGAACAGGTGAAATGCCTGGTCTCTTTGTAAGTTGCCTAAACCATCTCATAGAAAAAGAAGGGAGAACCAGTCCTCAACCCTGAAGATACCAAGAGAAGACCATGTGAAACACTAATCTCTAACAGAGGGTGACAGGTGAGGTGGGGAAAATAGAAAGGAGAAGGAAGATACACACTATAGAGTGTGTATCTTTTACAAACGTAGTCAATGAAGTAGAATTATTAAGGCTAAAAAATCGTGAAAAACGTTTAGAGCCAGCGGTGGTGGCACACGCCTCTAATCCCAGCACTCAGAAGACGAGCCAGGTGTATCTCTGTAAGTTCTACGCCAGCCTGGTCTACAGAGCTAGTCCTAGGACAGCCAACACCACACAGATAAACCCTGTCACACAAACACACACACATCAAACAAAAAAAAAGTATTTTTTTCTGACTCTGATAATTTATTCTTTTCTTTTTCTTCTTTTTTGGTTAAGGTCTGTTTGTAGTCCTGGCTGTCCTGAAACTCACTCTGTAGACCAGGCTGGCCTGCAACTCACAGAGATCCACCTGCTTCTGCTTCTCAAGTGCTGGGATTAAAGGCCCAGCATGAAAACATTTTTAAAATACCAATGCCTAATAATGTATTGTGGGTTTTGGGGTTTTGTTTTGTTTTGTTGTTTGTTTGTTTTTCGAGACAGTTTTCTCTGTGTATCCTTGGCTGTCCTGGACTTGCTTTGTAGACCAGGCTGGCCTGGAACTTTCAGAGATCTGCCTGCTTCTGCCTCCTAAGTGCTGGGATTAAAGGCATGTGCCACCATGCCCAGCTAACATATTTAAGTTTTAATAAGAAATGTCCCCATAGGGTCATGTATGTGAACACGTGGTGGGACTGCTTTCCAGGAGGGAAGTGCGGAGAGGTGGCCTTGGTGGAGGAAGTACCAGAGTTGGGCTTTGAGATGTCACAGCCTCTTCTGACCTCTGGTTTGCTCTCTCTGCATCTTGTATGCAGTTGAGATGTGGCCCCTCAGCTTCCTGCCACCCTGCCTTCCATGCCATTGTGGACATCTAGCCCTCAGAGCAGTAAGCCAAAATAAATTTGTTCTTAAGCTGCTTTGGTCCTGACATTTTCGTCACAGCAATAGAAAAGTGACTAATACATAAAGTGACTTATAAAAAAAATGTCTTTGCCAAAAAAAAAAAAAAAAACAGAAAATGTTTCTACAAGTGTTTATGTGTTCGGAGTGGGTATGTGTAGAACCTGTTCTCTCATACACATCATGTGAGTTCTGGGGTTCAAACTCAGCCATCAAAGGCACAGTGAATACCTTTACCTGCTGAGCCATTAGCCAGCTCCCAGAAAGCAACACTTACACTTTTAAACAACTCAAGTATGTGCTAATATATTTTAGACCTGAATCCGCAAATAAATGACACCAGAAACCACAAAACCTCTTATTTGTCCTAGGGGTGATCTGTGCTCCATGTCCCTCCCCCACCTCAATGTCTGCAGGATCCCTGCTGTTCTTCTGGGAGAATCGTTCCCACTCATGTCATACCTTTCCCTTCTTCAGTGAACAACAGTGGCCTCTGCTTGGCTTAATCCTCACACACTACCCCAGCCTCTTCCTGGGAGTCCTAGCTCTGCGGGCATTTTGCTTTCTACGAGTCTTCCTCCATTTTGGTCCACAAAGACTCTAGCCAGCTGCCCCCATGTCGAAGTCCAAGGGAAGAATACATTCACACATTGTGCTATGTGTCTAAGCACTTTCAAGTTTAAGTCAAGCTAACTGGTCGTTAAATAAAACACGCTCCCCAGTCTTAGCTAGTTTATATGCTTGCAAGCTGACAGAGAGCCCCAGGCTTGTATTTAGGATGCTTGAGCGCCTTGGCATCTGACATTTGAAGGGATGGAGAGGAAACACCATGTCCCTCATGTCCTCCAGCCCACTCGCTTCTCTTCCCACTCCTCCCCCTTCCCATACCCAGCTCACCTACCTGTCTCCACACTACGGGGCTTGCTATGTACCAGTGTCAGCTCCTCGTTCCCAGCCCATGTGTTCTCAGCTCCATCAAACCATGGCACACAGCCTCCTCTCAGCTATACACAAACCTACAGCAGAGCTCACCTCTGGAGAAGTACACCTAATGCGGGTAGGCCCACTCTGGAATCATTCAGACAGGAATTTCATGAGACCCAGATGCCTGAACATAGTGGAGCGGGCAAGGATTACAGGTTCTGAGTAGTCGGTCTATCTTTGGCCAGGCAGACTCTTTGTTTAATCAGGGGTAAGAACAGAAAGAGTAGGCCCAGGAAGGGCACCTTCTCTCTGGAAAGAGTAGGGACTCCAGTGTATACAGCATAGCATCTTATGCTAAACCCTGATGTGATTATTATTGGTACTGGCTGGTTGTCATTGCCAGCATTGTCATTATGCGTAGCCTGCCAATACACCTAGGTGATCTTTGGTGATTTCTCTATCATTGACTCAATCAATGTCTTTCAAGACACATAAACTAAACACCTACTGTGTTGGTGGGGTAAGAAATATCTGGAAGATTAGTTAAGCAACTCTGGGCATGTCTGTCTTGAGGGCGTTTCTAGAGGATCCATTAAGCGAAGGATGGTATCCTGCTGGATGTACATGACACCATCCCACAGGCTGAGGTCTAGAGACGACAAAGGAGAGCCCTCCAGAGCCAGTCTATTCTCTTTCTGTCTATCTCTCTCTCCCCATTTTTCTGCCGCTGTCTGTCTGTCTCTGTCTCTTCCTCTCTGTGTGTCCCTCTCTGTCTCTCGAGCCCTCTCTGTTTTTCTTTCTGTCTCTCAGTTCTTGTCTTCCTCCAGGGGAGTAGCCTTTGCCACATACTCCTGCAGCCACGGCATTCTGCAGGCTAAGGACTGTGGAGTGGGACCTTTGATGCCAAGAGCTACAACAAGGCTTTTCTCAATAATCCTTCACAGTTATGAGAAAAGTAATGGATATATACTTACCATGGGCATACTATATTTATGTGGAGTCTTTGAATACATTTGGTTGATAAGTTGTATGTGTGTGTGTGTGTGTGTGTGTGTGTGTGTGTGTGTGTGTGTGTGCATGTGTGTGTGCACTCAGCATATGTGTGCACATGAATGAGGCACCAGAGGTCACCCTTACAGGTCATTCCTCAGGGCTCACACCCACCTTTGGTAGATGTCTTCATTGACTGACCTGAAGCTTGTTGATTGGCTAGGCTAGGCTAGGCCCCATGGGTCTGCCTGCCTACACCCACCACACCCAGCAATTACCAGTGTATCCTCCACACCCAGCTTTGTTTTCTTTCTAAACATGGGTTCTAGAGATCAAATTTAGGTGTTCAGGCTGGCATGGCCAACAATTTGCCGATGGAACTACCCTTGTGAACAGCACCTTGATGTTTACACCACATGTGTATGTGATGTTTTTTAATCTTTATTTTGTTGATTCTGTAACCTAGTTAATTGTGAAATCTAGTTTGCCTCTTACTAAATCTTTCAAGGGAGCTGCTGAGTTGTCTCAACAGGTTAAAATACTTGCCCTCAACAGGACGACCTGTGCTCAATCTCTGAGTCCCACATGGTGCAAGGAGAGGACAGAGTTCAGCAAGGTGTCCTCTGACCTCCATATGTGCATCATGTCACTTGCACACCTACAACATACACACTCAACAAAATGTAATAAAAAGTGTAAAATGCAAGGATTTTTCTATGCCCACCCCAGCTCCCGAATAATGACATGGAGACATTATATTTATTAAAAACTTCAAGCACAATATGTGGGCAGTCAATTCTGGCCTGGCCTACTTCACAGCCATGTGGCCCAGTACCTGCCATCTTAGTCCTGCCCTGGCACCTGCTCCTTCATCCATGTTCTGAAGGCAAGCCCTCTCCTTCTGGTCCCCACCTGAGACCCTCTCCCTGGGCTCAGAAGTCCCACCCTATCCTCTCCTACCCACCTATTGGCTGTTCAGCTCTTTATTTAACCATTCAGAAGGTGATTACAACATACCAAGGCAAGAGATGCTTCATAATGATGACAATGCCAGAGCCCAGACTGCAACCAGATCTCTAGGTACAGAAATCAGCATTTGAGTAAACAGGGAGCAAAAATACCCTCCAACAAAAAGGACAAGGGATTTTTCTGCCATAAGTATATTAAGTATATTTAAGTATATATTTTTTAAAGTATATTAAAAAAATAAATGAACAGGGCCATGTAGCTGGTGTTTGCTACTTTGTGGGTTCTTCCTTCCAAAACCCTCCTCCATCTCTTTTCTTCTTCCTTTCAATCCCCTAAGACTAGATATGAATGCAAAAAGGATAGAGAGGAAAGGAAAGAGATCCCTGAATAAAGTCAGGGGTCGCAAAGTGGGCAACATTACCGTTAGACTGGTTCCTGCTGATGAGGGGTGTCAAGCTCCTTGGGGCAAGTTTGATCTTTGCCATAAGGATATCTAATCTCTTCTTCTTGTTTCTTCTTTGTGCATGACTAACCAACATCCCCAAATTCTCACTATAGGGCTACACATGGTGACCCATGCCTTTAATCACAGCACTCAGGACACAGAGGAAAGCAGATCTCTGTGAGTTTGAGGCAAACTTAATCTGCATAGTGAGTTCCAGGACAGCCAGGGCTGTGTAAAAAGATCCTGTTTCCAAAAAAAAAATCAAAAAACCAAAACCAAAACAAAGAAAAAGAAAAAATATAAACAAATTGTTCTGACACTACAAAATAACCCTTTGCCTTCTTTAAGTGTACAATAAATGTTATTTGAAAACTCCTTTTAAAAAGTCAGCAAAGGTCACAACTATCTAGACGGCCACCACATTTGAAAAGCAATTGTATGGAAGGAAGGGAAGCTCCCTCTCTATTCCCCTGTATTCATTGCTTTGGTGTTATCGTGGTAAACACCATGCATCTTATAGTCCATAAGGGAAGGAGGACAGGAATTGAAGCAGAGATCATGGAGGGTCACTGCTTACCAGTTTTCTGTCCATGGCTTTCTCCTCAGCTTCCTTTCCTACACAACCCAGGACACTCATGGGGGGGTGGGCACTACCTGCAGTGAGCTGGTCCTTCTCACATAAATTATCAATCAAGAAAATGCCCATAAACTTACCTACAGGCCAATCTGATGGAGGCATTTTCTCAGTTGAAGTTTCTCTTCCGAGATCACCCAAGCTTGTGTCAAGCTGTCCAAAAAAAACAACCACCACCCTTCCCATGGGATTCCCTGGTGTTCTCATGGCCTTGATCCTTCCTGAACTTATTCTCTGTTTGCACAGATATGTCAGACGACAAGCAGATTTCCTTGTGTGGTTAGCTACCCACACTTGCATCACATCATCTGCAATTTGCCTTTTTTCCACTTAATGACATATTACAGGTGTGTGTATTGGGTCAGTATCTATGGTTCTCATAAAATGGTTAGTTTTCCATTAATGGATATCTGCAAAGATCATCCTTTAAATCACTTCTATTACTTGTGTGTTTACAAATAATTCTGTAATGTATGTCTCCACATGCGGATGTACATAGGCACTTACACTCATGCCTATATTCTGGTAGACTAGAGCCCAAGAAAGAGGACTGCTCATCCATCTAGTATAATCCTTCCAACAGGGTAGCCACCGGGGCCTGCCATGAGGACCGAGGCCGGAAGTCTGTAGGCCTTCCAACCTGAAACCCCCAGCAACCTTTCTCCCAGTAATTAAATACACCAAGACCTTTTAATGTTTCAACGCTTATCCCTTAGCTGAGGAGACTCTCAACTAGCTCACCTAAATTAATCCCATATCACCTCATCCCAAACAGCCATGTGGTTTGCCGAACCTTCCAGAGCTCTCAGACATGTCTGTCTGCTTCCGGGTCTCCTGGTGGAAAGAGAGATTCCTCAGGGTAAAACCCAGGGTTGCTGTTTCCGTCTCAGGAAGTCCCACCTTCCTATACTCTTTCTGCCCAGCTAATTGGTCACTAGGGACTTTTATTAACCAATCAGAGAATGCCTTAGAAGGGGCGGTAACCAGATCTCAGCATTGAAATCAGCCTCTCAGGAGACCTTCCTCCAAAACGTGTGTGTGTGTGTGTGTGTGTGTGTGTGTGTGTGTGTGTGTGTGTCTGTGTCAAAGCCAGGACCATAGACATGCTGTGCATGCTATACCTGCCCTCTACCACTGAGCTACATCCCTGACCCTACCATTAAGGCTATTTATTAATCTTGTCTGTGATATTCATCATCAATATTATCACCTCATCTGTTACTGATTTTCATGCTTTGGTTTTGGTGGGTTTTATTGAATAAAAGGTCTATAATTTTTTTAGTCAAATTTATAGGTAGTCCCTGTATGGTTTCTAGGCCTCAGGCCTTAGGGAGGTCTGCATCCTCTTTACTTTCTTTCTTTCTTTTAAGCTGCTGTGTATCTTGTTCCACTGTGTTGGACATGACCATTGACAGCTTGAACCAGAGCAGCTGTGATTGCTCCTGTGAGAGCTCACCCTCCTGAGACCCTACCCCTCATGGTATTCAGTCTGTGGTGATTTGAATAAGAATGGCCCCCCCCATAGACTCATATATTTGAATGCTTAGGCAGTGGCACTATTTGAAAGGATTAAGAGGCTAGGTGGTGGCACACACACTTTAATCTCAGCATTTCGGAGGCAGAGGCAGGTGGATCTCTTGAGGCCAACCTGGTCTACAGAGTAAGTTTCAGAACAGCCAGGGCTACACAGAGAAATCTTCTCTCAAAAATCAAAAACAAAACAAATGAAAATGAAAGAGAGAGAGAGAGAAATATTTAAAAGGTGTGGCCTTGTTGGAGGAAGTGTGTCGCTGGGACTGGGTTTTAAGGTTTCAAAAGCCTACGCCAGTCCCAGCGTGTCTCTCTCTCTCTCTCTCTCTCTCTCTCTCTCTCTCTCTCCTGCTGCCTTTGGATCTGGATGTAGAGCTCTCACATCACCATGTCTTCCTGGATGCCACCACGCTCCCCACCATGAAGATAATGAACTAAACCTCTGAAACTGTAAGCCAGCCCCAACTAGATGCTTTCCTTTCTAAGAGCTGCAATGGTCATGATGTCTCTTCACAGCAATGGAACACTAAGACTGGGCCTATTAACATTCCTTCAAGAAGGACAGAGAGGAGTATTAGAGGTTCACAGAGCTCCGGTGTAATTCAAGAGACTTTCTGAGATCCTCATGAGGTCCCTCTCCCAAGAAGGTTATATGATGGATGAACATGTGACTCTTCAGTGGAGTAGCTTCATGGAAGTTGCCCAGGAGGTAACTCATTTGAGTCACCCATGTTCACTTCCATAAGTGACCCTAACAACGTGAATACGTTCACCAAACTGGACTTGGATGACTTTTTGTTTTGTTTTGTTTTTTGGGTTTTTGTTGTTGTTGTTGTTGTTTGTTTGTTTTTCTTTTCTTTTCTTTTTTTTTAAAGATTTATTTATTATGTATACAGTGTTCTGTCTGCAGGTATATCTGCAGGCCAGAAGAGGGCACCAGATTTCATTATGGATGGTTGTGAGCCACCATGTGGTTGCTGGGAATTGAACTCATGACCTCTGGAAGAACAGCCAGTGCTCTTAATCGCTGAGCCATCTCTCGAGCCCTGTTTGTTTGTTTTTCAAGACAGAGTTTCTTTGTGTATCCTTGGCTGTCCTGGACTCACTTTGTAGACCAGGTTGGCCTTGAATTCACAGAGAGCCACCAGCCTCTGCCTCCCGAGTGCTGGGATTAAAGGCATGTGCCACCACACCCGGCCATTACAGACAGCTGTGAACTGTCATGTGAGTGCTGGGATTTGAACCCAGGTCCTTTGGAAGAACAACCAGTGCTCTTAACCCCTGAGCCATCTCTACAGTCCCCAGACATTTCTTTTCATCACATAAACAGATGATTGTTTTCAAAGTCACATCAATAGTGCTCAAATTCACGCTCAGATAATTCAAACAACAAAGATGAGTAATTAGTGGAATTATTTTCAGTCCCCATTTATCCTATCTTACTTCCTCAGAGCCACCATTGCTGGGGATGGCACCTGCCTTGTTACATATATTCATATATTGTCTCCTTTCTGCAAGGGTTCAGGGCTATTTTCAAAGACAGAAGCCACATGGAGAGAATGTATGCCCTCGGAGTCAGAGTTATAGAAGGAAAAATCTCTGTGTTCACAAAGGAGAATGCAAACCACACACTCACGAAAACCATACCTTGTCATTCTGAGACTGGAGAGCAATGTCCCTTTTGGAGGACACACTAATGCAATGAGCAAGGTCCTCATGGTAACTGCAGTCCGTGGTTTCATGTGGCTTTTCTCATAACAGTACTCAAGGTAATGGCAGCATGCCATTTGATCAATTTAGTGTGGGCCAATAGCAAACATACCAGGTTGGCTTCTCCCACATAAGGCTGCATCCTTGGGGATAGGATCTATGACTCAGCATGAATTATGAAGAGGGAATTGGGGAAGGAAACAAAAGTCTAAGCCTTGCAATCTTCCTCTTTCATAAGGCATGAGTCAACATCATAGTTTTCATTATAATTTTGATAATTAAACAGACTTATGAGAATGTTCATAGAAATGCTTTGCAGTAACTCTTAGTAAAATTTAAAACAGATCTTTCCTTCCTCCAATTTACTGCAAAACACAAGAGAAAACAAAGTTCTGTTTATACTGAAAAGGCAACTGAATTTAAAAATGAAAGAAACATGCCAGATGTTGTGGTGCACACCTTTAATCCCAGCACTCAGGAGGCAGAGGCAGAGGCAAGCAGATCTCTGTGAGTTCAAGGCCAGCCTGCTCTACAGAATGAGTCCTGGGATAGCCAGGGCTACACTGAGAAACGCTGTCTCAAAAAGCCTAAAACAATAAAAGAAAGAAAGAAACCAAGAACAGAACAATAAAATTATATGGCAGTGCTCAAAACGATTATGATAATTAAATTTTCTTATAAAAAAAAAGATTTATTGGAGCACCAACTGGAAGGACCGTTTGGTTAAGTTGTTTGTCACTGCCTTCTAAAACTGAAAACATGCATACTGTGCAAGTGAGAACTTCTACTTTGAGATGTATTCCGAACAAAAACACACGCCCAAGAGGGTAGTGGCACTGTGTGAGATTGCTCTGTACTGGACAATAGCCAAAAAAACCCACCAGCAGCAAGGAGAAGGACAAATAGCCGTGGAAATGAGAAAAGTTCAGCTGTATCAATCCGTGTGAATGCATCTCACCATAGTGAGTTTGTGAAGAAGTGCATAGGCACCAGCAAACACCTACTGGACAATCTGTAAATCACTCCCCTGGGCTGTCAGCTGTGGTCACCCATGGCAAAGCCAACGCCTAGAGGGAGAGAAGGAAAGCTCTTGTGAGGCAGAGTCCTTAGCTTCTCTTCACACGTTCTCAAAACTCATTAAAGAATACACTGATAATTTATGTACTTCTCTGAATGTACACTATTTCCAGTAAAACTGTATTTTATTGGAGCACTACTCAAAACAGTCAAGTTAGAGAACAGCCTAAGTGTCCCTCAACAGGTAAATGAATAAAAAATGTGTATACACACAACAAAGTTTTATTTAGCCATAAAGAATAAAATTATTCTGTTTGCTGGGTAATGGATGGGTATCATCATACTAAGTGGGAAAAAAGGACATAGAAAGGCAAATTTCTCATCTTTTCTCTCACTTGTGGCTTCTAGATTTCTTTTTTTCAGTTTTTTTTGAATGAAGTTCTCATTCCATAACCTAGATGGGGACTTACTATATAGTTTATATAGTGGCCTTGATTTATGGTGACATGCTTGCCTTAGCCTTTCAAGTGCTGAGATTACCATCATGAACTACTGTACTGGTTGGTACTAGAATTTACTATATATACTTAAGTCAGTGTGTGCTTGCTTGTGTGCAGGCAGGCCACAGTTAATGTAGGATGTCTTCATTCTAGGATACTGTCTCATATATATACATATATATGTATGTATGTACATATGTATACATATATACATATATATGCATACATATATATGTATATATATGAGACATACAAGCATGAGGGAGACTACGGGAAAGGATAGGACAAGTGTGAAGAGGAATAAGAGCAAGGACTGAGAAGGGTACTGTGGTTGAATTACAGGATATTTGAAAGATACAGTGTTCACTTATGTGCTAATAGCACACACTATGAAATATTAGGGTCTGAGAATATAGTTCAGTGGATTAAGTGTCTGCTGTACAAACATGAGCACCTGAGTTTAGATTTCCTAGCGTAGAAGGTAGGCACAGCAGCATAGCGAAGTGAGGGCCAGAGACGCACCCATCCCAGAGGCTTGCTAGCCAGCTAGCCTAGCCAGACATCAGCACCAAACTCACTGAGAGACACAGTCCCAAAATCAGATAGCCAGTGATAGAGGAAGACATCCGATCATGACCTCTGGCCTGTACACACACACACACACACACACACACACACTCACTCACGTGGTTTTAAACCAATATTGATGACTTGGCTATAAAAGAACACACCTGGCCGGGCATGGTGGTGCATGTCTTTAATCTCAGCACTCAGGAGGCAGAGGCAAAGCAGATCTCTGTGAGTTTGAGGCCAGCTTGGTCTACAGAGTCTAGGACAGCCATGGCTGTCACACAAAGAAACCCTGTCTCAAAAAACCAAAAAAAAAAAAAAAGAAAGAAAAAAGAAAAGAAAAAGAACACACCTCAAACAAAATGAAAGAAAAAAAACCTAAAAGTAAAGGAATTAAAAATGTTGCCAACCATCATTTATCAATCACTAATTATGTACCAAACACTTTCTTTACATTGTTTTATTTGCTTTTCCAATCCATACAATAAAAGTGACTTAAATCTTTCAAGGATGTAATCAATGAGAATTTTTAATAATATTGAATATGTATTATTATATTACTCAATATTTGATGAATGAATATCCATCAAGTGACAGTGCCAAAATACATAAAGTAAAAACCTTTGAGATAATAAATAAATATTTATAGAAATACAATTAATATGTGAGGGTGTGATGGCGTGAATAAGAATGGGCCACATGGGCTGGGCATGGTGGCACACACCTTTAATCCCAGCACTCAGGAGGCAGAGGCAGGTGGATCTCTGTGAGTTCAAGGCCAGTTTAGTTTACAAAGCAATTCCAGTGCAGTCAGGATTCAGTTACACAGAGAAACCCTGTCTCGAAAAACAAACAAACAAAAAAGAATGGGCCACATAGGCTGCTATATTTGAATGATTAATCATTGGGGAGTGGCACTATTTGAGAAGGTTAGAATAATTAGGAGGTGTGGGTTTGTTGGAAGGAAGTTGGGAGTGGTTTAAAAAGTCCACACCAGGCCCAGTCTCCCTTTGGCCTATGGATCAGGATGTAGCTCTCGGCAACTGTTCTAGCACCATGTCTGCCTGCAGACCACCATGCTCCCTGCCATGATGATAACGGACCAAGTCTCTGAAACTGCAAGAAACCCCCCACCCCCGTATTAAATATTTGCTTTTCAAAGAGTTCCTGTGGTCACGATGGCTCCTCACAGTGACAGAATATTGACTAATTATGAGTCAATATTCTTATATGACTCATTATGGACTCTAAATATATCTAAGTATGGAGCTACTATTTGTGGCTCCATAAAATTTTTACTAAATTAATGCAGCAAAAACAAAAACGTTCTTGAAAAGTTGAGACATATATTTACTTTATATATGTCCAAAGGACAATTTTTGATAAGTGATCAGATATTAGGGTCAAAAATAAATTCTAAAAATAAAATATTACCAGGTGGTGGCGGCAGCTCAAGCCTTTCATCCCAGCTCTCAAGAGGCAGAGGCAGGCAAGTCTCTTTGTCATGAGTTCGAGGCCAGCCTGCTCTGCAGAGCAAGCTCCAGGACAGCTAAGGCTATGCAAAGAAACCCTGTCTCAAAAACAAAAAAATAAAAATGAAAACCTTAGTAATTAAAAAGGCAAAACTGGGGTTAGGAATATAGTCCTGCTGGTAAAGGATTGGTCTATCATACAGAAAGCCCAGGGCTGGAGCCCCAGCATTAAATAAAACAGGGTGTATTAATTTTGTCTATCACCTGCCACTGAGCAGGCAGAAACAGGTAGAGCATTGTGGGATCAAGGCTAGCCTGGTCTACATAGTGAGTTCCAGGCCAGCCAGAGTATATAATGAGGTCTGTTTCAAAAATAGAAAAGTGTTCAAGACCAGGCTCAAATGTAAATACCAAAATGGCAGGTTCTGGATCAGCTTGGGATATTGAGATTCTGTCTTAAAAGAATAAATAAATAAATAATGAATAAATACAAACAATACTCACAGAAAACATTTAGTATACACTAATGCTAATAACATAACTCACATTTGGAAAATATATTTTAAGTCTTGTATTCTTAAAATAGTGCCCACAAAAATTCTACTTAGAAGAGACCTCTTGTTTTTTTTTTTTTTTTTTGGTTTTTCGAGACAGGGTTTCTCTGTTAACAGCTCTGGCTGTCCTGGACTCACTTTGTAGACCAGGCTGGCCTCGAACTCACAAAGATTCGCCTGCCTCTGCCTCCCAAGTGCTGGGATTAAAGGCGTGTGCCACCACCGCCCGGCGAGACCTCTTGTTTTTATAATAAAAAAGAAAGACAGAAAGTGAACTAAGAAGTACTTACACATTTTATATAAAAATCAATAGCTTTCTTTTAAACCACTATTACACTGTTAAAAAAATGAAGTAGAGGAAAAACAAAAACAAACAAACCAGTCCATTAAAAGCAAAGTAATCAGAATGGGAGCACTCACCTAACAAGCTGTGCAGGGATTGTATGAAGAGAAGTATGGTGCCATGCAGGAGGACCTTAAGCCCCGTGAATGCCACAAGGGTGGCAGCTGAGCTCATGGGGAACATGTACGTAGTCAGTACCTCAAAGTTCTAGGTTCAATCCCAGAATAAAATATATATATATATATATATATATATATATATTTAAAATTGAAAGGCATTGTCTTAGTTACTCTTCTATTGCTGTGATGACACACCATGATCAAGGCAACTTATAGAATAAAGAGTTCATTGGGGGCTTACGTTTTCAGAGGGTTAGATTTCACGCCAATCATGACAGAGAGCATGGCAGCAGGTAGGCATGGAGTTGGAGGAGTACTTGAGAGCTCATGTTTTGATCCACAAGCACAAACAGAGAGTGAACTAACTGGGAATGGCATGCGCTTTTGAAACCTCAAAGCCTGCCTGCTCCTCCAAAAGACCATGCCTCCTCAGCCTTCCCAAACAGTTCCACCAACTGCTGACCAATTTTTTAGACACATGAGCCTATGGGGGCCATTTTCATTCACCACAGATACACATTTCTAATTGTAAAAAATCATAGAATTATTAATCCTCCTCACATTGGTTTATGACTGCATATAAGTTTAATCACATTATCAACTAAAATTGTCAAATTAAATTAGGGCCACATGGCAAATACCTGTAGTCCCAGGACCTGGCAAGCACAGATAAGAAAATCATAAGTTCAAGACCAGCTTAGGCTCCACAGGAGGCTCCTGTCTCAAAATAAAAACCAGACAGTTTTAAAGATAACTAAGGACCTGTGAGACAGTTCAGTGGTAGAATGTTTCTATGTAACACGGGTGAGGCTCTGAGTTCAGTCTCTAGTGTGTACGCATGTGTGTGCACACACACACCAGCTTGAGAAAACAAAACAAAACAAAGCTCCAAATGGGAAATTTTTCATAAGGAAAAAGAAGGGAAAGTAGAGATGGTAGAGATGGTAGATATGAGAGAAGTCTGTCTTCTTCACCATCCTTTCTTATCTTTCTTTTAAAAGGTATTTTAAAAAAATATTTTTATTGGGGGCTGGAGAGATGGCTCAGTTCTTAAGAGCACTAACTGCTCTTCCAAAGGACCCAGGTTCAAATCCCAGCACCCACATGGCAGTTCACAGCTGTCTGTAATTGCCGGGCATGGTGGGGCACACCTTTAATCCCAGCACTTGGGAGGCAGAGGCAGGCAGATCTCTGTGAGTTCCAGACCAGCCCCTGGTCTACCGAGTGAGTTTCAGGATAGCCAGGGCTACACAGAGAAACCTGTCTCAAATATATATACATATGTTCTGGTTTCCACAACGTACATCAGGTGGCTCACAACTGCCTGTAACTCCAATTCCAGGGATCTAGCCTTCCCAGGCATGCACATAACACTCCATACACTCACTCAAGACACATTAAAAATAAAAGCTGGGCATGGTGTGTATCTCTGTGGGTTTGAGGTTTACGTAGTGAGTTCCAAGACACTCTGAAACGGACCGTCTGGGTCCTCCCTCCCTCTGTAAGCAGGAAGGATTGCTGAAAAGAGCAAAGAGAGGCCCAGATGATGCACAATCCAGCCTCTCTGACCCATTGAGCTACCAGAGAGCTGCACAGTAAACTTCAGGGGCCCAGTTCTTGTGAGCTCCAGCCTCTGTTGGTGCCGGCTGTCAGTGAGGCTGCTTTTGAGTCATCTCTGTCCCTGTAAGTCCCTCTCACCCGCACTCCAAGTTGCACTTTGGTGTCTTTGATCTTTCATTGATTGTTATCTGGGGCAAGTAGATGTTTGCTCAAATGTTCCTAGGGACAGTGTCACACACCAGAATGTGAGAGGACAACTTGTGGGAGCCCACTGTGTCTCTCCTCCAGCCTTGTACATCCCAGGGACTGAACTCCGATCATCAGGCATGGGGACATGTGCTTAGACCCACATGAACCATCTTGCCATCCCCTGATTTCTTCTCCTGGTAGCTGTAGAAGTCAGAAAGCAATGGGATCTTGAAAGTACTGGAAAAAAAATGAACAAAGCATTCTACCTGGAATTCCATAAACAGCAAAAATGTGCTTTGAGAATGAAGGTGAGCACCTCGTATGGGATTGCATGCTTAAAACCTCAGCGCGTGGAGGCAGCAGGAAGGCTGCATGTTCAAGGCCAGCCCAGGCTGTGGTAAGATTCTATTTTAGCTACAACCAAATAGGTGAGACAAAGGAACTAGCTAATAAGCAGAATTTTTATCATTAGAAGAACAAGCTAAGTGAAAATCCTGACGATTATTTCTGCACAAACAAAATATGGGAAGCTAGAAATCCACGGGCCCAAAAAGCCATGGGAGTGGTGTGGTGCCTTGTGAGTAAATCTAACGGAGTATTGATGATACAAAACAGTAAAACAGAACACAGAGAGAGAATCCCAATAACAGGGCAAAAACATGAGAAAGTAAATACAAATAAAGTATTCTAAGGTTCTCAGCACTGCCCCAAAAGAGGTTAAAGTACCAATTCATATTAGACTTTAAAAAGTAAAGAAAAGGAAAAGAAAAAAAGAAAGCTTTTCTCATTAGGGCAATTACCTAGGTACCTAAGATACTATACAAGCACACACATAAAGAATAATTAGAAGATGGACAATTTCTAATCTAGGGGATAGAATAATGAAAGAACAGGCAAGAACTAAACAAAAGAGAACATAGAGAGACAGTCCACCCAATAAGGAGGTATGTTTAACTTTCAAGTAAGAGTAATTAATTAAATGGCAGTGGATAGGATACTATAATTAAAGACAAAGATTGCCAAACTGGGTACATAAGCATATATTTGTAATATAATTTGATGCCATAATTTTAGGTATGGGTAAGTACATTCATATGCTGAATCTTTTCTCTTTATAAAATAAATACACAGAAACATAAAGTAAAAAGGATTGCTTAAAACCCCAAATTGGTTCTTTGAAAATATGCATAAAATTAGTAAGAAGCATCTCCAATGGAAAGGAGAAGTCTGAAGCACAGAGGGGTAGATCAAAGAGTGCATACTTAGCCTTCAGGCTGGGAAGTCTGAGGTACATGGCTAAGGAAACGGAGACAAAGAGACCATGGAAGTGGAAGAGACCATCACTATGCATGAAAAGCAGCAGAGACAGCCAGACATGATAGTACCACCTTTAACCCTAGCATTCAGATGACAGAGGCAGGTGGGTTTCTATGAGTTCAAGGGCAGCTTGGTCTACATAGCTAGTTCCAGACCAGCCAGGGCTAATACATAGGGAGACTCCGTCTCAGACAAACAAGCCACCAAGGCTAAAGGCAGGAGTCGTGTTAGAGAGGTGGGCAGCAGAACTAGATGCTAATGGGTTGGAAACGGCAGGGGCCAGCCCTCAGACCTCTGGTGAGTCTGACTGCAAGGCGGTGCCGACAAGGGCGCAGCAGAAAGGTCTGCTTCGCGATGAAAGCTGGGTGATTTGAGAGAGGGTGGCATGGAGAAAGGGCTGGCAGGAGGTTGGCCGAGTTCAACAGCACACTGAGGAGTGGGGAGGGAAGGGGCAGCTCGGGCTAGCCATGTTTTAAAGCAAGAGTCTAAAGAGAACATTCGGGAATGAGGTTCGGGGGTTAGGGGTTTTCTGGCATCAGTGGGTTGGATGAAAAGGGTCAGGGCTGGGGTGAAAAAGTGTAGACAGAATAAAAGAAGTCTAACGGTGTCCAGGCACAAGGAGGGCAGGCCAGGAGTGACAGGCATCGGTCTGCGGGCTCCGGGGAAAGAGGAGGCGGGGCCTGGCAGAAGGAGGCGGGGCCTGGCAGACCCAAAAGACAGGGAGGAGCCGGGAGGCAGCCAATGACTGCTTTCGACTCGTTAGTTTTCTCGGAAGTTAATCTTGTTTGTTTTCGTTTGTGCGTTGGCTTGTGTTGCGTGTGGAGCTGGCCTCCTCTCCTTCCCCACCCCACCCCCAACGTTGGCTTTATTGTGGCTGCAGTGAAGCCAGAGGACTCTCTAGCTCAATACAAGCTATCTACCCTCCTCGCTACCCTCTGCTGCCTGGGGCCCCGTTCTGTGAGCTGGAGCAGCTTGCAGAAACCTCCTCTTCCAGCTGGAAAGGGCCAGGCTCTGCGTGCTTCATCCAGCCTGTCCTCTGCTCAGGCCTCAACAGCGCTCCGGGCAAGCTGGGGGATGCAATCGTAGCACGCCACCGTGCGTCTGAAACACATGCCGAAGATTAAAACTAAATGTGGCTCTGATTTTCATTAATAGAAATAAGAGTTTGGGCAAAGATTCTAGAGACTGCTTTAAAAAGCCAAAACAGCAGCAGCAACAACAAAACATAAAACAAACAAAAGACATGAAGCTCAGTCAATACAGCGCCTGCTACAATCAAAAGCATAAGGACTTCAACTCCAGTCCGCATTAAAAAAATTTTTTTAAAAGCTGATAGGGTAGCTTCAATTTCAGTACTGGAAAGCAGATCAGCGACCCAAGGACACACACACACAGCTATGGCTCTGGGGGAAGGTGTGTACATTGCAATGTTTAGCAGGTGCGAGGCTCTGGCTTCCCCAGGAAGCAAAAAAGAAGAAACTTAGCAGTCTTCAGAAGACCCACACCCAACAGTGAAACCAACAATAAAGTCGAGCAGCCCAAAGGAGAAAAACACAAACGCCCAACTTCAACTACGTATCTAAAAAAATGTCACTATAAAGAAAAGCAAACTAAAGCTATACAGAAAATATTTTAATTTGTCAGCGTCTGGCTAGCGATGCTGACCTGCCAAAACAGCAGATGACTCGAAGAAATAATCCTCATATTTTTTGGCATTTCACGTTCCCGCATCTCTGTTCCCTCTATATAGAATGCCCCCTTGACCCTTTGTCGTTGGCAGCTGTATTCCTAACTCGAGCTTCCGAGCTCTGCTCATAGGAACCTCCTTCAGGAACAGCTGCTACCCGCCCTGGGCTGACTAATCCATCTCTGTTCTTTCTCCCCATGTAATCTTTTTTTTTTTTTTAATCATCTGATCATAATTGTGTCTTGTTTGTTTCCGTGTTGATTTGCTTGTCCCCTTTCCCAGCCACTCTGCGAGAACACCGAGTCTAATTCGATTCCGCGCTCCCAAGGACTAAGGCGTTGGAAGTCCTCAAAGATTCTTTGTTGGGCCGATGAATGCAGAACTTGTTACTACCCTGCGGAGAATGCGCTCGGTGGGCTGGGCGACGCTGGGGCAGTGTGCCTCGAGCTCCGCTAGGGGACAGTGTTGTGCAGAAAAAGGAGCTCGGCCTGGCGGCCCAGCCCCTCGGCTAACACAGCTTCCTCCTGCCCCTGCCCGATGGGGACAGACAGTCGCTGGAAGACACTTGGGCGAAAAAGAAAAGAAAAAAACTACAAAAAGAGCGTGAAGATTAAGAATAATGTGGACCGTTCAAGGTTAAGAATCAGGACAGTTGGTTGTTTTGTCGTAAGCTAGGTCGTGATTGCTTGATTAAATAATAACAGAAACATTCGCAGAAAAAAAAAAAAAAAGGTCCGTTTCAAAGAAGTACAGGCTCTCATTTTGTAGCCCAGGCTAGCCTGGACCTCACGCTGGCCTACAGGCCTACTGCTTTTTTTTTTTTTTAAGGCAGGCTTTGAACTTGTGGCCGTCCTCTAGTCTCAGCCTCCCAGAGCCACCCTCTCCAGCTTCAAGAAGTGTTCTTACACAGCAAATGATTGTCACTCTGAAGCTGTGGACACAGTTCCCCCACCTGCCTTAGAGAGCTCACGTTTGGGTGCCAGGGATCAGTGCACCCTTGAATTGGGTGTCCCATGGGGCTAAGCAGGTCAAAGATTTGGGGGACTCTCCTTGCCAGGCCCTGATTCAGCTCGATGTGCATTAAATAGATTTTTGTGCACAGGCCTGGGAAACAAGCCACCATCTATAATTCTGTTTCTATGGGGAAAGGCTTTCTGTGTTCCAAACAACCAACGTACTAATGAACTCCTGGAACACAACCTATTTGTCGATGGGGACTGGTTGACGGGGTTTGCAGGGCTGAGCCAGCCGCCCAAGTGACTGTACAGTGTTGATTTAATTACAATGAGTTTTCTACAGTGACTAATCTAGCTGTGGTCTCCACAACCGACATGGAATTCAGAGAAACTGGAGAGAGTTCTGCAAAGAACCACAAAGATGATTAAAGGAATACAGGAAAACCTAGCTTGGTCTCTACAGCTGGAAAAGGCTTGTAGAAACACGTTTAACAACGCCTCCCAAACAAACACAGAGAACACTTGATTCTGCACCATGTCAAGGACATTTGTCCTTTGCTAACTATGATGGACTTGTGCAAAAGTGACTCTGTTTCCTGGGACTCCGGACTCTCTACAGGGGCTTCCACGTACAGTAATGAACTTTATCTTCATAGCTAATTGCCGACGGACAGTTACCTCCTCTTAGCAGATAAGGAACGTGAATGAACTAATCTGTTCAAAGAAAATTTTCTGCATGTACACATATGGTGTGGGGGGGGTTGGATGGGTGTATATGGTATGAGTGTTGTGTGGCGGTGAGTATGCTTGTTCGCAATTGTATATGTGGTGTGTGTGTGTGTGTGTGTGTGTGTGTGTGTGTGTGTGTGTGTGTTATGAGGGTGTGTCTGTTTGCCTGTGTGTTTATGGTGTGATGTAGGTCTTGTGTGGGTGTGAGTTTGCTAGTTTGCGCGCGCGTCGGTGGGTGCAGATACGACTGGGTGTGCAGGCAAACGGAGGCCAGACGTTGACGTTTGGTGTCTTCTTCAGCCATTTCCCACTTTACTGAAGCCGGGTCTCTTAGTGACCCTGGAGTTTGCCACTTTGGACAGTCTGGTTAGAAGGCTTGCCCCAGGAATCCCTGATTTCTGTCTCCAAGCATTACAGTCAAAATCCACACTCGGGAGTCTCTCTCTGTGTGGGGATCCTGGCTCTTGTCCTCATGTTCCTACAGAGTCCCTCCCTCCCCCAGCCCTGACGAAATATCTTAAAACTAGTACCATAGACTGTAGATTCAAGTTCAAGTCAGATTAATATCTAAGCCTCTAACCAACTTTCCACAGGGTTGCTCTACCTGCTGTTGATGGCCTGTAATCCAGCATTGGGAGGTGGAGGCAGGAGGAACAGATGATCAAGGCCCATCTCAAGGCCAATGTGGTCTATATGAGACTTTGCCCTAAAATAATTCAACCCTACAAATAAATAAAAATAAATATACAAGTAAATAAAAGCTCCATGGTGTAGCCAGAGGGATTTTTCTGAAGTATAGACCATCCTTTCCCTGCATAAAATAGTTCTATGCCATTCTCTGCCCCTGAGATGAAATTCAAATTTACTAACATGGCTGAGGTGGCCCCCTAATGTTCTGGCCTCCCACCATTACCCACTCACACTCTACCTGGTGCTGTGTTCAAAGATCTTGCCATTCCCCCATTCCTTTGCACGCTGCCAGCCTCCAGCTTCCTGTCTTTGCTTCTTCAACTGTTCTCCTGGCTAACTGACAGTTTTCTGTCCATCCTTCCCAAGGAGAGGCTGTCTGTCGTCTTCTGGGTCTTGCTGCTTGTTACATTTACATTTTGATTTTTGAGACAGTGTCTTTATTATGTAGCCCTGGCTGAGCTGGAACACACAGATCTACATGTCCTACCTCCAGTGCTTGAACTGAAGGCATGCACTAGCATGCCTGGCTTACATTTCTGTTATAATAGTGTTTATTACAGGAAATTATAAATGTATGCCAGTGTTACCGGGTGGTGGTGGCTCATGCCTTTAGTCCCAACACTCGGGAGGCAGAGGCAGGTGGATCTCTGTGAGTTCAAGGCCAGGCTGGTCTACAAAGCCAGTCCCGGACAGCCAGGGCTAGTTACACAGGGACACCCTGTCTTGAACCACCCCCAAGTTAAATAAATGTAAATAACCATATCACAAGTTATTTTTACAAACAATAAAAGATTGACATAAATATTTACCTCTCTGCCATCACCAGTATTCTGTCTAAGAAAGGGAGCTAAAATCGTACCTGTGACCACATGGCCCTTACTTATCTTTGACTATGTTTCCTTGATGGGAAGGAAAGGTTTGCAGCTGCTGGGAGATGCTGAGAATTATGGGAAAGGTCAACTTGGCATCAGAGTGTCCCACTTCAGGCATCATACAGGCCACAGCAGAAGAGGGACCAAGAGCTTCCATTCACTTAACGTTAGGAACCACTCAGGAATCCACACCATTCAAAGAAACGCTGTTACACATTGTGAATATCCCCAGACAAATCTCCCACTCTGGCTGGTATGGGCCAACCCTGTGGTCAAGATATATATATATATATATTTTTTTTTAACTTCAATAAGTCCATTCTTTTGGTGTCCTTGGCAACAGAGAAGAAAGCAGCCATCATACCTGAAAAACTCTTCTACAGTTCAAGTCCAACATTCATGCTTCCTAAGTCACCCAGAGGGATCTGCTCAAGTGTTGAGGGATCTTCAGGCCCTGTTTGCTGGTCAGAGAATGACTATTCTCCTTTGCTTTAAAATCTCCTCCTTGTTCAGTTTCTATTGAACTATGGAGCCTGAAACTAGCCCCATCTCTCTCTCAGACAGAACTTGGGCCAGCACAGAGAGCAATGTAACAATTACCTCATGATACAGACATGCTTTTCATTTGCCACAGTTCTCTGCTTGCATTTTTTTTTTTTTCAAGCAACAGAGCTGCAGGGTTGTGACAATTCCTCCCGGTCAACTGGCAGTCTACTAAAGCTAGCTATACTTTTCCATTTTCCAGCCAGCTGCCTTTGAGTGCTTGGCACCTTGCCCTTGAACATGATCATTTTCAGTTCCAAGTATATAACCATGAATTTTTCCATTGAAACTGTCTACAGAATTCTATCCAGTCTGCGTTCCAATACTCCTATTGACCAGACAGCGTTGCCTTTTGTGACAATGCTTGTTTGTCCCTTTTTGCCATACTTCAGGGGTTGAGTTATTAGCTGCTGCCTTCCTGTGCAAATTTCTTTTCAACCAGTGCGTTAGTCAGATGAAGCAAATTACACAGCAGCAAGGAATCACCTCACATCTCAGAGTCTTACGTCAATAGTTTGGGGATGCTGTTTGTGTTTCCACTATATTTCTTATTCCTTTTATCGTGTGTGTGTGTGTGTGTGTGTGTGTGTGTGTGTGATAAATTCATGGTGCAGCAGCCATGTTGAGGTCAAGGGACAACTTTTGGGAGTGTTTTCTTTTTTTCCCCATGGTTTCCCAGGATGTAGTTCAAATCATCAGGCTGATGCTGCAAGGGCTTCTACCACAGAGCCATGTCGCTGGCCCATGCACAGTCTTCTTACACTAATCAGCAAAAGGCTCTGAAGGTCATATTCACTCCATGACCCAAGTTGGCAGATTGACCATCCCATTGACATCACCATGAGACAAAACTTCAGGATTCGTTGGAAAAGAACAAAGGATGAAGAATGAAAACCTTCCACCCATCTACTGTATGTGGGTGTGCCATATATGCTAACATTTCATCAGCCAGGAAAATTCCCATGCTTGGAATTAATCTCAAGAGACGAGTGTTCTAAAGGATGAAGAATTGGGGAGAATCTTGGCACACGTCTAAGACCTCCCACATCAAATTAGATTCAGATTTGCCTAAGCACAATGATCTTGCCTTTGCTCTTGTCCTTACGTCATCCATAGCAACAGAACATGGATTCTCGGCCCACTTTTCTCCCACACAATGTATCCTACAAAAACAGGAACATCTTTCTATTCCATCCTCTACATTGTATGTGGAAACATTAGGCTAGTGACCAGATTTTGCAAGAAGCTGCTCGGCAGAATGATAAAGGCTAAGCCAGTGGAAACATGCCTTCTCTCTACTGATAAGAACACCCTTTTCAATTTTCCAGCCAATGGCCTTTGAGTGCTTGCTACCTTGCCTTTGAACATGTTCACTATAGATGGCAGAACTATTAGAATACCAGAGTCATTAACTTGTGAGATACACATTTCCCATCTACAATCGATTGCTCATCCAGATTTATCAATATAACTGCTATCGTGTTCAGCACGTTCAGATACACGACGGAAATACGACTTTCCTTGGTGGCGTCTAAATTACACAACTGGCCTGGGGTAGAGTAGCAGTAGAGCTGCACATTTAGCATGCATAAGACCCTGTATTCAACCTGCAGAACTGAAACAAGACAAGCCTGCTAGAGAAGAATTTCTGTCTTAGTCCCTTTTCCTGTAATAAAGTAAGTTGGGAAGCAACTTAAGAGAAAAAGTGTTTATTCTGGCTCAGTGTTTTAGGGTACAGTCCATCATAGTGGGGAGGGAAATCCAAGTGTTAGGAGCTTAAAGCATCTGGTCATATGGCACCTACAATAAGAAACAGAAAGAATACATGCCTCTGCTCAGTTCTCTTTCTACACCCAAACAGCCCAGGGTCCTAGCTAGGGAACGGTCCCACCTCAATTAGCATAATAAAGATAATCCCCAAAGACAGGCTTAGCTCTAGATTCTGTCAAGTTGACAATTAACGCTGACCAACACAGTGACCCACCGAACAGAAACAGCAGTGGCCCTGGAAGGCTGCCTCCCTCAGCTCCTGGGGATCCTGGTGATGCTGTGAATGTCATCCTACATGACTGGAACTCAAGTGTACATGGAGCACAATGGGACCTCATCATTGTTTTCCATCCTTGGCGCTTAGCAGAATGCCCTGCAGAGATTCATACCAACATGGCTTTTTAGATTCACCCAGGTCTTTCAAACCATGTACTCATAGCTGATAGGGTAACTTTAAATGGTGCCCTTCGGTGTGTGGTTCCCTATCTCCAGCCTAAACCTTAGGAGCACGAAATTCAACTCATTTCATTCAGCCCTGACCTACTTCTGTTACTATCCATACGTTCTATAGGTAAATGGGCAATGACATATTTACTCAAGGGATCCAGTGGAACTTGGATTTGCTCTAACCTTCTGTATCCCACCCGGTTCATCTCTGAGCTGAAACCAGAGCTTGTATCCCTTTGTATCCAGAGCCCTTCCCCATGGACCACTGTGTTAGCCTCTCTCTAGCTTCCCCTTGATTTAAGTTCCACTATTCCTTGCCAGAGCTCATCTTTAGTTCCAGGCTGGCTTTTCTAACAGCAATAAGAACAACAACAACAAAAAAAAGACCTAATAAAATCATCTATGGTTTAATTTAAAATCTAAAATCCCTTGCATGGGGCTCAAGGTCCTTCCTAATGTTTCAGCATTTAAGGGTCTTGGCAGTTACCTCCCTCTTCACTGGGTACCCCTCCCTGCCCAATCATTCTCAGTTTTGTTTTCCCTCAACTGCCTTTTCGTGAGTTGAAAGGTATTGCTGTTCATCTGTAAGAACTACCCACTTCTCCCTCCAGATTAAAAACCATCATCCATTGTTTCCAATGCACACTGCTCACACTGAGGTACAGAGTCTGTTTCTTGGTACCACAGCAGTTCCTATGTCTCTTTCCCCATCACTAGAGCAGACACAAGCAGAGGGGCTGGACAACAAGTGGCTGAAAGCACCTATGTGAAGACTACAAGTAATAAATGAATACCTCCATTATTTCGGGTATGTACAGCACCCAAATCTATGAGTGCAGACTAGAATATTAAGTCTCAACCTTAAACTAACACCTGAGCCATGATTGGGATCAAGGAGGGAACCACAATGTTCTAAGCAAGACAGTCAAGAAAAGAACAGTAACAATGGGGGACGCAAAGGCTGACAGAAACCATGTCGGTGAGGCACAGAAGAAATAAGCCTGAGGCCGGGCGTGGTGGCGCACACCTTTAATGCCAGCATTTGAGAGGCAGAGGCAGGCGGATCTCTGTGAGTTTGAGGCCATCCTGGTCTACAAAGCAAGTCCAGGACAGTCAGGGCTGTTACACAGAGAAACAGTGTCTCAAAAAAGAAAAGAAGAAAGAAGAAGAAGAAGAAGAAGAAGAAGAAGAAGAAGAAGAAGAAGAAGAAGAAGAAGAAGAAGAAGA